>CM019702.1:10024602-10402102 GCA_009760885.1 Achatina immaculata
CATAAAGATGAATCTAATGACACTACAGAACAAGAAATGAACAGAGGATAAAGGAGAACTGAAGCCGCTTTAATTTTTTAGACAAAAGAAAATCGAGCACAAAGCGTAGTGATCTCTTCTAGCTGTGAACTGAACGACTGTAGAAGCTTTGAAACACGGCCAATGAACCCTCAGGACAGAGAAAAAGCTCATGTTTTTTCAGATTTATGTTACTGTAAAATGAGCTGTATCAACAAATGGGCTATTTGTATGAACAAAAATCACGCACTAACCTTCCAAAATAAACATCTGTTAACGAGAATCTGAGCAGCGTCCTCTCTTTCCCCAACCCCGCCCCTCCTCCCCGACATAGAGCAGACTGAATTTAATATTTGTGTTTAGAGAAGGTGGAAAATACTTTGACGAATTTTACTTGTTGCGTCCCTTGAATCGTGGGCTGAAACAATAAAGTGTAGTCGTTATCACGACTTGGACTTGAAACTTTATAAATGTCACGCTCTGCGGGCGTTTCATTTGTTTTAATTTCATGATTTCATATTATCACAGTGTATCAAATTCGTTGATTTTGTCAAGTGCCCGTGGAAATGAACACCACCATACTTCCCCTACAAAATTATGAACATTCTGACAGAGGTCTACACACACAAGGCCACGTTTGTCTAAGGCATGAAGGATAACACTCTAGTTCCATGATTCTTAAACAGTATGCAATCACACCCACCCCACCCCCTTTTACCTGCTTCCCCGCGTCCCGGGCGCTGTCCAATATGTGCTTATACCCCAACAGTTCTGAATGTAGGGGGCGAAGACCAATGTTCCCTCTAAGGTTTGTGTTCAAACTGTTCAGCTCGCGTGCAAGAAAAAATATTGTGTGTGCAGATGTGCGTTATTATATTATAGAAAGCAGAGAATAATTCCAAGAACAGGGATGACTGGAGAGCCTTTATCCGTGGCCTATGCTCTCAAGGGAGTGAAAGGCGATTATATATATATATGCTGTACTTTTCAGCAGTGGAAGTTAATCTGTCTGTTTGCTTTTTTTTTTTTTAAATGACCCTCTGTTCTCTGTGTGCCCACTTCCCTCGTCACGACTCTGTTACATCACTAACAGAAACTACGCGATAAAAGACCAGTTGGAGCATCCGACCCGAAAGTCATTTCTCAACAAGAATGAAACAGTAAAGGAGAAAAAAAAACATGTACCATCATCATTGTAGCTTTCTTGATCGCAATTATAGCACGGATTAACATATGGAAACTGGAAAATATTTTTTTTTGCGCGCTGCTCCAAAAATTTTGTGCGCGGTATGATTTTTTTTTGTGCGCGGCCGCGCAAGCGCGCAACTTAGAGGGAACAGTGGTGAAGATGCCGTCCCGTTTTGGCAATTAGCCATCGTTAGCTGACACACCAGCGTCAGGGTTGGAGAACTAAAGCCGACCAAGACCCTGTCACACTTCTTCATTGGTTAACCCCCCCCCCCCCCCGGCAACAGGCCTAGCCTGGCTAAACAGGACAGGAATCGCCATAGTCCCTCATGGTGGTGGAGTCTGTTAAAGAAGTGTTGCAACCCCACCGCCCCCCCCCCTTTTAACTGTACTCAGGGACTGAAAAATAAAACTTATACATAACTCGCTTCCAAGCCAACACGATGCTGTGCCTAAACATCGGCTGCAAAGAACACCAGCTCAAGTTTCCAGGAAGAAGAAGAAACTCGACCCTAAAAAAAAAGTAATGGGACATGAAAAAAAAAAACAAACAGAAAAATATTTCAGTGAACTTTAGTAAGTGTGGTTATTTGCTATTATGTTACTATGTAGGTTCTAACTAAAGATTGTTCACCAAAAGCTTGAAGAAGTATTTTGAGGGTCTTGATAGCAGATATACAGAGCTTCACCGCATAATTTGTTGCAAGCAGGCTGCTCGACCACCTTTTACCAGATTGTGGAAATCATTACTATCGCCAGTTCTGTCAGGTGCCAGTATGAAATCGTCATCATCATCAGTTCTATAACAGGTGCCAGTATGAAATCGTCATCATCATCAGTTCTATATCAGGTGCCAGTATGAAATCGTCATCATCATCAGTTCTATAACAGGTGCCAGTATGAAATCGTCATCATCTATAACAGGTGCCAGTATGAAATCGTCATCATCATCAGTTCTATATCAGGTGCCAGTATGAAATCGTCATCATCATCAGTTCTATAACAGGTGCCAGTATGAAATCGTCATCATCATCAGTTCTATAACAGGTGCTAGTATGAAATCATCATCATCACCAGTTCTATAACAGGTGCCAGTATGAAATTGTCATCATCATCAGTTCTATATCAGGTGCCAGTATGAAATCATCATTATCACCAGTTCTATAACAGGTGCGAGTATGAAATCATCATCATCATCACCAGTTCTATAACAGGTGCCAGTATGAAATTGTCATCATCATCAGTTCTATATCAGGTGCCAGTATGAAATCATCATCATCATCACCAGGTCTATAACAGGTGCCAGTATGAAATCATCATCATCATCATCAGTTCTATAACAGGTGCCAGTATGAAATCATCATCATCATCAGTTCTGTCAGGTGCCGGGCTTGATTTCTAAAATCTCGCTAGCTTAGTTTTACTAAGTGATATCGCTAGTTGCTCTTGAAATCGGTACAGTTGCACCTGTTTTTCACCTTGCGCGAAGCAGTTTCCGTAATATCGATTTTCTTATTTACAACAATCAGTTCTTTATGCCTTTGGTTTTTAAATCTAAATTTAAACATTATACAGATATCGGCGGGAATTAAATGTTTTTGTAAAAGTTTTTTTTTCCCTACCTTATTTGCGGCGAGATTTAAATCTTGACAAAGTGCTCACATGCTGAACAAAAGCCAAAGACTGGCGGATTCTCCTCTGTGCAAACTAAACATGATCAGACTACTGGCCCGATTATACTTTACTCGATTTCGTTGAGTGCATTTTACTAGGGTTTTTTTTTAATAATATAAACCGGCTACGGTAACCGACGACTTCCAAAAGTGTCGGTTTTTCTTCTTCTTTTTTTTTAATCCGTAATTTCTTAGAATATCACGGATAGAAAGAAAATCAAATAAAGAGATATTGATGGGATGAGGTGTCGCAGAACACTGTCTCGTAAACATTATCAGAGTTAAAAGTGAGATACATCGGCCACATCAAGAGACATAATGGTTTGAAGAAGTTGACAGTATGAAGGCATAGTGCCCAGTGAAAAACAAAACCAAGAAAACAGGAATGGGCCACTTCGCCACAGGTGGATTCAGGACATCACGGAAAGACTGGATATGTCATAGGGAGACACTGCTCAGCTTGCGCAAGGCCAGAATGAAGTCAGCGAGACAGTGGGAGAGGACAACGTTCTGGAAAGGCATGTCACGTTGAAGAATCGGTAATTTACAGGTAACTGCGGGTTAACGCGATCACTGGTTTTGCTTCAGCATGAATAAGCTAGCAGTAGGACAGGTGAAATAAAATATTTTAACGGCAAATTTTCAGAGACTGAATTGTTCAGAGACAGGTTTCATGTACCCTCCATCATTCAATTTACAAAAGCCCAGGAGTTTGGATTTAAAACAAAAATTAAAAACCTGTTTTAGTTGATTTAACCTGCAATCGTAAGTCGTTGGAATGGATGTATTATATATTCATTGTTCTTCTTCTCATAGTCTGAAACTTGAATAATGAGGACATTTATGGTCGAGAACAGGATTGATAGCCAAAGAATTCGTTTCGTCGGGTAAGGAGTTTGAAGATGTTCTAGATATAGAACAGAGTGCAACATTTACTCGTACAAATCTCATGTTTTGATCAACGCTTCACTGTGGCGTGAATTGCATTTGGGCAGAAGTAAGTATGATTAATTTGTAGGCAGTGTAGTTTAGACTCGAGGGAAATAAAAATAGGAAGAGAATGATTTGGAATCGGGCATTAGGTTCCAGCAAGACGTTCATCTATAACACACACAAAAAATGTTTTGCACGAGTTTTTTTCTTCTTGTACTCTCTCTCTGTAACTGTGAGCTGATGTTCTTTGCAACCAATGCTGTGAAGGTGTTGGGCTACAGCATCATATATTTATATATATATATATAGGCGTGGGAGCGGGTTATGGCAGCTATTTTCCGTCCCGGAGTACAGCTAAAAAGCGGGGGGGGGGGGGTGAAATGCTTCTTTAGCAGATTCCACCACCATGGGGACTATGTCGATCCCTGCCCCGTTAGCCAGGCTAGGCCTATTACTGGGGGTACTAACGTAGAGGTGGGACAGGGTCTTGATCAGCTATGGTTCGCTAACCCTGACGCTAGCATAGCAGCTATGGGTAGCTGATTGCCTAACCGGACAACGTCTTCATCTCCGTTTCATTGTTATAAACATGCTTTAAAAAAATAACCACATATAAAGCCTTAAGCACAGGAGGCAAATGCAGAAAAAAATTGACAATAGCTTAAGAGTTTTTTAAGCTGATTGTTATGGAAGAAAACTCCAAGCTGTTCCTTTGGTACTGGAGTCTTCTGAGAAATCTCTTCTTTCTTTGGTCCCGTAGGAATTAAAGCAAGTCAAAGTACCTCGTCCCTTTATTTTGGCTAAGTTTCTGCTACTGAAGGTCTTCAGCACCACTGACTGCAAAGAACTCTTCTTCTTCTTCTTCTTCTTCGTCTCCTTCTTCTTCGTTCGCTTCTACCACCAAGATCCCCCCGTGATCCTACTGAATTTACTCCTGTGGTTCTCTCGATAGTCTCATTTAGGATGGAGACTCAGAGTATCGTGGGGCTTGGGCCTATATTCTCAGTGGGTCACAGAAGCGGCATTACGTGACACTGTGGTTTTCGTTGCACCAATTAAGTATAGAGTTGGACTTCCTCACCGGAAAACTTCGACGTGGTTTGGATATGAATATATCCCCGTCGGGTGAGAGATGGTTGCCCATCCAGCCCAGGGTTGGACTTTCTCACCGGAAAACCTCAACGTTTTTTGTTTATCAGTATATCCCCGCCGAGTGAGAGATGGTTGCCCATCTAGACTGCACTGGTCCAGTGTCTCCGACTTCAGCATTTTGTGGTCGTGGCCGTTACCCTTCCTGGTAGTGACCACACGAAGCTTTTGTCAAGAAGGGTGAATCCTCGCCACTAGTGAGTTTTACCCCTGGGTTAAGCTGGTTTAGGCATGTCATCCCAGTATAGGTGTATATAGGACTTGGCGGGCCTCTAGAGCAGAAATACCGTGGTATGAGTAGCCCTCACCGCGAGTCTACTGGCCATACCGATTAAACTTCACTTAATCATTTCCATCACCTTTTTCACAGCGGCGCCGCGCGGCATCCCTAATCGTATTTTTCTTAATTAGCCGGGAGGAATTTTACCCTACGTGCGGCAGCCGAAGAATCTCTCCAGCAGAGTCTTAGTTGCCAGTTTAGGCATTTGAGGCAGTATGGGTGTATATAGGACGTGGCCGGCCTCTAGAGCAGAGGTCCCTTGATATGAGTAGCCCTGACTGCGAGACTGCTGGCTACTTCACTTAATCCTTTCCATCACCTTTTCCTCGACGGCACCGGGCGGCGACCCTAATCGTATTTTTCTTAATTGGCCGGAAGGAGTTTCACCCCAAGCACGGCAGCTGAATAATCTTGCCAGCAGCGAGCAGGAGCTTTCCTTCTCCTAGATTAGCTACCAACCAAGACTAACGAGTCTCATCTACCCGAAAGCCTGGTTTTCAGGCGCCAGATATTCGCCTTTCGTCCCTTCTCCTGTCAGTTTAAACAGCTCCACCACGATAAGGCCAGGAGCTGGACTTGGACTGTCAGAGGCTATTTGAGACGCACACCATGGAGACATTTAATTCGAGTGGAGAGAGTATCCCACACCCTTCCCCCGGCTATTACAGTCCTTAGAACCTGCAAAGAACTCAAGCATTCGCAAGTTATATTGTGCTTCAACAACCATCGAACTAAAATGTGAAAGACATAGTGCTCTGTAATTTTATCGTTTAAACTAACCCACTTTTTTCCCTTCTTCTCACATTTCAACAGATAACTCTTTGCCAGCTCCACTCGCTGACGTAGCAACCATAAAACAGAAACTCAGTCAGTCAGTTATTTGCATGTGCCATGCGGAACTTTGCCACCCTAACAGCTCTCCTTTAGGCCTCTTGGTTGTAATCAAGATGCCCTGCTGCTGATGGATCCATTTGCAGATTATCAACGATGTCTTGCAGCCATCTTCGCCTTTGTCGTCCTCTCTTTCTTTTTCCCATTATGCACCCTTCCAAGATGGTCTTCTCTAATATATATATAGTGGGAAGTAGTTCTACTAATTATCTAAGTCAGAGGTTTTGTACCTCCCTCACGGCGATCTCTCTATGTTACACTCAAGCCATTGATTCGCTTGATAGAAGCATTGTCCTTATTATAGATATCATCCCTGCTTCAAGGTGCAGACGCGGATGTATCCTGAACACTATAGTGCTGCTTACTGTTGCTAATGAAGCCATCTCTCGGAATATTTTACTAATGTAACCCAACTGCTAACAAAGTAAACAAGTTAATGAGCTTTAATTCGGAGCTACCAGTAGATGAGGTAGGCGGCCTGGTTGGCTGAGTGGTTAGCCGCCTGGTCTGTTAATGCGGTGGTGCCAGGTTCAAGTCCCAGCAGTGGAGATATTTTTTTCCCTGGTACCAGAACACACAAAAAAGTCCCCGGAGTGCACCCAGCCCCTCTAAAAATGGGTAGCAGAGAAATCTGGGAAGGTAAAGCGGCCAGGCGTGATACTGACCACATCACACTTTCATGTGCCGAATTAAACAGAAAGGAACAAGTCACCATCTTCCGTCTCCGAACAGGACACAGCCGACTCCGAAGTCATATGTATACAAAGTTTAAGGTTGGTACTACTAATCTATGTACATGTGCCCAGGTGCCCCAAACTGTGGAACATATCCTCCAGAACTGCATCAACTACAAGTCACTGAGAAATAATTACTGGCCCAGTGAAACCACTAAAGAAGATAAGCTCTATGGTTCCATACATGAATTACAAAAAACAGTGAAATTTATCCAAGAGACAGGACTGCAGATATAGACAGACAGTGCGAACGAAGAAGAAGAAGAAGATGTGCCGAAAGTCGTGGAAAATACGGGCATAACACCGTATTCCCCAATATGTCTTAATGGCATGGAAACGGGAATTTGACCTGTTACCTTCTAATAGTTGAGGCAATTATAAAACACTAACTTTAACATTTGAAAAAAAAATGTAATGGTGTTATGTAATTACGAGTTTTAATCAGCATGGACAAACTTTCTTGCTACATTCTGAAGTATCTATTTTATGCATTGTCATTAGCTACTGTGCGGTTATTAATTAGATTCGGGTACACATATGGGCTTGTCTGAATTATAAATATAATTGTTTTAACGAACTGTCGTTGTCTTTGCTCGGTGTAAATGTTCGTTGTACGTATTTGAATTCCATTCCGCTTTATCTCTTCATCTTACTAACGCACAATTCAAGGTCTGTATTTGCCATGTATTTGCCATGTGACTTTAAGGGGACGAGGGACAGACGCAGACGTAATCCATCCAGCCAAAGACCTACATCAAGGGGAGACAAAAATGACCTTAAAGACAAAATTACTTGGCTCACAAGGGAGAGAAGAAGATGTAATGAAACCGTAGAGCACGCCACGTGACTTTCATCAACGCTCTTAATACTCCTCTACAGACAAAGCCAGTGCCGTGGTCAGAAACTGATAAGAATCGCCCAAACAAAAGCCGAGCCTTAACTGTTTGGATATCTGGCAGATGGGATTCGCCTATGGGCTTGTCAGAAGAAAAGTGGTTATTAAGAGGCTGTGCAGAGTTGAGTGCAGAGATAACTGTTCCATAACGGAACTAGTCAATGGTTTTTGTTCTGAAAAAAAAGACTGGATAAGTAACAGAGAGTACGTGTTTAGTGAATGCGATATGATGGATAAACAGCGTGATTAATTTTATTATGGGTTTGATGTGTACTTGGTTTTTTTTTTCCTCTGAAAAAAAACTATACCCCCGTATCGTTCCAATGAGACATATAAAAGATATATAGGCAATTGATTATCTGTCTGTCTGTATCTGTCTATGACTCTGTCTGTATTTGTATGTCTGTCTGTCCGTGTATCTGTCTATATCTGTCTGTCTGTATCTGTCTATATGTTTGTCTATATGTCTGTCTGTGTCTGTGTATATGCCTATGTGTCTGTCTGTGTCTATATATCCTGTCGTTCTGTATCTGTCTATGTGTCTGTCTGTATGTCTGTCTGTCTCTGTGGGTGCCCAAATTTTCCTTGACCTATAGGCACACTACGGATTGATATGGTCAGTATCAAGTCTGATCGTTGCTCTTCTGGACACGCATCGATCTCTATGACATTTCCCCCTCCCCCCCCCCAGCCCACACGTGGCCCTCTCTCCTTCTCAAGTATTCCCGAGTTCTCCTTCTCTTCTCCCTTACTTTGAGATATCTTACCTGCCGCTGCCTGATCTGTGCTCTCATTACCTGCCGCTGCCTGATCTGTGCTCACATTACCTGCCACTGCCTGATCTGTGCTCTCATTACCTGTCGCTGCCTGATCTGTGCTCTCATTACCTGCCGCTGCTTGATCTGTGCTCTCATTACCTGCCGCTGCCTGATCTGTGCTCTCATTACCTGCCGCTGCCTGATCTGTGCTCTCATTACCTGTCGCTGCCTGATCTGTGCTCTCATTACCTGCCGCACACAGAGAAGACCGGGGATGGGGAGTAAGGACGTGTCTAAAAAAAACTACGATGAAGATTATTCCAAACCAGCCATCGTTGTATCCTGCCTGCTGAGATTATTGGTTATAGGATGGATGTAATTATACGTGACGTGCGGTCTGCTATACCTCTGCATCTCAACAGCATTCCTTATAAAATTTTCTGGCAGTCTCTTGGTATCTCCCGTCTTTCCACTGCGCTTTGTACGGTAAGAAAGCCACTGCAAAATCCACCCTTATGTAAACCTCGGTGTTTCTTCATTTTGTTCCTGAAATACGCTATTTGTCGTTATCTGTTTCGTTTTTCTCTATACTGTCTTTGTTTCTGTATTTCGGAATAACCGTCAATGTCAGTCTCTGCCTTCAGGACATATATTAAGAAAGTATTATGTAGCTGATACAATTGTCCATCTGTTATGGGAACTTGCGCTTGATTAGTAAGGAAATTGAATTTCCGTTCCTCTGTTCTTTCGTTCCACAGCTTGGAGTCGCCCCGGGGGGCAACTTTTCAGCGTCGAGGGGCGAGGATATTTATCTTGGTTTTGGACCCCTGACTGCCCCCGAACCTTTCCCAGGCTAGAAATCATTTTCTTGAGTACACTAATTTCAGGACAACTTCATGAACATCTACGTTTTACTGTTCGTCTCATGGCTATTGTTACGCAAAATTGATGACTAACATGAGATGAGATGTGCGTATTTTGCGACAGTATCTGCAGTGATAGATGTCTGTAGAAGTCATGCTAGATATGTTAAATCATCAATAAAAGGAAAATTAGATATGGTAAATCATCAATAAAAGGAAAGTTAGACATGTTAAATCATCAATAAAAGCACGTTATATATGTTAAATTATCAATAAAAGGAAAGTTAGACATGTTAAATCATCAATAAAAAGCAAGTTAGTCATGTTAAATCATCAATAAAATGCAAGTTATATGTAGCATGGCCTTGTAAGTAATGATTCTAGTTATTATTATTGTTGTTATTATTATTATTAATGAATATTATTATGAAAAAATACTGTAAATAAAATAGTAACATCGAATAGCGACAGAGAAAAGTAGGTAGGAAAGGAAGAGAAAGGTATAAAACTTCCATGACACTAGAACAAGACGCGGACAGAAGTAAACAGTGGAAATAGTGAATAAAAAAGACGAGACTCAGTGACGCTGAAATATAGGTATTACAAAGGAAGGACGACAGAAAGTAGGATGGTCCAGTGATAACAAAGCAATGACTGGACGTTGACACGTGTAAACAAAATAGAAAAGACAAACAGAAAAGGCAAACACAATGAAAAGCGAGGACACAATAAAACCTCCGACATGAAAGAGCAAGGTAATGACTTAGGTAAATAACAATTTAGATATCTTAATAACAACAGCTAAAGACATGGCTCCAGTAAAGAAAACACAAAAGAATGGATGGATTACAGCAGGCACAATAGAACTGATAAAACAACGTAGAGAAATGAAGACGCAATGGAAAGTGACAAACAACAACAAAGAGAAATATAAACCTTTAACAAAAGAAGTACGAAGAAACATAAGAAGAGACAAAAAACAATACATACAAGATTGTTGTGAAAGAAAAGAAGAACATCAGAAGTGTGGAATATTGCAAAGGAATGTATGAAACAACTGACTGTGGAAACAGAAATCAACAGTGTGAATTATTATTGGAGGAGAAAGAACCCGAACCAACAATAGAAGAAGGTTTATGGGCAACAAAGAATCTGAAAAATGGTAAATCACCAGGATGTGATGAGATAACAGCTGAATTTATTAAAGCAGGAGGAAAGGAGTGTGCAACAATCTATCATGCACTGTGCAAAAAGATATGGCATTCAGGTATTTGGCCAAAAGAATGGAAAAGAACTGTATTCATACCACTGCCAAAGAAGGGTAACCTGAAATTATGCACAAACTACAGAACTGTTGCCCTGATCAGTCATGCCAGTAAAATTCTGTTAAAAATCATAATGGGTAGACTTCGTAAGAAAATAGAAGAAGTTAATATGGTCCAAGCTGGTTTCTGAGAAGGAAGAGGATCAAGAGATCATATATTCAATCTAAGATTAATAATAGAGAAATGCAGAGAGTTTAATGTGAATCTATATTTATTCTTTATAGACTACTCAAAGGCATTTGATGGTGTACAACACCAGAAACTTTGGGAAATAATGGAAAAAATGGGATTTCCAACACATTTGATACAATTAACATCACTGCTGTATCTAGACCAACAAGCAGCAGTAAAAACAAATGGTGAAACAACAACTTGGTTTGACATAAAACAAGGGGTCCATCAGGGGTGTATATTGTCACCTTACTTATTTAACTTGTATACTGAAAATATAATGAGGAATGTTAGAGAAGATGTAGACAAAGAATATTATGATGCCATAACAATTGGAAATTATGAAATACCAGAGATTAGATATGCTGATGACACAGTGTTACTGTCCACAACACAAAAATGAATGGAAAAACTAATTATGTCAGTCCGTAAGAACAGCGAAGAGCAGAACCTCTATCTTAAGAGGAGGACATCTATCGCTCTTCAGAAAGTAAAACAAATAAAGAATCTGTGGAGAGGAGCAGACAGAACTACATAAATAAGATTTTTAAGGGCATGCATCTTTCCCATCGCAACATATGCCTGTGAGACCTGGACACTTAACAATACAGCTGAGAAACACATAAATGCCTTTGAATGTAAATGCTGCAGAAGAGTTCTTCAAATATCGTGGACACAGAAAAGAACATATATATATATCTATACTACAAGAGCTTAATATTGAAGAAGGCTGGCTAGTAAAGAGGATTAAAGAGAGAAAATTCAATAGTTTGGACACATTAAACGTCATGATAATTTAGAGAAGACCGTATTGGAAGGATGCATAATGGGAAAAAGAAAAAGAGGAAGACCAAAACGAAGATGGCTGGAAGACATCGTTGACAATCTGCAAATGGATGCAACAGCAGCAGGCCATCTTGCTCACAACCGAGAGGCCTACAGGAGTGCTGTTTGGGAGGCAAAGTTCCGCAGGGGACATGCAAATGAATGAATGAAATAACAATTGTATAGACGAAACTGACGCAGACTGACACGCGTTAGGACGCTATTGCACACGGTTTTTAAATAAAGGAGTGACCAACTCGGCCAGCTGACAAATTAAATATTTAGAGGCGTGGCCTATTGGACAATTAACTTACGTCATATAAGTCACGAGGCAGTTTGAATGAGGACAATCATAACGGTCATGGGAACCAGTGGACATCTGAAGGCTGGAGCCAAAATACTTATTGGTTAATCCATCAACCTGGACCTGAAGATAAAAAGAAGAGAGGAGAGACAGGAAGGAGGACGAGGAAGAAGAAGAGACAGAGGAGGGGCCCTGAAGACGGAAGAACAGACAATCAAGGACCAAGAAGTACGGAAGTAAAGGAGAGGAGACAGAGGAGGGAGCCCGAAGACGGAAGAACAGACAATCTAGAATGAAGAAGTACGGAAGTCCTGGAGAGAGGAGACTGAGGAGGGGGCCCAAAGACGGAGGAACAAGGACGGTCCGTGAATAGAGACTGGGCCATACGGTAAAGGAAGGAGCACGAGAAGGAAGGAGCCCCCAGGAAGAGGAAGTCCAGAGGCCAGCGGACAAGTGAGGGGAATCGTCAGAAGTAGACAGAGAAGAGCAGTAGAAGTAGAAGCAGAGAACACACACCAGAGAGACATGGAGGCGACAGAAACACAGAAGAGCAAGAAAGAGAACGAGACGTTATAGAATCAGAAGTAGTGTTAGACTGAAGTTGTGATTCAAGTGATACTTTTGGAACTTCGAGTAAAGCGATTTTAGGCGAGAAACTAGTTGACCACGTGTTGCAGATCTGATTTAATACTGAGTTAGGAAATATTCTCGTATCAAATGTAGAATATTGTGAAGTTGAGAAATGCTGCATGTAGAATATGATAGAGTTCGATATTGTGAACAAATGATTAAGTGATTCAAATCCAAGTGATGTTGCCGACAATCCATCTTGAACTTATTTGTTAAAATAAATGAATTCAAGGAACATTTCATCGGACTTGATCTAGTGAAGCGGTAATGTCTTCTGAAACCTCCATGTTTGGTGTGTTGCTTAAAGAAGATCTTCTCCAGTAATATGATAGTAAAGAACACTAATGTCTTCAGTCATCAAGAATAAGAGTTCACAACTTTACATTGCTATATATACATCTATAACTGGCATGTATATTTCAGTTGTCTCTATGTCAGACATCGATGCACCTATTCCCAGCACGTCAGACATCCATACATCTATAACCGGCATGTCAGACATCCATACATCTATAACCAGCATGT
This sequence comes from Achatina immaculata, assembly GCA_009760885.1. NCBI lineage: Eukaryota > Metazoa > Mollusca > Gastropoda > Stylommatophora > Achatinidae > Lissachatina > Lissachatina immaculata. The sequence continues at coordinate 10,037,765 of CM019702.1, forward strand.
CAGACATCCATACATCTGTAACCAGCATGTCAGACATCCATACATCTATAACCAGCATGTCAGACATCAATACATCTATAACCGGCATGTCAGACATCCATACATCTATAACCAACATGTCAGACATCCATACATCTATAATTTTCATGTCAGACATCCATACAGAATTTATAACCGGCGTGTCAGATATCTATACAGAATCTATAACCCGCATGTCAGATATCCATATATCTATAAATGGAATGCCAGATATCTATACATCTGTATCCAGAATGTCAGACATCCTTACACAATAAAGCTTAGAGCCTAATACATCGTCCACATTTAGCTTGGAACGACAGGGAAGTAAATCAGTCTACTACAGAGTTTTAACCCTTTCAACCCTAAATTACTTCCCATGCTCTGCCAGAATAAATTTTGATGAGAAACTTCGGTATTAAGAAACTGGAAGGAAGTATATTCTTAATTTTGTTTTTTTTTTAATGTAGGTTTAGTTAGAAGCGTGCTACTTTTCATTTTATTTAGACCTTGCCTAAATATCCCTTTGAGCACTGGTTCGCATAGGTGGGGCAAGATCTACCAAACCCTGGCATGTTGTTTTAGAGTGCAAGAGTTAACCCGATCATTTGATGAGCAGGGGATTAAGACACTGCCTGATGTGACAGTCAGGGACTCATAGCTGACATGCTTATTAGCGTCAGGATTGGCCAAAAATAGCCGATCAAGACCCTGCCCTGCTTCTCCATTGGCCCACGGGTAACAAGCCCAGCATGTTTTAAAAGGGACAAGGATCTCAACATCCCAGTGGCGCTACATTTTTGGCTCCACCCTCGAGCTGAAGTCAACACCCACCTACGACTCAGTTCCTACTCGACACGGATGCCGTGCCCCAGAAACCTCACCACGCCGGCTGCAGAGAACAACCTGTTCGTAGTCTCGAGGAGACAGAAGAAGAAGAAGAAGAACAACAACAACAAGATAACCGGAGGAGAGAATGGATCTGAAGCTGCCATATTATGAGAAAACAAAAGACTCTTATCGTGGCTGTGACGCTGATAACACTATCTTGCACTTTCTCTCTCACGCAAATGATGACATCAGCTTTGAAACAAGCAAAATCGTGAGGTCAAAGAGAGCAAAATCTGCAGGACCTGTCATTATAGGGGACACTTCAGGGGACAGAACTGATGTTTTGTTTAATTATTCAAAAACTAAAAATAGCTGGTGAAATCCCCGTCCCCTCCCTTTTTCCTTTTTTCCGCGTTAGGTTTTTAGAAATATCGATCAAGTATCTTATATCTTATATCCTTCCCGTGCCGTTAGACGTCACATAGGGCTCGCAAAGTAGTTCGCCAATTGTTCCTGTCTTCGGCGAGTCTTTCAACCTCATCAAAGGATTTTATGCCTGTTAACTTGGCCTCTCTTAATAATGTTCTCTTCAGAGTTTCACGCGGTCTGCCCCTTTTTCTTCGGCCTGTTGTGTTCCACTTGATAGCTTGTTTTGGGATTCTCTGCTCATTTCTTCTCATCAAGTGGCCAACATATGTCCATCTCCTTTTCCTGATCACCCGTGAGACTGGTTGTTGTTCAGTCATCTGTCTTATCTCTGCATTGTTCTTGAATTCATTCCACTTGATGCCGAGTATTTTCCTTAGGCATTTGTTTTCAAAAGAGTCTAATTTCTTTTCTATTTGTTTAGTTGTTTTCCAGCTTTCGCATGCATAAATGAGGGTGGATATTACATTTGAATTGAATAGTCTTAACTTGGTTTTTGTGCTTATAACTTTTGAATTCCATATGTTCTCAAGATTCTTGAAGATTGATGCTGCTTTTGCAATTCTGATCCTAACTTCCTTTCTAGTGTCACCATCCTGGTCTATGTAGCTGCCAAGGTATGCAAATTGATTGACTTCTTCAATATCTGTCCCTTCGATCAAGTATGTAATAAATTTTAAAAAAAACAGTGATTCCACTTTATTCATTTTAGTTTTTGTTTCTGTTTAATGGAAACTGGCTAGGAACGTGCCTTAAAAAAATTATGTGGGACTTTAATGAAGGTTTCTTACAATGATGTCATATCTTAGTACGCTCTCACATGTACACTGGTAGTATAAGCTAGCAGATTTTCTTATACTTACAGTGATGTTATACGCTAGCAGGATTCTCACGGTTATGTTATAATCCTTTTATATTGATGCTATAAGCTAGCACACCCTCTTATATTGATGCTGTAAGCTAGCACACCCTCTTATATTGATGTTATAAACTAGCACGCCCTCTTATAATGATGTTACAGCTTGCACACACTCTTATAGTGATGCTGCAAACTAATACGGTCTCTTACAATGGTGATTACCGAAAAGCGAGGTTGTAAGCTGGCACATCCTGTTACATTGATGTTATCAGCTATGACGATCTTGTACATTAATGTCATAAGCTACCACGGTCTTGTACAATGATGTCATAAGCTACCACGGTCTTGTACAACGATGTCACACGCTGCTATGACCTTGTAAAATGATGTTATAAGCTAGCATGATGTTGTACAATATGTTATAAGCTGCCGCATCTAATTTCAGTGATGTCATAAACTATCAGTATCTCTCACAAGTGTGGAGTGTTGCCTTTTGGCCGGTAGAGTACGGACCGACTGAAACGTAACGCTCCGCTTGCTTTGTGTTGATTTGTGGTTTCCGCTTTTGGCGCGCTGTTAGAGTCAGTCTGTCCGGGGATATTGGCCAGGTGGCAGGGAGCCGTGTTTTCGTGCGCGAATGTGTTTGTACATTGTGAGTTTTCAGTTTTCGGACATTGATTTGTGGTTGTGGTAAGCAAGACTTTGTTCAGGCTTTGATCGTCACCTCGAGCCCTCTCTTATATGTAAAGTTTTAAATGTAGTAATTGAAAGTTTTGTCTGAGTGAGGCCTTGCCTTGCAGTGTCGGAAACTGTCGAGCTGTGTAGATACGTGATTGCTTACTGTAAATGTAGTGAGAATCGATGGTTGTCCGGTTCGTGTAATGTCGGAAGAAATAAATCATTTGCTTTTGATCATGATCACGACTGCATGTACTTGTATTCCTTTGCAATTTTGACAAAAATATGGCAGTCCTGGGGCTGCTGCTGGGTGTCTCATTGTGTTTTGTTTTAGCTGGGAAGCTGGTGAGTTGTGTCTCAACTCTTTTGCGCTATTTTTCGCGCAGAAGGGAAAAAAAAGAATGTTAAGTTTTGTTACTTTAAATTTTGTGTCAGAATTGGTTTGTATGATGGTACTCTGAATGATGTTTTTTTTTTCTTTAGGCGAAGTTATACGTTGACTATGTTGGTTAGACGAAGTTCTATATTGACTATGTTGGTTAGACGAAATTATACGTTGAATGTGTTAGTTAGACGAAGTTATATATTGAATGTGTTGGTTAGACGAAGTTATATATTGACTATGTTGGTTAGACGAAGTTATATATTGAATGTGTTGGTTAGACGAAGTTATGTATTGACTATGTTGGTTAGACGAAGTAATATATTGAATGTGTTGGTTAGACGAAGTTATATATTGACTATGTTGGTTAGACGAAGTTATATATAAGAATGTGCTGGTTAGACGAAATTATATATTGACCATATTGGTTAGACGAAGTTACATATTTTGGTTAGACGAAGTTATATATTAAATGTGTTGGTTAGACGAAGTTATATATTGACTATGTTGGTTAGACGAAGTTATAAATTGAATATGTTGGTTAGACGAAGTTATATATTGAATGTATTGGGGCCATATTTGTGAAGTGTTGACATATACTGAGACTTGCATATATATATATATATATATATATTTTTTGTTTGTTTGTTTGTTGTTGCTAATAACACTGACCAGTGAACTTCGCATGATATTTTAATATTACTGCATATTGTTTTATCTTCGTTATTTTTTGTTTGATCATTCATCATCATTTTGTTGAATCATTCAGTTTTCTGTTTTATTTTGCCTTTCATTTTAGTTTGTGTTGAAATGTGAAGTGTTTGCAATGTATTAATGGAGTGCGTCATTTAGCCGTCTTTAAATCGAAGTAATTGATAAAAGCATTGATTCTTTCATTTGATGACGTTCTGTTTCGTTTAAGGTTGTTTTGTGTGTGTGTGTAAAACAGCGAGGCTGAGTTTTATGCTTCATCTACATAGTCCAATGTAGAAAATGGCCATTTCGAGGACCACGAAAGAGGACCCAAGTCAAGAAGTTGGATAATGGTTTCCATTTCTTTGAAGGAACAACATTTTCCTTTGAATACAAATTGTACCTATTAGATTTTTATGTAGATTTTGTTTTTCCTGCAGTACAAATGTATGAACAGTGAAAAAGTTTATATTTTCCAAGTAACATATTTTTTTCAAAAGTTCTTATATTACACACACCATCATTTATTTTACACAGTGAAGTTGTACAGGGTCCGACAATTAAGTAATGAGACTGATTTTTATTATGGCCAAGGCAAAAATGCCATCTATGAAGCAAAGCATGGGATCCAAAGAGGCAACTTCATTTATGATCTGGCAACTTTTCATCGCCGCCAGATAAGTAGACGACAAACAACTCACCATTTTGTTGACCTAGTCAAAGGTGCATTGTTACGTAATCAGCATTGAGCAAATAGCTAACATTAAATTCTGTTTAAAAACTCGGAAAAAGTGTCATTGAGACAGTTGAATTGGTGCGACAAGTTTATAGGGGTACTTGTTTATCTAGTGCACGCACAGATATTCAGGTGGTATTCATGATTAAAAAGTTGCGTGGAAACGATTACAAATGCAACTAGACATGGACGCCCAATTTTTGTTTCTAATGAGGAACCCATTGCAGAAGTCAGAGAACGGATACAAGAAGATCGTTGTTTGAAGATGATGGCAGATGAATTTGATGTTAACCGAGAGACCATTTGTAAAATTTTAGTGGCAGATTTGGACAAGAAAAAGTTGCTTGTCGGTTTGTACCACATTCGTTGTCTGATGACCAAAAATATCAGTGTGTTGAGTACACAAAAGACATCAACAAAATGTATAGCAGAAATAAACATTTCTTAAATTTGATTGTTGTAGAGGATGAAACATTGATTTACCACCATGATCCCACAACTAAACGGCATAGTGCTCAGTGGAAGTCGTCATCATCATCATCAAAAGGCAAAAAAAATCGTCTTCAGAAGTCGAAAGTGAAGACAATGTTGGTGTGCTTCTATGAGAGCAAAGGAATTACTCACAAAGAATTTATTCCAAAGGGACAGACTGTCACTGCCAAAGTTTATTTAAGAAATTTGAAACGCCTATTGAAAAGGATTCTCCGAGTCCGACCTGAATATTCAACACCTGGCAGTTTTTTCCTTCTTCATGATAATGCACCGGCTCAACAGGCGGTAGTTGTATATGAATTCTTGGCCCAAAAACAAGTGTGCGTTCTCAACCATCCACCCTATTCCCCAGATTTGTCTCCCTGCGCTTATTTTCTATCCCCAAAATTAAAGTTACCATTGAAAGGACGCTTCTTTGACGATACTGATGACATCCAAAGGGCCGTAACATTCAGTTTAAGGGCCATACCAAAAGAAGAACTGCAGAGATCGTTCCAGTGTTTGTTAGATCGTGCCACTCGCTGTATCAATGCACAAGGGGCTTACTTTGAGTAAAATACAGGTTATATCTTCAACTATTGTTTATTTTTTATGTAATTAGTCTGATTACTTAATTGTAGGATCTTGTATGCTACCGGGAGTCTCAAATTAACACGGTTTCATACAGTGGCGTCGTAATCTAGCACACATCTAGCACATTGAAAGGATAAGCCAGCATGATCTCTTTGTCAATAAGCCAGAAATGATGATATAACCTACCACATCCTGAAATATAAGGTCCCATCTTCTTGTTCGAATGATGACGTAAACTAGAACATTATGGTGATTGCGGAAACCAGTGAGATTCTCAAACGCTTGTGGACAACCATCATTTGGCACTCTTTGTGTGTTTTTTCCACTCTGGATAGTTCTTTGTCTATTCTTGGTATCGCAGCATCAATTACTTTAACGAATATAGGTGAGTGTATGGTTCATTTTTACAAAAAGATGGAAAGAATGAGCAGAAACAAGAATGGCAGAAAACAAGATGAGCACATATAAATGAAGGACATTCAACAATCCAATATTTCGGCAAGACTCGATCACACACAAAAACATCACAACTGATAAAAACACGAAAAATGGATGAAAAATATATAGACGTAGCCTTATTTTCCACGTTATTTTCCAGACTGGCTGTATCCGTCAGCTGGAATGAACAATAAATCCAGCTTTCTTTAAACTACATTTCCACCTAGTTGCTACATTTTTCTGTTTCTGCTTTACTAAATAATAACGAAGATACAAAGAGGTAAATTAAAAGGAGGACATCTATCGCTGTTCAGAAAGTAAGACAACTAAAGAATCTGTGGAGAGGAACAGATAAAACTACAATAATAAGATTTTTAAGGGCCCATCTTTCCCATCGCAACATATGCCTGTGAGACCTGGACACTTAACAAAACAGCTGAGAAACACATAAATGCCTTTGAATTTAAATGCTACAGAAGAATCCTTCAAATATCATGGACACAAAAAGAACAAATATATCCATACTTCAAGAACTTAATATTGAAGAAGGTTGGCTAGTAAGGAAGTTTAAACAGAGAAAGCTGAAATATTTTGGACACATTAAACGTCATGATAATCTAGAGAAGACAGTGTTGGAAGGGTACATAATGGGAAAAAGAAAGAGAGGAAGACCAATGCCAAGACGGCTGTTGTTGTAAAATAAATTCTTCAAATATCATGGACACAAAAAAGAACAAATATATCTATACTACAAGAACTTAATGTTGAAGAAGGCTGGCTAGTAAAGAGGATTAAAGAGAGAAAACTTAAATATTTTGGACACATTAAACGTCATGATAATCTAGAGAAGACCTACACACAACCGAAAGGCCTACAAGAGTGCTGTTAGGGAGGCAAAGTTCCGCAAGGGACATGCAAATGAATGAATGAATGAAATGTAAAAATGAACCATACACTCATCTATTTTCATTACTAGAACCAGTTTTACCGCAGATGTCCTGTCTTTTACGTCTCGAACCTTGTAATGATTGCTTCCATTGTGCTCCCCTGTCTGTGTAGTTTAATTGTAAAAAAGACAACAGATAAAGGTCATTTAATCGCCAACAATTCATTTTCTAGCGACAACTAACTAAACTAAACTGCGTTTGTCGGTTTATATTTGTTTCTCGCTGTAGAATGTCTGTGGGAAATGACGTTTATAATAACAATACGGCCTCATCTCTCTTTTTGAAATAAACGTTTAAAAAATTAATTTTCCACTTATATTGTCTCGAGGCGAAATAGTTAAATACGGATAATAGGAGGAGAAATAGGAAATGGTACAATAAAAAAAAAACCAAATAGCTTACACAAATAGCCTACGCTCTATTTTCTGTTTGTCTGCATTGTAAACTCTCTTTGTCCGAGAAAGGTAGACATCTGATGTTGGGATACTAAAGAGATTCTCACATGTATTTCTTTTAAACATTTACAATACCAATGAACTTTTCACGTAACAAGTTACCGAACGGAAAGTTAAAACTAGGCATGTCAGTTTGGTCGTCCTTGTCAATTTTTATTTCTTACTTTTTCTAAACAAGTTTTTTTAAAAAAAGTTTTCAGTCAAATTTATGCTCCTTCGGCTTTATGCGTATGTTTTCTTACCCAAAAGATTATGGTCAAACCAAAAAAGGTAGATAGAGGTGTATGGTGCAGTTTTACAAAGTGAGGGAGGGAGTGAGTAAGGTGAGAAAAAACGAATAGAAAGTATGAGAATGTATAAATGAAGAACATACAACATCTGATATTTCGGCGTGAGCCTTTTTCGAGGATTACATGCACAACGAGACAAAAATAAAAATAAAAAACGAAGAACTTATCTGAATATGGCCTCCTCCAAAAGTAGAAAACAGAAATGTGTCCAAAAGTAGAAAACAGAAATGTGTCCAAAAGTAGAAAACAGAAATGTGTCCAAAAGTAGAAAACAGAAATGTGTTTCATTTATACATTCTCATACTTTCTATTCGTTTTTTCTCACCTTACTCACTCCCTCCCTCCCTCACTTTGTAAAACTACACCATACACCTCTATCTACCTTTTTTTTTATTTAAACCAGTTTTACTGCAGTCGCCATCCCTTTTATCTGGTCAAACCAAAGAAATCCACATATATTACAGCATTTTGTGTAGACTCAGATATGAAAAAAAGGATTTTAAATCAGAAAGTTTAATTTTTTTATATTTAATATCTCGCCATTCACCAACTATACGAGGATCCAGAAGTCTATGAAGGTATACCTGTATGACACAGGTTACAAGAGTGCATATCTTTTCCTGTCTGTAACGAAACGAATGTTGAAGGACGAATAAATCATGAAGCAGGTACACTGGACCTTTAAAACAGAAGGTTATGAACAAGTTGAAAGATCTTGAGAAACACGTTTATATATTGTATTACGAATCTAGAAGAAAAGAAGTGAAATTTAATCTGGGACTACTATTACTTTATTCTTATCTTATATCTTATATCCTTCCCGTGCCGTTAAACGTCACGTAGGGCTCGCAAAGTAGTTCGCCAATTTTTCCTGTTTTCGGCGAGCTTTTCAACCTCGTCAAGGGATTTTATGCATATTAATTTGACCTCTCTTAACGATGTCCCCTTTAGAGATTCACGTGATCTGCCTCTTTTTTCTTTGGCCTGTTATGGAAGCTTGTATTGGGATTCTCTGACTGTTTCTTCTCATCACATGACCAACATATGTCCATCTCCTTTTCCTGATCACCCATGAGACAGGTTGTTGTTCAGTCACCTATCTTATATCTGCATTGTTCTTGAATTCGTTCCACTTGATGCCGAATATTTTCCTTAGGCATTTGTTTTCAAAAGTCTAATTTTTTTGCCTATTTCTTTAGTTGTTTTCCAGCTTTCGCATGCATAAACGAGGGTGGATATTACATTTGAGTTGAATAGTCTTAACTTGGTTTTTGTGCTTATAACTTCTGAATGTCATATCTTCTCTAGATTCTATATGTTCTCAAGATTCTTGAAGATCGATGACGCTTTTGCAATTCTAATTCTAACTTCCTTTCTGGTGTCACCATCCTGGTCTGTGTAGCTGCCATTGTGTGCAAATTGATTGACTTCTTCATTATATGTACCTTCTCCGTGTATACTTCCATTGTGATTAATGGGAAGTTTCATTATTTTTGTTTTGTCCTTGTTAATTTCAAGTTCTATTTTGCTAGCCAGTGAAGACAGGCTATCTGTTTTTTCTTCCATTGTTACTGATAAGAGTTATGTCAGCAGCAAAATCAAGATCTTCTAATTGGGTCCCATGTACTCAGTCAATACCTGTGTTACCTGTGCAGCATTATTTCATTATGAAATCTATTGTAATTCTAAAAATCAAAGGAGACAGTATACATCCTTGTTTCACACCTGTTTCAGTCTGGAACCATTCACTCATCCCTTTTTCTGTTTTGACTGCACAAACATATCCATTATAGAAGTCCTTAATGATGTTGACAATTTTAGATGGTATTCCATATAGACTTAAAATTCTCCACAATGAATCTCTGTGTATGCTATCAAATGCCTTTTTTAAAGTCTATGAAGTTCAATATTAATGGTTTCTGGTTTTCAATATGTTCTTCAAGTATTATTCTTAGAGTAAAGATCTGGTCGAGACGGCTTCTTCCTTTTCGAAATTCTGCTTGTTCTTCTCTCATTGCGGTATCCACTATATCTTTAAGTCTATTCAAAATGACTTTGCAAAATACTTTTGACACAACTGATATTATTACTTTATTAGAGATGTACAAATTGTGGGCTCAAGATGGCCTTGGGAACAAAATATTGTAATGGTGGAAAATTGTATGTTCAAGTTTGACAGGCAGGGAAGGGGAAGATTTTTAACGTAGTAAATACGATGTTTCTACGAGGTGGTATCAGACAGTTCCTGGACTGTACTTTCTGTGACTGTACCTTTCAACAAATACATGAGGACACTGACTCCCAAGCCTGCTGAGGTAGTCTGCCACTTCGAGCCGTACTATCTACATGTATTCAATCTGTACATGCGGTTTTGTACACTTTCATGTGCTGAAGGTCGTGGACATGGAAACCGAATTTTTTTTCTTTTACCTTTATCTTTACACGCGGTTTTATGTTGTTGTATGAGGACATCTGTACGATCGTAACGTTGGCTGACATAGCAACCTGCCCGCGTTCAATTTTGCGTGAAGCTCGACGAATCTGCTGTCGAGGCGCTTCTTAGGATTCTCGCCATCATTCGTTATTCAGAACACAGGTTTCTGAGTGTCGCTGGCGTTGCAAGGCCAGTCCAGTTTCAGCTTAAGATGAGGGAGCGTTCATGGCGACCAGTCTCCAGCAAAAACCCAGAAAATGTGGGGGGGGGGGGGGAATTCATACCTTATCATAGAGGATCGGTGTCTAAGAATCAATCAGCTCTCTCACGTGGCTGGAAACAGTTACGGAAAACCCTGGACATCCATCGCGTTGTTGAGTTTTTCCTCCGGCTATCGGCACTCGATCAGTAGCAGCGGCGGCTTCTTTGACGTGCGCCTTGAGTTTCGTGACGCGGCTTAGAACGGCCCAACTTTCACAGCAAGGATCATCATGAGCATGGACATACAACAATGCTACACTTCTACTTACGTGTTTTTTTTTCTCTTGAAACCAAAAACAATTAACGCGAAAAGAAATGAAAATTATTTCTTAAAAAAAAACGTATCTAATAGAGAAATATCCTTGAGTATACGGTACATTTTTCTTTATTTATCACGTAAGTTTACCTTCTTTTTTCTGTTGGTGGAACTCGCTGATACTATAAATTGTTTTCTTAATATCAAAAGATGTAAATAAATATCCGTCAATTAAACATAAGAAAGTCAACTCTGTAACGAAATTGGTAACAGTGCAGGCAGCCTTAACGGCAGCGCTTTGTCTCAACCTCAACAACAGCAGCACTTTATCTCAGCCTCAAGAACAGCAGTTTGTCTCAACCCCAACAGCAGCAGTTTGTCTCAACTCCAACAGCAGCAGTTTGTCTCAACCTTAACAGCAGCACTTTGTCTCAACCTCAACAACAGCACTTTATCTCAGCCTCAAGAATAGCATTTTGTCTCAACCCCAACAGCAGCAGTTTGTCTCAACTCCAACAGCAGCAGTTTGTCTCAACCTTAACAGCAGCACTTTGTCTCAACCTCAACAACAGCACTTTATCTCAGCCTCAAGAATAGCATATTGTCTCAACCCCAACAGCAGCAGTTTGTCTCAACTCCAACAGCAGCAGTTTGTCTCAACCTTAACAGCAGCACTTTGTCTCAACCTCAACAACAGCACTTTATCTCAGCCTCAAGAATAGCATTTTGTCTCAACCCCAACAGCAGCAGTTTGTCTCAACTCCAACAGCAGCAGTTTGTCTCAACTCCAACAGCAGCAGTTTGTCTCAACCTTAACAGCAGCGCTTTGTCTCAACCTCAACAACAGCACTTTATCTCAGCCTCAAGAACAGCAGTTTATCTCAACCCCAACAGCAGCAGTTTGTCTCAACCTCAACAGCAGCACTTTGTTTCAACACCAACAACAGCACTTTGTCGCAACCTGAACAACAGCACTGCGTCTTAACCTGAACAACAGCACTTTATCTCGACCTCAGCAACAACACTTTGTCTCGACCTTAACAACAGCACTTTGTCTCGACCTCAACAACAGCACTTTGTCTCGACCTCAACAACAGCACTTTGTCTCGACCTCAGCAACGGCACTTTGTCTAGACCTCAACAACAGCACTTTGTCTCGACATCAGCAACAACACTTTGTCTCGACCTCAACAACAGCACTTTGTCTCGACCTCAGCAACGGCACTTTGTCTCATACAGTGAAGTCAAAACAATAATCAAACGTAATAAGCTATGGACTGGTCAGCACAACCCAGCATCCATTAATCAGACGCTGTAACTGATGCGCCACGAACAAATGACCATCTTAAGAATACGCACGGGACACTGGTGACTTTTATCGCTTCGGTCTGGTCACACATCCTGCACCTGTGCAGTGCGAGACAGGTCTTCAGACCCAGTAGCACATCAGGCAGTTCCACCCCCACCCCCTCTGCCAAGAAGCCCGACCCCACATCTGGCCACAGATTCCATTATTTGGAAGACAAACTCTGGGGCCCAAAGCAAGATGTCTAAAAGACGACACAATTTATCCGGACAATAAATATAGACGTATGAGGCTAGAACTATAGAAACAAGAAGAAGAAGAAGAAGAGGGTGAAGAAGAAGAAGAAGGCGAAAGAGAAGGAGAATTATATATATATATATATATATCATTTGCTAAGAAAACTGACTTTTTAAAATGAAGAAATATCTACATATTTATCTTTTAAATGTTCAATTCAAGTGCCATGCCGCGTGGCGTAGGCGATCATTTCTCTCCACACTTCTCTCTTTAGACTTGATTATGAGATCCGCCGGTGACTTTCCTCCTAACCACATTGACAGCCCATCCAGTAACTTCTCTCTGTCTTCCTCTGTCTCTTTTTCCCTCAATTTTTCCACTTGCCACAATGTGTTCTAATTTTCCTCTTCTCAGAAAATGTCCTACAAATCTCGCTTGTCTGCGTCAAATCTTTGCTGTAATTTGCCTTTTAAATCCACCCTCTCTTAAGACTTCTTCGTTGGTTTTCTTAGCTGTCCATGGTACCTTCAACATCCTTCTTATGAACCACATTTCCATAACTTCCATTACTCGCTGTACTCTCTTATTCATGGACCATGCTTCACATCCATAAAACAAAATTGGCTCGATATAACATTTAAGTACTCGGAATCTTGTTTCCATTGATATGGATCTGTTGCACACGACGATGTTTCTCATTTTCTGGAATGCTGACCTGGGCTAAGCACGTCTGCTTTTTATTTCGTTGTGACATTTCCCATCAGCTGTTATAATTGTTCCTAAGCACTTGAATCTATCAACTTGTTTCAGTTCTGTGCCATCGATGTTAATGCTACATTTTGGTGGTACTCTTTTCTTTGAGATGACCATCACTTCAGTCTTCTTATTTTCTAAATACTTGTCATAACTAGACATTACACCAACGTCACAAGGTTTGAAGTAACATTGGTAGTACACTACGTCCATAAACAACTCAAACGATTTGGCTAAATTACACGGCTACCATCGGATAGTAAATCATAGAAAAAAAAAACATTCATGCTAAGAATAGTAGAGAGCAACAAGAAAGGTCGCTCAGGTAAAAGACGCATGGACGAAGAAAAAAGAAACTGATATCTTTTTTTATGAAGCAAAGTACCAAGCCATATCAAGAAGTCTTTTTTGACCACTGAAATTTACATGAGGTAGGAGATTAGGCGAAACAGTGACGTTGTCCATCTGTGACTCGCCATTCTTTGCGCTCATTTTCAGTTTTGTCGATCTCCGTATCTATCATTCGATGATAGCCTTTATCGTTCGATCTCACGTCTTGTCTGATGGCAACCTGTCTCGTACAAACATATAAACGTTTTATAGTCGTTGATGAAATCTGATTCAGTCTTCCATGGTTAATGCTTGCTTAGCGCATACACATACATTAGTATTATATATGTGTATGTGTATTTTGGAGAAAGGGTATTTATTACTGTTTTATTATTGTGCTAAAAGACATTAGCACAATGAAGTAAATACATTCTGAAGCGCGAGAGAAGCGCAGCTGTTAGTGAATAGATTATGACGGAACAAAAATCAAAAAGAAATCTGCCAGTTTCCCCCCAACACATCTGCTTTTGAAGGAGTACCTAACACTTTTTTGCTAGGAAACAGATGAAAACCAAGAACGACAACTCGTCTGTAGATGACAAGGGGAGGACATTTCGCTACTGCAAAATGCTTTGCGAGATAAGGAATTGATCCGAACATTTCTTGCATAGCTTCTATCCTACCACTCACTAAGCTATACGATATATCAGCTTTTAACAGCATTAGAAATCATTCTTCACAATTTGACTGCGCGTGTCTAAAAAGCCAGTTTAATTAAAGATTCCTTCATGAATATGTTGCTCTGTTTTAAATTTCCGAATCCACACAAAGCATACACATACAAATTTCAACTGGAAAAATAGAGCAAAAAACATAAAGGTCGAAATGTCATGATAAAAATATATTAACGTCTGATCAAGCGACTCTGGAAAAGAAACGAAACTAAACTGACCAGAAAAGACTAAAAGGCCGTACAAAATGATGAGGTACAATAGTTATACATCTACTGACACAGCACATAATGTATGGATGGACAATTAAAAAGCATTTTTCTAAAAACCCAAAAAAAAAAATAATACTCTACCAAATCTCTACGCATCTTTACCAGCATAGAATACTCGAAAAGAGTTGCATGTGTCTGTTAAGTACTTGAACAAATCTGTGTCTGTACTAGACTGGTTCTTCGTTTACGGAGAAGGCTCTGAAGTACGCCGATATGAGATCTAGAGGGTTATGCCTCTGAAGTAGCCGATATGAGATCTAGAGGGTTATGCCTCTGAAGTACGCCGATATGAGATCTAGAGGGTTATGCCTCTGAAGTACCCCGATATGAGATCTAGAGGGTTATGAAGTAGACCGATATGAGATCTAGAGGGTTATGAAGTAGACCGATATGAGATCTAGAGGGTTATGCTTCTGAAGTACGCCGATATGAGATCTAGAGGGTTATGCCTCTGAAGTACGCCGATATGAGATCTAGAGGGTTATGCCTCTAAAGTACGCCGATATGAGATCTAGAGGGTTATGCCTCTGAAGTACGCCGATATGAGATCTAGAGGGTTATGAAGTAGGCCGATATGAGATCTAGAGGGTTATGAAGTAGGCCGATATGAGATCTAGAGGGTTATGAAGTACGCCGATATGAGATCTAGAGGGTTATGAAGTAGGCCGATATGAGATCTAGAGGGTTATGAAGTAGGCCGGTATGAGATCTAGAGGGTTATGAAGTAGGCCGATATGAGATCTAGAGGGTTATGCCTCTGAAGTACGCCGATATGAGATCTAGAGAGTTATGAAGTAGGCCGATATGAGATCTAGAGGGTTATGAAGTACGCCGATATAAGATCTAGAGGGTTATGCCTCTGAAGTACGCCGATATGAGATCTAGAGGGTTATGCCTCTGAAGTACACCGATATGAGATCTAGAGGGTTATGAAGTAGGCCGATATGAGATCTAGAGGGTTATGCCTGTGAAGTACGCCGATATGAGATCTAGAGGGTTATGCCTCTGAAGTACGCCGATATGAGATCTAGAGGGTTATGCCTCTGAAGTACGCCGATATGAGATCTAGAGGGTTATGCCAAGTATCAACCTGCCGAGCTGATTTTTTCGAAGCTGAGTGTACCGCTGGTCTGTATGCATCATCGGGCACAGCAACAGCAACCATTATCTGTGTTGTGAAGTCCAGTTTCCTCGCGGTTTGTGTCTTTTAACTTCAGGTGTGGTCATCGTTTCCTCTTCAAATGATGCTGCGGCTCGGTGCAGAGTCGCTCTCCGTGTGACTCGATCTTTCGCAAGTTCTTCTCGGATCTCGTGGATGATGGAGAGAAAAAAAATCTCTCACTGATGTCTTAAATATCTTTGTATCTTCAGTTTAGTTCTATCATGTGCTCTCCTTCCTGCAATAAGTTATAGAATATGAGAATATGAGAATATAAGAATATGACTGTCGTCCATGGTTGGTACATATTGAGTTAATATCTCGTATGTTAGTCTTCTGCTGCTTAGCGTTGTCACCAGAGATGGAAGTTTAGCACCTTGGGGGGGGGGGGGTGTGAAGGAAGACGCTGTCCGACGAGGCAATCAGCGACCCATAACTTATATGCCAGCGTCAGGGTTAGCGAACCATAGTTGACCAAGATCCTGTCGCACCTCCCCGTGGTACCCTCAGTAACAGGCCTCGCCTGGCTAACGGGGCAGGGATCGTCATAGTCCCCATGGTGGTGGAGTCTGTTAAAGAAGCATTTCACACCCCCTGCTTTTTTAGCTGTACTCCGGGACTGAAAAAGTAACTGCCATAACCCAATCCCACGCCGATACGAAGCTGTGCCTTAAAACATCCACAGCATCGGCTGCAAAGAACAACAGTTCGCAGTTACAGGGAATTCGTATACGTACAAGTAGAACTCTTCAATACCTCAGGGTTGGTCACTTTATCCTGTCAGCTGATGTTCATTATTATTCTGCGGAGGCCAGCGAAGATGGAAACTTAAGTTTTTGGTTTTTATTTCCTCTTTTGTCTGTATCAGCTAATGGAAAAACAAACAGACAAACAGACAAAGCAAGAAGAGTACTCATTATATAAGTTTGAATGAGGTGTCAAACAAAAACATCCCAAAGATAAATTGCAGGATACAGATCAAGAGGAAGACCCCGAAAGCAGATGGATAGATGGTGGTGCAGAAACATTCGAAAATTACGGCATGAACATCGCAACATATGCCTGTGAGACCTGGACATTTAACAAAACAGCTGAGAAACACATAAATGCCTTTGAATGTAAATGCTACAGAAAAGTTCTTCAAATATTATGGACACAAAAAAAGAGCAAAATGTCCATACTAAAAGAACTTTATATCGAAGAAGTTTGTATAGTAAAGAGGATTAAACAGAAATATTTTGGACGCATTAAACGTCATGAGATTTTAGAGAAGACCATCTTGGAAGGGTACATAATGGGAAAAAGAAAGAGAGGAAGACCAAGGCCAAGACGGCTGCAAAACATCGTTGATAATCTGCAAATGGATGCATCAGCAGCGGGGCATCTTGCTTTACAACTGAGAGGACTACAGGAGAGCTTTTAGGGAGGCAAAGTTCCGCAAGGAACATGCAAATGACTGACTGACTGACATCACTGAGGCCACTCACACGCCAACACCTAACGGTACAAATGGAAGGATAAAGTAAAGCAAGTAAAGTAGTAAACATAGAAATACAAAAATAATAGCAGCTCTAAAACACCAAAAAATCAATTCTGAGACAGGATCAGACATGGAAGTCTTGTTTTCTACAGTATCAGAGCAACTAACTGCTGGCATCAGAACAGGAAGATTGATGAGCTGTGCACAACCAGCGTGAAAGATGTGGAAACAAAGTTTTTGACAGGTTTAGTAATAACAAACACGGTCTTTCAGAAGTAGGTCACTGGTCATGATTCATAACTCTGACAAGAAAATATCCCGCCAGAAGATCTGTACTCGGGAATAGATTGATGGAATACAAATGTATTTTACCAAAACAGCCACGGATTCACACTTTTTAGAAAAGAGGAAAAACATCCCCCATTATACCTAGCTTGTCAAGTGAAAGCAGTTAGGTTGTTCAAATAGTTCTGGTAAATTTAGACTCTGAAGGTGATTTGTATGTTTCGGCTTCTGATTGTTAGAAATTGTTTTTAGCAGTGTACTGTGGTGTCTGTAGTAATTAGTCTGATTATAATCTATCTATCTATCTATCTATCTATCTATCTATCTATCTATCTATCTATCTATCATTCTTTCTTTGTTTCTTTCTTTCTTTTCCTTTCCTTTATTTCCTATTTATAAATTACAAACTTTTGCCAGGAATTAATTATGTCTGTCCTAACATAAGCATACGGCACGGCACATTCGATCAGTAAAATAGGGACTCTGGATTATTTATGACGTAAATGTTATGATTAAAGGAAGAGGGTGCATCAGCTAAAAGTAAGTAATGTAGTTTTAATACTATATTTATTTAACAGTTATAATAATTACGAGAGCGGGTGAAAAAAGACCCGACCCCCCCCCCCCCCCCCCCCAAATAAAGCGACGTAACTACTGAAATATATGGGAAAAAACCCAACTCTAGGGCGAGTGACAAAGTTTTTTTCATATATTTTTTTTTAACAATGGTTACGTTCCCTTGTTTTGCTGTTTTTCTTTTGACACGCCCTCCTAAAAGGTCATCAACTTTTCATTATAAATAGAAACCAAAAGCCTGGTCAAATCCAGTAAAAGGTGGTTTTCATAAACAGGATGTCCTGGAACAACTGTGTTAAAGAACACATTTATCTTAACATAGTCTTTGTGAGAACAGGGAATATATAGCTCAAAAACTACGACCTACTTCTGTAGCTCAGAAACCTGTAGCAATCAACGGTAATTATAATTAGGCTTACCAGACGTCCCGCTTTGGCCGGAACTGTCACGGTTTGGTGATGTGGTCCCTGCGTCCCAGGCAGTTTGTCATTTTATCCCGGTTATTTGGTAACATTTTAAAAGTGCCGAATATACAAAAAGTAAAAAAAAAATAATTGTGTAGCCTCTCGTAAAATGGCGATTTGGCAACTAAAATATCCCCACTGCTACACTCAATGTTGCCAATCTTTTTGCATCTAGATCTAAGTACTTTTAAAGTTGTCTAGATGTTTTCCCCCAAAATTTAGAGCATGTGGCCTAATGAATTTAGATGGCTTATTTTTTTCATCCAGATATTTTTTCACAGAATTTAGAATATCATGTAGCCTATGAGATCTAGATATTTTTATTTCATTTTTTAGATATTTTGTTTCAGTTAGATTTGGGTACACTGGAACTTATACTGGCCACGTCATTGTTGCGCATGTCCTATCTTAGTTGAGTTCAAATTGCGAGTCAGCATTTGCCGTCATTCTGTACTGTACATTAAATTAACAATCTCCTTCTGTACTGTACATTAAATTAACAATCTCCAAAATACTAAAAAGAAATTGCGTGTTTGCTGATGAATTAACTGAATTAAAAAAGGATTATCCGTTTTTTTTTAAAGTTTGTGATCGTATTGATAAAGTAAAATGTGAACTGTTGCAAATAATGCAATAAACATGGATCAACTGTTTGATGAAGTAGTGATTGTAAAAGCTTTTTCGTCAGCAAACTATGGAATTTGGAAAAATACAACCTGTGAAGAAAAATGGATACACCTTTTCGGTCATTTCAAAGAAAAGAACATTTCGTTGCCCAATCTTGTTCGAATTATAGAATACATTTTCAGCTTTCCAGGCATATCTGCACCAGTCGAAAGAGTATTCTTAATAATGAATATCATATGGCCTGAAGAAAGAGGTAGAATGGCTGAATCAACCGTCAAAGCTTTACTCCGCTGCAAAATTAACAGTGAACTAAACTGCAGTGAATTTTTCGATGCCATTAAAAATAACAAAGAATTTTTACAGAAAGTTAACACTGGTGATAAATATTAATAACTTGTTAATAATAAGGTATGTAGTTTTAACTCACTGTTATTTTCTTAACAACTTCTTTATTTAGCCTTTTTAATTATAGGTATTTATCCTAGTAGGGTTTATTTTCTGTTGTGAGTATTTTCTCAAAATTGTCCCGGTTTGAGAACAAAATATTATGATAAGCGACCCGGTTTGAGAAAAAAATATGATAGGGTAGGCGTCCCGGTTTGGGAAACAAATATTATGGTAGGCGTCCCGGTTGGGAAACAAATATTTTGGTAGTCATCCCGGTTTGGGAAACAAATATTAGGGTAAGCCTGATTATAATGTAAGGATAATCGAAGTATAGGGACGTGGGGATCAGCGTGAGGGATGAGGAAAATCTAAAGTGAAACCAATGAATCCAGGACGTGACAAGCCTATGGGTCTCTACTATAATGACTACCAGAAAAAGGTAAACAAAACAGGGCCACCAGACTGTAGGTGGAGGGGAATAGATATCGTTGAAGCACTCATCACATTCCTCATCCCAAACTTGGAGTGTCTCTGTGGAACTGTCTCAAAGCCGTTGCGCCTGATGTGGAGAAGGGGCTTAAGTACAGCCACCAGAGGCTGGAAAACAAACAGGCCAGCCTACACCACTGTCTTCATGGCAGTCCGAGCAAGACCACAGTCTGCCCTAGCAAGGAAAGCTGCTGAAGTCGGAGGTATCCAGCCAGAAGGCGCATCACAAATACCAGGGTACCGCGCATTACCGCTAAATGCGTACGAAGAAGAAGAAGATAACCAGGATGTAAGAGATATATGCAAGGACTGTAGCTGATGACCGACGACCTGTCACTTGAACTATGCTGGACGGAGAGGGGGGAGGGTGGGGGGGGGGGAAGCAATCAACACCATAAATAAAAAACATCAGACTTTGTCTAGTACATATTTTTTCTGTCCGAATTAGAACAGTGAGCCAACGAGCAACACCGAGAACTTAGAATCACGTTCAACAAAATTATTTCACCCATGAATAAACCATATTCCATTCATATCTCCGCTTCCAGAAATACACAAGAACAACAGCATACAAAAAGAAGAAGAAGAAGAAGAAAGAAAGAAAGGAATCACTCTCTGTCTAATTATTACTTATCGCTGCCAGAATGTGAGCCCAAAACGAACGGGTCCCAGGGCTAGCTACACGTCTCAAGTGCTGACTCCTTATATGGGCTAATTTGCCAGAATCCCAGAAGAAGTCCGTGCCTGCAGGCGCAGATTCTGCCTGTAAATCAGCCCTTGCCTGATCCCAAGCCAAATTACTTCTCCGATGTTTTTTTTTTCCGCTCTTTAATTCTTGGGCCACAGTAAAATCCTCCGCGTACCTGGAAACAACAATGTAAAAAAAAAAAGACGCATGAAACGTGGTTGATGTATGTTGTATACATCTAATGCATACATGGGAATTGGGGGGGGGGGGGGGAGAAGGAGAAAGATGTATGTGAAGAAGTTATAAAGGAGGGATAATGAGGACTGGATTACAGCAGTTATCCTGCAAAACCGGAGTGAAGTTAAAAATAGCAACAACAAAAAAAAAAAAAAAGTGCAATGCTTTTCGGCAGAATTCGTTGTCATGGGGACCATAGTGGTCTCCGTTCTCTGTTGGCCAAGCTGAGCTTGTTACAACGGAGATATGGGACCGGGTCTTGACCAGCTGTACCGTTGCTCTAGTACAGGGATTTTTTTAATTAGAGATATCCCGACCTTCTTGAGGATGTGGGAAAACAAGGATAAGGATATTGAGCTATATATATATATATATATATATATATATATTTAGCTTCACTCCGGATATGGTACACATACATATACATATATACACTCATCTCATATCTCACCTGTCGTTTCTCCGTTAGTAACCCCAGTTTCAGTGGTTCCCAACCTGTGGTCTACTGATCATTGTCACCTGATCCACGACAGGGGTTATCAGTCTGGTATTACGTGGCATCTCTTGAGCAAAAGCAATTAAAAGTTTATGGCTGGTCGTCCGCAAACTGTGTGTAGCTGGTAAAAATGGTCCTCGGATATAAAATTCTGGGAATCACTGCTCTATGTTACATTACGTTTCTTTGAATCTTGAAGCACGTGATATATATATATATATATATATATATATATATATATATATATATATATATATATCTTTTCAGTTTAATAACGTTTTCACAGACTTTTGCAAAATGCATTCACTATTTGATAGCAGCCCAGTGTCGTCTGTCTGTCTATCTGTCTGCCTGTCTGTCTGTCTGAAGTTATTTATTCTGCGATTTCGTGATTTTATTCTTGTTCACATTGTCACCATTAGTGATGATGACTAAACCTAGATAAATCGGAGATTTAGTTTCAGTCATTGCCATTGACTGGGTTCGAATCCGGCCGGCGGCACCCCAATCACCCAGCTGTAGAAATGGGTACCCGACTTCTTCTGGAATTGGGGAAGGAAAGGCAGCCAGGCGTGATACTGACCATATCACCCTCTAGTGTGCTTGACAAGGAAAATATGGGCACTAACACCATATCCCTATGTGCCTCTAAGGCATGACAGGGTTACCTTTACTTGCTTTACTTACAGTCAAAATTAACAAGAGAGGAACATTTGCATAACAGAAACTAGCGCAAATGAAGAATATGTGGCAGGTGCGAAGGAACCACCTCCCCCCCCCCCCTCCAAAAAAAGCCAAGTTCACTAAGAGCTTACATATTCTCAGTGCCAACGTTAAGATTCGAAATATACACTTTTAATAAATCGCTAAAAAAAAGAGAGAACTGCATTTGAAATTAAATGTTATAGAAGGGAACTTAGAATATCATGGATGGAAAGAAAATCAAATAAAGAGATACTGACGGGGGATTAGGTGAAGTAGAAAACTGGCTCGTAAACACCCATCACAGTTAGAAACCTGAGATACACCGGCCACGTCAAGAGATGCAATGGTTTGGAGAGGTTCACAGTAGAAGGTATAGTGCCCGGGGAAAAGGGAAAATCGGGCGACCTGGCCACATCACGGAAAGTCTGAAGATACCACTGCCAGAAGCTGGTCAACTTTCTCGAGGCCGCATGGCATTCAAGGAGGCTGTGAGAGGGACAGCGTTCTGGAAAGGACGGGCCACATGACATGACATGACATGAGGTGACATGACATGACATGAGGTGACATGACATGACATGAGGTGACATGACATGACATGACATATTGTCGCGGCTGTTCATGACCTGTTTTCCCCCACCGTTTAGTGAAAAGAATTCAGCGGATATGGCAGGTCATTGTGTGTTTAGATCTCGTTTAGTTTACAGACATTCACGTGTGTGTATGTGAGTGTTTGTGTGAGTGTGTGCGTGTGTTTCATTCTCACTGTTTACGTCGAAAACCTTTACGAAATCCACGAAACAGATGTATAGAGCTGCAGATTTTTTTATTGCTGAAATTGACGTCAAAATAACATTTGTTGCATTTCACTACTAACTAGTAGTGGAGATACAATGAGAGAAATTAAAAGGAGGACATCTATCGGTCTTTAGAAAGTAAAACAACTAAAGAATCTGTGAAGAGGAGCGGACAGAACCACAAAAATAAGATTTTTAAGGGCATGCATCTTTCCCATCACAACATATGCCTGTGAGACCTGGACACTTAACAAAACAGCTGAGAAACGCGTAAATGCCTTTGAATGTAAATGCTACAGAAGAGTTCTTCAAATATCATAGACACAAAAAAGAACAAATATATCTATACTACAAGAACTTAATATTTGAAGAAGGCTCACTAGTAAAGAGGATTAAAGAGAGAACTTAAATATTTTGAACACATTAAACGTCATGATAATCTAGAGAAGACCGTCTTGGATGAGTACATAATTGGAAAAAGAAAGAGAGGAAGACCAAGGCGAAGATGGCTACAAGACATCGTTGATGATCTGGAAATGGATGCATCAGTAGCAGGCCATCTTGCTCACAACCGAAAGGCCTACAGGAGTGTTGTTTGGGAGCCAAAGTTCCCCAAGGGACATGCAAATGAATGAATGAAAGAATGGATTTCACCAAGGAACAACGTTCGGTATTTTAAGATGAGAGGTAGGTGTGTGTGTGAGAGAGATTATTTGAATTTTATTTTCTAAAAGTTGAAGAATTACCCACGCTGCCCGTTTTGATATTCTGCCGTTATCTTACAACTTCCTCTCAGTTCCAGATATTCTACGCATTGGATAATACAAATATGTTATGCGCACAAGAAATATGATTAAAATTCCAATAGCAAAACTTAAATGACAAAATTGAAATGACAGATTTATTATGTTTCAATCTCGCCCACACGATCACTAAGGGAAATAACTGTGTACGTGCAACAAAGTTACCCTCATAGTCTTGCCCATTAATAAATTACCTGTACGTGCAACAAAGTTACCCTCATAGTCTTGCCCATTAATAAATATCTACCAAAATATTATGCAGATATATACATAGAGAGAGAGAGAGAGAGAGAGAGAGAGAGAGAGAAAGAGAGAGAGATTGATTGATTGATTGACTGATTGATTGATCTTTATTTGATTGATTGATTGACTGATTGATTGATCTTTATTTCAAAAGGGTTAAGAATTGGGCACGCAGGCCCGTCTGACATTCTGCCCTTTATCATACATCTTTCACTCTATTCCAGATATTCTACAAATATGCTGTTCATATAACAAACATAACTAACATTGAAGCTGAGAGACATAAAATAAAATATAACATTTACGTTTCGCTCTTAAACATTCACTCAGTACAGAGGTAACTACATACATTATAAATGACTATCTACTAAACAAAATTTTCGGGACTATTCAGAAAACAATTAATTGTATTCGGTGTCTGTAAGAGCAGCCTAACATAACTTTTAAGTTTTATAATTCATGGAGGCATGTAGTCGACATCAAATAGATACTGAGAAAGCTTGTAGTTGTAGGAAGGAGTATAATTTATATTTTTTATACAGGATGGGAGGGTATTCCAAAGATGAGCAGCAGAATAACTAAAGCTTTTCTTGTAAAGATCAAGTCTGGGTTTTGGAAGACATATGTTGTTCAACCATTGAATGCACTTTGGGCTAAATTTAAACAGGTTCCATAGATAAGGCGGGGCATGCCGTGAAAGAATCTGATGTACTAACTTGGCTTTGTTGAAGAGGAACCTGTTCTTAAGGGGTAGTATTTTGATACGTTTGTGATGATTAGTTGTTTGTGCTTGATCCTTGTCACTAATGAGCTTTACTGCTCGCTTTTGGAGAGAGCAAAGCTTCTTTGTATTTGACACTGAGCAACCATCCCAAACTGTTGAGCAATAGTCTAAATGTGTTTGTATATGAGCTATGTAGTATGTCTTCCTAGTGTCTTGATCTATGAAGTGCTTAATTTTAGCTAATTGGTATACTTTTTATGCGATGAGTTTTGTTAGACATTGCACATGAGAGTTCCAGGTCAGATGTTGGTCAATAATAAGACCTAGTGTTTTGTGCTCCCTAACGTTTTCTATCTGTGATGTTTCTGTACAGAGCCGAAGTGTTGTTTTTGTTGCGTTTTGTAGTTTCTGTCTTGTTGTTATGAGCATTGATTTTGTTTTATCGGTGGTTATAATCATGCCATTATTTTTGCTCCATCCAATTAAATTGTATAACTCGACCTGAAGAGTTGATTCTAGATTAACACAATCGTAGTCACTGGTGTAGACTGTGCAATCTTCGGCAAAAAGGTCACAAGAAGAGTGTTTAAGATGAAGTGGAAGATCATTGATATAGATAGCAAAGAGCAACGGGCCTAGAATAAAACCTTGCGGAACACCAGTGTCAACTTTAGCAGAATTTGATAGAGAATTATTGAAGAATACTACCTGTTGTCTGTCTGAAAGAAACGATGCAATTAATTTTATTAGGTCAGGGTGCAGTCTATAAGTCTTTATTTTTCTTACAAGAATATCGTGGTCAATTATATCAAATGCCTTTTTAAAGTTGACAGAGATGGCACCACATAGTCTGTCATCATTTATGTTTACTAACCAGTTTTCTGTCATTTTGGTAAGAGCTGTGTGGCAGGAATGATTGGGTCTAAAGCCTGACTGACTGTCTATGAGTAAATTGTTCTCTTGCATGTGTTGTAGAGTTATTTTGTGTATGTGTTTTTCGAGTGGTTTTGATAATGACGATAATATGGATATTGGTCTATAGTTGGTAAGATTGTTGGATGAGCCAGATTTAAAGCGAGGATACACCTCAGCAATTTTAAAAGCCTCAGGGAATTAGCATTTTGCAATGCACTGGTTGTAAATATATGTTAGTGTATGTGAAATGACAGGTGCAGCATAACGTAAGATCTTATTACTAATATCATCAAGCCCAGCTGTATTGTTGTTTTTTAAGGTTAAGAGATAACTGTGAACTTCACTGACTGTTAAGAATGGAATATGTAACTGTTTAACATCAGTACATCTGCTGTCCAGGAATGTTTGTAGTTCATGTAAGTCGCATACAGGAGCTGATATTGATGATTTAAGAACGTTGATTTCTTCTCTGAAATGTGTACTGATATGTGCGCTAGTGTATGCACTATTGATGGCTTGAGAATCAAATTCTTTTCTTTTATTTGATAGGGTATTTATGGCTTTCCAAATTGATTTACTGTCTGATTCACTCTGTATTAGATTCCTGAAGTAATTTTTTTTCTCTTGTCTTATTAAGTATTGAACTTTGTTTCTGAGTGAACGGTAGGTCATAAAGTCCTTGATTTTGTGCGCCCGATCACGTTCTCTCATGGATTGTAGTATTTCAGGTGTTATCCAAGGTGACTTCGTCTGGTGTTTTACTCTCACCTCTTTCATGGGGACATGTTTGTCTAATATATCTCTGAAGATCTTTAGCCAATATTCTATTGCCTCATCAGGGTCAGTTAGTTGGTACACGTGTGTAAGTGAAGATTCTTGCAAATCATTAAGGAATAATTCTAGGTTAAATTTTCTGAAGCTCCTAAATTTCATACTGATGTGATTGTGTTTAGGAAGTTTATACCCCTTTCTTGTCCACGTACAGCAGACTGGGTAATGATCACTTAACGAAGTATGAGGGATGTTACATTCAATGATGTTTTCTGGTTGGGCTACATATATATGATCTAATAATGTGGATGATACTTCTGTTACTCTGGTAGGTTTGGTGACAATTTGGCAAAGATTATAGGATAATATAATATTGCTCCAAGTTAGATTTAAACATTTGATTGTGTTAGATCTATGTTGAAATCTCCAAGAATGATAATATCTTTGAACCTAAAGGTTGAAACCTCATCCATCATAGTCGTGAAGTGATCGTACCACAGAGATGATGCATTTGGATTACGGTACAAAAGTCCAATAATTAATGGACTCTGGTTTGGCATTTTAACTTCCACCCAAATACACTCTACCTCTGATGATTCGAGGTCTTCTCTACGACTAAACTGGATAGTTGTGGAGACATACATTACTAGACCTGTTTCTAGTTTTCTGGTTGGGTCACGCCGGATCAGGTTAAAACCGTTAATTCTAATATCTTCATCGGTTATATTCCTATTTAAACGGCTTTCAGAGAAGCCAAAAATGTGGAAATTTTGATGTAATATGTGTCTTACTTCAGGAATTTTACCTAATAGGTGATATACATTCAGATGGCCTAATCGAAGTCCTTCCTTATGTAACCATTTTTCGGTAGGTGGGGTCATTCTATTTTCCTGTCTCTTGTTACTGGTTTGAAAATAATTCCTATTATGATGCCTAATACTGAAGTAAATAAACTTTTAAATACTACACAGAGACACACTCTGTATATTAAACTTTCAACTGATACACAACTCACTAGCTGAAATAACTGGAAGCTGAAAGAGAGACGCGTCTAACTACTGAATAATTAAACGCTGAAATATGTGAATTCACTAATAATTAAGTATATAGTTCTCACACACACACACAGATAAAACTCACAAACTGCAACGACCTATAGAAAGTTGACAAGAGTTAGAAAAATAGATACAAAAGAAAAGGGGCAAGAAATAAAATGCAATAATAAAATGTAAAAATTCTAAATAAACGTAAGAATGAAGATATCAGTCACTATGTCTTGCTGAGTAATAATTCTTTTTCGACATTGCGGGTTGAAGGTTTCAGTTTGTGATGGATTACGATAATACTGCCATCAGTTTAAGGCATGTGGTGTCTGTAAGGTACCATGCCATGTGAATTATGCAGAGATAACATATAGGCATGACTCAAGGCTGCAGGGCTAAATTGCAACAAATACTGAAGCTCCAGATTTCTTTGAGGATGTTGCATGGAATGTGCTTGTGTGTTGAGCTCTTCCAATGAGCTGTGCGACGGAGGAAGAATCCTGACGTTGCTGACGCTCGTATCAGCTCGTCTGACCGTCTGAGGCTGACGTGAGGGTAGGGGTGGAAATATTGTGTCATAGTCGGTGGTTTGCTGTGGAACAGGTGGTACAGGTTTGGAGGTCCCTCTGGTTTTAGTGCTCGGAGTAGAGCTGGCTTTATGGGGTTTTTTTTGTTGGACGTGGGTGTTGTTTGTGGACATCCAACTGTACCACGTCTTTCTGTAGTGTACATTCTGGAAACTTTAGATTTTTGGCAAGGATGCTGGTACAAAGTTTTGATGTATGTATGTGGTCCCTGTACATCCGTTTCTTCGGGGCACCAGAGGCTGAGATGAAGAACACAGTGTGGTCTATGAAGACAATGTTGTTAACACGACGGTATGACTGAAGTGCCTTGTTGTTGATGTCTACCAGGCGGCGTCCAGGACCGGAGAAGGGTGGAATGATGGAAGATAGGAAGATTGCTGCAGTCGGATACTTTTCCTTGATGGCGGAAGTCAAAGCCTGCATGTCGGAACGTCTGATGTTCTGGCCATTCATGCTGTGATTTATGCCAACATGTACGGAGATTTTCCTCACGCCCTGGTCTGTATTAAAACTTCTCAGTGTTTGCGTTATTTTCACAATATCAGCTCCCGGTACTGCAACTACTGAGACAATGTCTTCGTCTGCTATGGACATCCGCTCGCTATACACGCCCTTTAGCAGAGAATCCCCAATTATTAAATGTGTTGTGCTGTCCGTGATTTTGTGAATGGGAATTTGCTGCGTATTTCGTTCACGTTGTTTTTGGTTAGATTGTGACTGGAGGTGGGATGCGTTGTTTGACTGAGATGATTGTTGCGTCCTGTCTGTCAGCTGAGTATCTGGTACAGAGCTTTGTTGTAGAGCGTCGAATCTGTTGGTGATCTGGACCTCGATGGGGTACCCGTATTTTGTGATCTGCTGGTCTTGCTCACCTGATAAAGAGTCACTGACTTCACTCTGTTTTTGTTGGTTGTTTTTCTTGTGAAGTTTGTTTACACCGGCTGGCGACGATGGCTGAGCCTTCGGCTTCATGTTGAGAGAGAGGAAGACAGAGACAGGGAATGAGAAATTCATGAGAAATCAAAATATTTTTTTTTCATTTTCAAGATAATTTTCGTATTAAAAAATATTTTAAGTGCCGTCCCGGACAGCGTTGGCAATCATGCTTCTCTGTCTAGCGCTGTCTTTGCTGTCTCTATTTAATTCAGATGTTTTTTTTATCCATGCCACATGATCTTACTTACATCTTACATCCTTCCCGTGCCGCTAAACGTCACATAGAGCCCTCATGGTAGTTCGCCAAGATTTCCTATCTTCGGGGAGTTTTTCAATCTCATCAAGGGATGTAATGCTCACTGAACAGGCCTCTCGTAACAATATCATCTTTAGAGTTTCGCGTGGTCGACTTCTTTTTCTTCGGCCTGTTGTGTTCCACTTGAAACCTTGTTTGGGGAATCTCTAATTGTTTCTGCTACTTGATCAGTCCACTGAAACATTTTTCTCTTGGGCCTTCCTCTCTTCCATTTTCTCTTAAATTTTCCAGCCAGTACTGTGTTCTCCAACTTCTGTCTTCTCATGACATGTTCAAGAAATTTTCACTGTCTTTTTGTTATTATTTTATCCAGTTTTCGTTGTTCTGGAACTTTCTTGAGGATCTCTTCCTTTTGCTACCTTTTCTGTCCAAGGTATGTGTTGTATCTTTCGCACAAAATCACCACATCTCTGTTGCTTCCAATTTCTTTGTCATTTTTTTCCTTCATTTTTTTTAAAAAACACAGGCAAATATATCTGCTTGGATCTAGAAATTAGCATCAAAGCACTTGATGGAGAGGGACACACATGCATATGTGCTCCCAGCGGCGAGTTATGAAAATGAAATTTCAAGCAAACGTAAAAAATAATGAACTACATCTGCATTTGACTGAAGTTCTGAATCTAGTGTACGTGATACTTCTGATGTTGTGACGCCTGCGGTGTTTGTGATGATAAGCACTTCAAAAAAATACCGCTTACATCAGAAGAAATTTCTTGTGTTTGTGATGATGAAATTCAGTGTTTGTTACAACAAAGCGAGGGGGCAACTATTAAATATTGACAATTTGTTTCGGCGTCAACATCCGACAAGTTTGCTCCCCTCCAGTGCTTCGCAATTAGTTTTCTTCTTTTTCTTTTCTTTTATACTTGATTTTCTTAATGGCAGTCGGGCTGAAGTGTGCTACGCACTTCTCTCCCTTGTGAAACCTTGCCGAAGGAAATCTGAACATTTCTTCCCTAATTAACGCCAGTAGAAAGCACGAACTTCCCACGAACGGAATTTGAAACGGGTCAACAATTTTTTTTAAGGTAATCCCAACTAATATATATATATATATATATATATATATATATATATATGTGTGTGTGTGTGTGTGTGTGTAAGCGTTCTAGACACTTCTGTAAAATGAGAAATGTCTATGTAAAGTGAGAAATGTCAGCTGTTGTTCACTTCCCGCGACTTTTACTAACACCATTTTCTACCAAATCTGGTTTTTTCTTTCAGATCTCGAACAGGCAGGCAGGCAGGCAGGCAGGCAGACAAACGAGTCGAAGTTCCTTGTATAATCTTCTAGACTTTTTAAAAAAATTAAAGTGAGTTCATGCCTGTTTTGGAGAAAGTCGTTTCGCACAAATAATGACGACGTCTAAATTTGTAGGGCGAAAAATGTTTCATACTTATCATTGAGTTTAAAATTCTGCAATGAAAATATTAGTGTGCGACTAATCATATGTTGGACATAGATGGACAGGTGCAGGAAAGATAAACTCAGATAAATATACAATAATATATTCAGGAAGTGAGAAACATGAACGAGGAGTAGGAATTATATTTGATATATAAACGGCAAGGACAATTGTAGGATATTTGAACATCTCGGACAGAGTCCTGCTAGCCCAACTGAAAGGACAACCAATAAACATAAATATTATACAAGTGTATGCTCCAACATCTGAAAGTTCTGAGGAAGATATACAGATATTTTATAATGACATAGAGACAGCACTAAAACACACAAAGTCACATGAAGTTACCATAGTCATGGGAGATTTTAATGCCAAAGTTGGTAAAGGAAGAACTTCGGACATCGTTGGTGACTATGGACTGGGGGAGAGGAATGACAGAGGTTATAAATTAATTGAATGGGCAAGAATACATAGCATGGTTGTAGGAAACACCTGGTTTAAACAACATCCTCGAAGACTGGCAACGTGGTGCAGCCCAGACAAAAAGACATTTAACCAGATAGACTACATATTAATCAACAAACGATTCCGCAGTGCATTACTGACAACAAAAACCATGCCAGGAGCCGACTGCAATAGTGACCATGATCCACTCTGTGGAAAAGTTAGAATAAAGCTAAAGAAAGCGTGCAGAAAAGTGAGAAACATCAAACTGAATACAGAACTTCTTAAAAATGACCAAGAACTGCGATAACAATACAAAGTTATTATAACAAATAGATACAATGCAATAGCAAAGATAAATAGTATAGATGAACAATGGGAAATGTTAAGAGATTCTATCCACCAAACTGTTAAGGAGATAATACCACCGAAAAAAGAAGCCCCTAAAAATAAATGGATGACAGACGACATCTTAGGACTGATGGACAAGAGGAGGAGGAGTAAAAATAACGAGGAAAAATATAGCAAGATAAATAAAGAAATAAGACACAAATGCAGAGAAGCAAAAGAAGTGTGGTTAAATCAACAGTGCAGACAGATAGAGGACGCTCATAATAAAGACAGCAAAAACATGCACAAACGAATTAATGAACTCACAGGCAGGAAAACAAAATATACCACAGGATGCCTGAAATCGAAAGAAGGTAAAATGTTAATGGGAAAAGAAGACATTGTGGACAGGTGGGCAGAGTATACGGTGAGCTATATGGAGGAGAAAGACCAGAATTAACACCAGATACTGAAAACTGTGATGGACCGCCAATACTTGAAGATGAAATCATAGATGCCATCAAACACATGAAGAAAGGAAAAGCGACTGGGCCTGATAATATAACAATAGAAGACATAGGGGGCACTAGAGGAGACAGGAATAAAAATAATAACCAAGTTACTGAATGATATTTACAACAGTGGTTATATTCCCAGTGACCTGATTAAATCCACGTTTATAGCATTACCAAAGAAACCAGGTGCAAAGGAATGTGACGACCACCGGACTATCAGCCTCTCATGTCACATAATGAAGCTACTTCTGAGAATCATTATGAGAAGAACAAGGAAAAAGATAAAAATGGAAATAGCAGATGAACAGTTTGGATTTGTTGAAGGAAAGGGAACACACAATGCCATTTATGCTTTACGAACACTAACAGAAAGAGCTTTAGAAGTACAGAAAGATCTCTACTTATGCTTCATTGATTACACCAAGGCATTTGACAAGGTGAAACATAGTGAAATTATTAAAATGCTTGAAGACATCAATATAGACGGCAAAGACTTGAGGATTGTAAAACAGCTATACTGGCAGCAAGAAGCAGCAGTTCGAGTTGAAAATAGAATTGGAAAATACCAACCTATAAAACAAGGAAGCCCCATGTGCCCTGGGCACTTAAGGTTCAGAGAGAGAGAGAGATAAAACAAGGGGTGCGACAAGGATGTGTAGTATCTCCAGACCTTTTTCTCTGTACAGCGAGAATATTCTAAGAACAATCATCACAGAACCAGGCATAAAAATTGGAGGATACAATATTAACAACCTTCGGTATGCTGACGACACAGTACTGATAGCTGAGAACCAACAAGACCTGCAAAATCTCTTGGATAAAGTCGCCAAAGAAAGTGAACAGAAAGGCCTTACTTTGAACATCAAAAAGACAGAGACTATGGTTATATCTAAGAAACAGAATCCACCAGCATGCAGTATTAAATTAAACGGAACCATTCTAAAGCAGGTGCAGAAATTCAAATACCTTGGAGCAGTAATAACTTCAGATGGGAAATGCAGAACAGAAATTAGGAACAGAATAGGTGAAGCAAAGACTGCATTTCAGAGAATGAGAAACATATTAGCTAACACATCCTTATCAATGAATGTTAGAAAACGAGTCCTAAAATGCTATATTGAACCTATTTTGTTATATGGAAGTGAATCATGGACAATAGGCAAGTCTGCACAAAAATCATTGGAAGCAGCAGAAATGTGGTTTATTAGAAGAATGTTGCGAATCCCCTGGACAGCAAAAATAACTAATGAATAATGTATGAGAAGAGCTGGAGAGACAAAAAACCTTGTCAGAAAGATAAGAGAGAGACAATGTACTTTCATAGGACATGCAATGAGAAGAGAGGGCATTGAAAATATTATAACAACAGGAAAAATAGAAGGAAGAAGATCAAGAGGAAGACCAAGAGAAATGATACTGGACAGTCTGACGGGATGGTGTGAGAGGAGATCACCAACTGAACTGATGGCCTGCATGAAGGATCGTGTACTCTGGAGAAGCATAATAGCCAACGCCAGTCGGCACGGCACCTGATGATGATGATGAGTCATATGTTCCGTTCTTTGCTTTAGTAATTTAGGATATTTCCTCCTTTTACCCCTTTATCATCTAGACTTTGAGAAAGGCTCCAAAACAAATTCTTGCTTTCTTGTAATATGATAGCTGCGGATTTAGAGGCGAAGACACTGTGTTTGGCATTTAGCGACACATAGCGGACACGCTGGCGTCAGTGCTGGCGAACTGTTGCTGATCAAGAGCCTATCCCATCTCTCCGTAAGTACCCCCAGTTAATAGGGGCCTAGTCTGGCTACGGGTTTCGGGGATCGCCGTAGTTCCCATGACGGTGGAGTCTGCGGAAGAAGTACACCTGTACCTTTTTAGCTGGGGTCAAGGACCGGAAATAACTAGCCGGAGTATCTCCCTTCCAGACGGACACGATGCTGTGCGTCAACACGTTCACCTCACTGGTTGTAAAGAGCACCAGCAAGTAGTTCTAGGGAGATAGACGAAGAAGGAGAAGGAAGAAGAAAGAAGGAAGAATAAGAATAAGGTTCTTGTGTTCAAGGAAGAAGAATGAAGAAGAAGAAGAAAGACGAAGAAAGAAGAATGAAGAAGTAGAAAAAAGACGGGAAAATGAGAAGGAATAAGAAGAAGATGGAAGAAGAAAAAGGAATAACAAGAAGAAAGAAGAAGAAGAAGAAGGACGAAGAAGAAGAAACAACAAGAAGAAAGTAGAAGAAGAAGAAGGAATAACAAAGAAGAAAACGGAGAATAAGAAGAATAGGAAGAAAAGGAAGAAGAAAAAAAGAAAAGAAGAAGAAAAAAGGAAGAAGAAGGAAGAGGAAGAAGGAAGAAAAAGGAAGAGGAAGAAGAAGAAGAAAAAGGAAGAAGGAGAAGAAAGAAGAAGAAGAATGAAGAAGGAAGAAGAAGTAGAAGAAGGAAAAAAGAAGAAGAAGGAAGAAGAATATGTGATATCTGCAGCAAAACATTCCGAAAAGCTCGTTTCACCGTCTACTATCAGTCCGTGTTCTACTTTTCCTTGGGCTGTTGTGCGTATTTCAGTGGCGAATGGAAAAGAAATATTTAAGCTTCTTCTTCTTCTTCTTCGTTCGCTTCTACCACCAAAACCGCACTGTGATCCTACTGAATTTACGCCTGTGGTCCTCGTTAGGTCCTGTGGTCTCCTGTGTGGTCTCCGAAAGGACCACATGAGATCCCCGAGAGGACCACAAGGGGTTCAGAGTATCGCAGGGCTTTAGCCTGTGTTCTTGGTGGGTCTCTGAAGCGGATTGCGTGACACCGTGGTTTTCGTTGCACCAGTTTAGTCTAGAGTTGGACTTTTTCACCGGAAGACCTCGACGTGTTTAGGATATCAGTGCATCCCCGCTGGGTGAGAGGCGGTAGCCCACCCAAGCCAGAGTTGGACCTTCTCACCGGAAAACCTCGACGTGTTTTGAAATACCCGTGTATCACTGCCGGGTGAGAGGTGGTTGCCCATCTAGTCCAGAGTTGGACTTTCTCACTGGAAAACCTCAGCGTGATTAGGATATGCAGACATCCCCGCCGGGTGAGAGGTGGTTGCCTATCTAGACTTCCCTGGTCCAGTGTCTCCGACTTCAGCATTTTGCGGTCGTGGCCGCTACCCTTCCTAGTTGTGACCAGGATGGAGCTTTTGTTCAGGAGGACGAATCCTCGCCACTAGTGACTTCCACCCCTGGGTTGAGCCGGTTTAGGCATATTATCCTAGTATAGGCGTGTTTGGGAAGTGACTGACCTCTAGAGCAGAGGTACTGTGCCATGCGTAGCCTTCAAGATTCACCCCTGGTGTGTGCCGGTTTAGGCATATTTCACCAGTGTAGGTGTATTTCGGACGTGGCCGGCCTCTAAAGCAGAGGCGCCGTGGTATGTGTAGCTCTCGCAGCGATACTACAGGACATACCAATTAAACTTCACTTTATCCTTTCCACAACCTTTTCACATCGGCACCGCACAGCAACCTTTATTTCTTTTCCGCATTTTCTTCCTTGACCGGGAGGAGCTTCACTCCACGCGCGGCATTCGAAGAGTCTCGCCAGCAGTGTCTTAACCTCTGGGACAAGCCGGTTCATGCATTTCACCCGATATGACTGCACTCAGGACGTGGCCGACCTCCAGACCAGAGGTGCCGTGATTTGACTGTTTGCTTCGCTTTATCCTTTCTACCACCTTTTTCGCAGTGATGCTGCGCGGCAACCCCATTTGCACCTTTCTTCACTGGCCGGGAGGAGCACCGCTCCACGCACGGCAGCTGAAGAATCTCGCCAACAGCGCAATATTAACGCTAAAATCGTGATTGAATATAAAAGAAAGAAAATAAAATGCTGTAAGC
Source organism: Achatina immaculata (assembly GCA_009760885.1). Classification (NCBI taxonomy): domain Eukaryota; kingdom Metazoa; phylum Mollusca; class Gastropoda; order Stylommatophora; family Achatinidae; genus Lissachatina; species Lissachatina immaculata. The sequence continues at coordinate 10,073,457 of CM019702.1, forward strand.
TGATTTTATTCGTACAAACACCACGTATTTTTACTGCACTGGGTATAATCAGCCTTATTATTTACCATGGGAAAGACCAACAACTAGTCAGTACGGTGTCTGTCTTATTCATACGCCTTGACTTCAGCTTCGGTGACCTGATAATCTAAGTACGACATTGGAAACAGAGGCTAATCTTAGTTGTTGTTGTTTTTTATTTTTTGCTACATAAGATAAAATCTTCCTTTGCTACAGTTTACTTTGTCCCACTCATTCATTCATTCATTCATACATTCATTCATTCATTCATTCATTCATTCATCCATTCATTTGCATGTCCCCTGCGGAACTTTGCCTACCTAACAACACTCCTGTAGGCCTCTCGGTTGTGAGCAAGATGGCCTGCTGCTGATGCATCCATTTGCAGATCATCAGCTATGTCTTGCAGCCATCTTCACCTTGGTCTCCCTCTCTTTCTTTTTCCCGTTATGTACTCTTCTCTAGATTATCATGACGTTTAATGTGTCCAAAATATTTAAGTTTTCTCTCCTTAATCCTCTTCACTAGCCAGCCTTCTTCAATATTAAGTTATTGTAGTATGGATATATTTGTTATTTTTTATGTTCATGATATTTGAAGAACTCTACTGTAGCATTTACACTCAAAGGCATTTATGTATTTCTCAGCTGTTTTGTTAAGTGTCCAGGTCTCACACACAATACATTTTTCCTTTGCTGCAGTTTACCTTGTCTACACACAATAAAATCTTCCTTTGCTACAGTTTACCTTGTCTACATACAATAAAATCTTCCTTTGGTACAGTTTACCTTGTCTACACACAATAAAATCTTCCTTTGCTGCAGTTTACCTTGCATATACAAAATAAACCCTTCCTTTGATACAACTTACATCTTACCTTGCCTACACAGGATGAACTCTTCTTTTCACATTGTTTACTAAATCCACATCAGATCAGAATTTGGTATTTTTAAAAACCGACTCTGCCTCCATGTGATGTCTTTACTGTCATGGCCCAAATGAGCGTACACGTTCATGCAGTAAAGAGGATAGTTGATATTTTTTCTTGGTTGTTTCCCCTTGAGTTTTGTAATTGAAAATAACTATCGATCTTCGATAGATCTATCTATCTATCTATCTATCTATCTATCTATCTATCTATCTATCTATCTATCTATCTATCTATCTATCCTTCCGTCCGTCCGTCTGTCTGTCTGTCTGTCTGTCTATCTGCTTGATAATTCTGTTAAAGACATCTGGTAATTCTCTCAACTGTTATTGTCTGACTGTTATTGTCTGACTGTTATTGTCTGACTGGTTACTTACACAATCGGAGGGTGAAGAAATCTAAATGTAACGGAATTTCCTAGTCGCGCTCACACACACACACGCACACACGCACGCACGCACACACACACACACGCACACAAAACAAACTCCGAAGTGAACACCAAAGAGGAAAGTAAATTCTTTCACGGGTCATACATTCCAAAGAAAGGTTAGTTAACACTCAAATGAGCTTCAAATCTTTGATGGACGAATTTTTGCTTAACTGGGTCCGAAGAAATGGAGAACATTTTGTGCATTTCAATAATTGGTTTATCTAATTTAGAGTGAGTGCATTGAACACGTTTTCTGTCTTGAAAGCAACTGGAGTTGTGTCCAAGGGGGCTTAATTTCACAGAACTGATTCGTCTCAATGCTCGGCAACGCACTGCAATAGCTTCGTCAGTGATGGCCCTTGGCATGAAGATCCCGATGAGCTAAAAAGAAACTTGTACCTTTAATCTCGTCAAAAATTGTATTGAATTTTTGTTAGATTTTATGTCTGTGTGTGTGTTTTTTTTTTGCGTTAATTCACGTAGAAAGGATTGGGGGGGGGGGGGGGGAGAAAGGTAGCATGCTGGATATTTCGTAAGAAATTGTATTAAATATTCACTGCGAAATTTTTTGGGAGAACTTCCAGTAAGCTGTGTTTCTCTCGCCTACGTGGTGTTCTATGTTTATCAGAAGTGGTAGCGTGGAAGACAGTTGGAAGACACTGGCCGATGTGGCAGACAGTGTCTCATAGCTGACACACTTGCGTCAGGGTCTGCAAACCAAAGCCAACCAAGGAACTGTCCGATCTCTCCGTTTTAATCTCTAATAATATGCCTGGTCTGACTAACTTTGGGGGGGGGGGTTGCAGGGATCGTTATAGCTCCCATGGTGGTGGAGTCTGCTAAAGAAGCACTGCACTCCTCTGCTATTAAACTATGCTCAGGGACTGAAATTATTCATTCCTACGATGCCGTGCTTCAACATCCCCACAACATCGGGTGCAAAAAGCAGCTGCTCCCCGTTCCAGGGAGACAGAAGAACAACAGCAACGCCACAAACAATAGAAGACAGTCACAAAGTAGTTTCTTTCGTTTCCCTCCCATAGATGTTTTTAATCACTGCACAGAAAGCGGGTGTATCGCGACAGTTAGCGAACTATATCCTCTAGATTCACCCCCCCCCCCTTTTCCAATCCCAACAACTCGTCATTATTATGTGCCATATGTCATCATTATTATGTGCCATATCTGTCATCATTATTATGTGCCATATCTGTCATCATTATTATGTGCCATATCTGTCATCATTATTATGTGCCATATCTGTCATCATTATTATGTGCCATATCTGTCATCATTATTATGTGCCATATCTGTCATCATTATTATGTGCCATATCTGTCATCATTAATATGTGCCATATCTGTAAGCGTTGAAAATCATGCCTCTCCATGTATCTCGATCACTAATATTTCCTCTCAGCTCAGTTGGTGACTTTTTATGATGCCATTAGACTGCTGATGATTTTTTTTTTCACTTGGTCTTCCTCTGCCTCTCTTCCCATTTATCTTTACTGTTGTTATGATGTTTTCAAGCCCACCTTTTCTCATTGTGCGCAGTTAAAGACGACTGTCTTTTTTTAATAACGGATTTAAATAGGTTTTCATCTACTTGTGATTTTGTTAGCTATTCCCTGTTTTCTATCTTAGGTGGTTTGTTGTTTTTGTTGTTGTTGTTGTACTCTTAACATTCTTCTAAGAAACCTCATCTATGTTGCCTCTAGTGGTCTTTGTATCGATCTGTTCACCGTCCATGAGTCACTTCCATAGAGCAGCATAGGCTCAATATGCCATTTTGGAACTATCTTTTTGTTTCTGATGCCTAGCGACACACGTGCTCAACCACTGCGCTCTCCAAGTTAAAACTCTCAGCTGTAATTAGCCGAAGTTTGAGCCTTCACTCTTTCACTCCTGAATTAATTTCCATGCTCTGCCAGGATATGTTTTGAAGAGAAATTCTGGTTAAGAGAGAGAGAGAGAGAGAGAGAGAGGGACAGAGAGAGAGAGACTGGACGGAAGTTACTCTTTAATTTAAAAATGTGAATAACTAAAAATTCCCACCTGTTTGCCTACGTTAGGCTTTACCTAAATATCGCTATGAAAGTTGATTGACATAGCCGTGTAAGATCTACCAACATTGGCAGGGTTGTTTTGAAATGAAAGAGTTAACTGAAGGAGGTGACCTTCTTTAAAAAAAAAGAAAGAAACAACGCTACATTACACAAATAAAAAAGAAGTTAGTTAATAAACAAGTTAGTAATATGCATTTTTGTAAGTAAGATTGAGGAAAATTGATAGAAAGTAAGAACTGATGTGTTGACCAGGAAAATTATTCTATTATTATTATTATTTACTGCGCGATTTCAGGTCACTCATTGGAGGGAACGAGGTTAAAATATACTGATAACGAGTCGTTGTGGATAATGTTATCGGAAAGAATCTTGTTAACAATCGATACAGGAAACCATTCAAGCCACAAGAAGACACTGAAATGAAATAGTTCGGCTGAACTTTGGGGTTGGGGGGGGGGGGGGGGGGGAGGAAGTCGCTTCCGCAGAATAATGGACCCTAGAGTATTGACAAAGACCAAGCTTGAATGTGATAGGCGAAGCCCCAGTGTGGTACCTCGTCTTAATGCTCTTGGAGAGGTCTGTAGGGGTAGGATAATTTACGGAATCAGGGAAAGGTCATTTCAGTAGGCCATTGTTTCCGCACACTCATTAGAGTTCGAGAAACCATTGTAACTAAACTTTCTATGAAGTACATTTAACCCCGCTGCTCCGAACAACTGAAAGGAAACGGACAAGAAGGAACTAAATGGGCTCATAAAGGAATCTTTGTCGCAGAGATATATACATTTACTTATACATTCATAGCGATCGCTTTAACTGACAATTACTCGTAAATTACCGATTAAAAATTAGAGGGAGGGAGAGAGAGAGAGAGAGAGAGAGAGAGAGAAACCAAAAATTTTCATCGATTGCCGTAACCGGTTTCAAGCAATCAAGTGCCGTGCCGTGTGGCGTAGACGATCATTTCTCTCCACAATTCCCTGTCTTTAGACTTGATTATGAAATTCGTCGGTGACTTTCTTCCTAGCCACATTGACAGCATATCCAGTAATTCTCTCTCTGTCTTCCTCTGTCTCTTCTTCCCTCAATTTTTCCACTTGCCACAATGTATTCTAATTTTCCTCTTCTCAGAAAGTGTCCTACAAATCTCGCTTGTCTGCCTCTGATCTTTGCTGTAATTTGCATTTTAACTCAAGCCTCTCTTAAGACTTTTTCGTTGGTTTTCTTAGCTGTCTATGGTACCTTCAACATCATTTTTATGAACCACATTTCCATGGCCTCCATTTCTCGCTGTACTCTCTTATTCATGGACCATACTTCACATCCATAAAACAAAATTGGCTCGATATAACATTTAAGTACTCGGAATCTTGTTTCCCTTGATATGGATCTGTTGCACAAGACGTTTCTCATTTTCTGGAATGCTGACCTGGCCTGAGCACGTCTGTTTTTTATTTCATTGTGACATTTCTCATCAGCTGTTATAATTGTTCGTAAGTACTTGAATCTATCAACTTGTTTCAGTTCTGTGCTACCGATGTTAATGCTACATTTTGGTGGTATTCCTTTCTTTGAGATGACCATCACTTCAGTCTTCTTTTTATTCAGGCTGAGACCTTTACTTTTATTTTCACGAACCACAATGTCCAGAAGAACCTGTAGCTCCCCTTCATTTTTAGCAATCATAACTGTGTCGTCTGCATATCTTAAGTTGTGAAGGTTGTACCCGCCAACTGATATTCCTAGCAAGCTCTCTGTATTTCTCATGTTTTCGCCGTAGTAACTGGTTTATGTTATCGAAAACTTAGTAAAAGACGACCACCGAAATCGGTTGGAGGAGAATCAGGCCTGCAGACTGATGATGCTCAGTTTGCACGGAGAAGAATCAGCCAGTTTTAACTTTTGGTTCAGCTTGTGAGGATTTTGTAAATAGTAAATCTCGTAATAAATAAGATAACAGAAAAAAAGGTCATGCGAACATTTAATTCCCGTTTGATATTGTGTAAAGTGTGTTTAGTTTTGCATTAAGAAAGAGAGTATAAGACACCAAATATTGTACTGAGAAAACCGGTATTTAGGAAAGTACTCCACACAAAGTGAAAGTTGTTGTCCTTTGAAACAAAAATCTTAGTGCGCTCATTGCGCACACACACAACATGAAAAACTGATTTGTGAGTTAGCTTCTGTTGGGCGCGGCGGTGGTGCAGTGTCGACCGGGAAATAAATGGTTCGAGTCCACGCTGGGCCGGAAATGTTTTTCGCAGCGACTGACAACAGGACCAGCTGAGCCTCAAGAGTGAGCCTAGTGTTCCAGATATGTGACCACACTTAACACTTTGCAACCACTACAGGGCGCGCAAATATCACGGAGCATAATTGTTCTCTTCCTGATTAGCGGGGCCTGTGTGCCAGAAGTGGGGTAGATGCCGATTATAGGTCAAATCAAAATTTCCCTACCAGTAAGGCAAACTGGGTGTCAGGTCCGTATTTCCAACACCATCGGCACATGAAAAGTATAATGTGGCCAGTGTCACTCGTGGATGCATTTACCTTCCCAGATTATAATTAATGTGTAAGTATACAGCTTCGTCCTGTATGTTTTTGTATGATTAAGGCTCACGCTGAAACGTCACAACTTTGTATTTGTTAAGTAATAAAGCTCCTCCTACATTTTCCATAGTTTATATATTTACCTTCCCAGATGTCTCTGGTACCCATTTTAGAATATGCTGGTTATCCTAAAAAATCCTACAGAGAAAGAGAGAGAGAGAGAAGAAGGAGAAGAAGTGTTGCCTCTCTGCAAGACTCCACAAGGCGTACTGGGCGATGGTTACTTTATAAAATCTGTTTAACGTCATTTATGTGCGCTTAGATGAAACCACCAAAGTCGCTATGTTTTGAAAGAAAAACAAAACATGGACACAGTTATGTGAAGAATTTCACTCATTAAAGCTAGGACGCGCTTTTTCGCACTCACAAATAAAGTGCAAATAGTGAAAAGCCCGGGATTTGGGCTGTCCGCACTCTGTCCACTGCCCATGTCTTTTGAGCCTCACTTGGTGCTCGCCATTTAGACAGCATGCTTTGAACGGTGGACATTTTTTCTTGCGTTCGTCCCACAGTATTAACATGAATCCAAACCTGAAAGAGGCTTTTTTTGTCTTCGATTGCTAAAGGAGAATATTAATACCGTTACTGATATTTATATCGTCAATAGTGCTTTTATGCCCTTGTAATTATATAAATAAAATTTCAACATAGACTATTTTCTTTCTTTCTTTGCGCGCTCGCGCGCATGTGTGTGTGTGTATTTTAAAAACACTTTATTGTGCTGAAATGACAGTTTTAAGTTTGTTGTATGTATACTTTGGTGTGAATGTTGTATACTTAAATATAGAATCCTTCTAAATTTGAACCTCATGCGAATTTGTTTAGTTTATACTCATGTTAAAATAATTAGCAAAACTTCAGAAAAGGCTAGTCTGATTAGTATAAGCAATACTAGTTAAGATATGGATACTGGGCACGACAGATCTATGAGAGGTAGCAGGGGACACTGGGAAGGCTCCACTACAAGACAAAGAAGGTTGCTATGCTGGTAGTGCTATCTCTCTCTCTCTCTCTCTCTCTCTGTCTCTCTCTGTGTCATCCACAAGCAACACATATCACCGATACTCAGACAATAGGAACTGCGAAATTTCATAAAATATCTTGTCATTCAATTACTTATCATTGTAACTTTACCATAACAGTTTACTAGTTGTAGAAAATGGCTCAGATAGTTGATGAGTGGCTACGAAATGAAGGTCTTAGAATTGGTCATTTAAACATTTACCACCTGTTAGGGAAACTTTCTGAGGCAACTAATATAGTTAATCATAACTTCCATGTCTTTGGCTTTTCAAAAAGTCGTCTAAATAAAAACATGACTGACGAAGACATTAGGATAGACGGTTATAATTTAATTCGTCGTGAGGAAACTTGAGACAGGAATAGTTGTATATGTTACCACAGCCATACACTCTTGCCGTAGAACAGACCTTGAGACACCAGATATTGAGTGTATATGGTTGGAAATCAAACTTCCAAAGCAGAGCCCAACCTTAATCGGGTTTCTGTATCGTAATCCAAATGCAACAGCATCGTGGTATGATCACTTTACAAGTATGATGGATTATGTTTTGTCTTTTAATTTAAAGGATATGATTGTTCTTGGAGATTTCAGTATGAATTACAGACAAACAGATGCTAAATGGAATTATGATATTGTTTTATCATACAATTTATCCCAAATTATCACTAAACCTACCAGAGTAACTGAAACATCATCCACACTAATACATCACATATATGTAGATCATCAAGAAAACATTATAGAATGTAAAGTCCCTCACACATCACTGAGTGATCACTATCAGGTCTGTTGCACGTGGACACGACATGGCTTGAAAATTCACAAAATTAAACATACCAGTATTAAATTTAGAAGTTTTAGTAAATTCAGTTTAGAATCATTTCTGAAAGAGTTACAAGCAGCAGCTCTAGATCGTGTGTACCAACTAACTGACCCTGATAAGGCCCTGGAATACTGGATAAAAACCTTCAGGGATATATTTTACAAGCATGTTCCTATTAAAGAGGTGAGAGTTAAACATCAAGTGAAGTCCCCCTGGATAACACCTGAGATATTGCAAGTCATGAGGGAAAGGGATCAGGCCCACAAAATTAAGGAATTCACTGGCTACCGATTACTTAGAAATAGAACTCAGTATTTAATTAGACAAGAAAAGAGAAATTACTTTAGGAACCTAGTTCAGAATAAATCAGAGAGTAAGTCTGTCTGGAAAGCAATTAACATTCAAGCAGAAAAGAGAAAACAATCTGACTTGCAGAGTTATAATCATGTGCCCACTTGTGAAGAGTTCAGCAATCACTTCAGAGAAGAAGTCAATATCTTAAAATCTTCACTACCAACAACCCCTACTTTTGAGTTAAGCGAATTAAATGCATTTATAAGTATCAAATGTGCAAATCTAAAGCAACCTAGTATTCCTTTCATGTCAGTTAGTGAAGTTTACAATTGTCTTTCATCTTTAGAGAACAACAACACAGCAGGACTTGATGAAATCAGCAACAAGATATTACGCTACTCAGCCCCAGTAATTACAGATACATTAACATATATTTACAATCAGTGCATTGCACATCGTCATTTTCCCCAGGATTTTAAAATTGCAAAAATATATCCCCTTTTTAATCTGGTTCGGAGAAAAATCCCTCAAGCTACAGACCAAGTTCCATTCTATCAACTTAGTCTAAACCCCCTAGAAAAACACATGCAAAAAAAAACAACCTTACAACATCATCATCATCATCAGGTGCCGTGCCGACTGGCGTTGGCTATTATGCTTCTCCAGAGTACCCGATCCTTCATGCAGGCCATCAGCTCAGTTGGTGATCTCCTCTCACACCATCCCGTCAGACTGTCCAGTATCATTTCTCTTGGTCTTCCTCTTGATCTTCTTCCTTCTATTTTTCCTGTTGTTATAATATTTTCAATGCCCCCTCTTCTCATTGCATGTCCTATGAAAGTACATTGTCTCAACACATGAAAGAAAATGATTTGATTGTTGACTGTCAGTCAGGTTTTAGGCCAAAACATTCCTGCCACACAGCTCTCACAAAAATGACAGAATATTGGTCATCTAATATAAACGATGAAAAATTATGTGGTGCTGTCTTTGTTGACTTTAAAAAAAGCATTTGACATGATTGATAATGAAATCCTAGTTAGAAAGCTTGAGACTTATAGATTACACCCTGACTTGACAAAATTTATTACATCTTTTCTTTCCAACAGACAACAGGTAGTTTGCCTCAAAAACTCTAAGTCAAGTTCATTTGTGGTTGATAATGGCTTTCCTTTGGGATCTATTCTTGATCCTTTCCTGTTTACCATCTACATCAATGATCTTCCACTTCATCTAAAAAAAAAATCATCTTATGACCTCTTTGGTGATGACTGCACAGTTTACACTAGTGACAATGACTGTGTTAACCTTGAGTCAACCCTTCAAATTGAAATAAATAGTCTAATTAACTGGAGCAATAACAACAGAATGCTAATAAACACCAGCAAAACAAAATCCATGCTCATTACAACAAGACAGAAATTACAAATTCACAAACAACAACACTACAGCTCCACGTTGGAACTTCACAGATAGAGAATGTTAGTGAACATAAAACTCTAGGTCTCATGTTTGACCACCACCTCAGCTGGAATCATCATGTAGACAATCTAACCAAACTCATTGCACAAAAAGTTTACCAATTTACTAAAATTAAATATTTTCTTGACATAGGCACCAGAAAAATATACTACATATCACAGATATAAACACACTTGTACTAATGTTCCACAGTTTGGGACGGTTGTTCCATGTCAAACATGAAAAAACTTTACTCACTTCAAAAACGAGCAGTAAAGCTTATAGATGACAAACATGCAGCACGTATTACAAATAAGGAAAACAGCCTGATATTCTACCCATCAAGAACAGATTTCTTTTCAACAAGATCAAGTTAATTCATAAAATCCTATCGCACAATGTTCCACTCTATCTGTGGTCGTTGTTCAAATCCAACCCAAAACACAGTCAACGCTTAAGCAATTGTATTCTCCCAAAACCAAGGCTTCACATGTTTAAAAAAAGCTTCGCTTACTCAGCTGCACACCTTTGGAATGCCTTACCAATTCACGTAAAACGTATAAGTAATATTCGTCCTTTAAACTTTGTCAACACATGTTTGATATGGACTATATGCCTCCTGAAGCATAGTTTAAAGTGGTTTAAAATATGGCTTGAGTGTTGTAATTTAAAAAAATACTGCTTTTCTATAAATTTGTTAGTTTTAAATCAATGTAAGAATGTAAGTTTATTTCATGTTATTGCATAAATCAGAGTGTAGAGTGCATGGAATTGAGATGAGTTTATTATTTATTGTGTCTTCATGATTATTATGCTCATTATCAAATGCTGAATGACTGTGATTGAGTGAAAGCTGTATGAGGAAGGGCAGAATGTCAGACGGGCCTGCGTGCCCAATTCTTAACCCTTTGAAAATAAAGTATGTTCCTTCGTTCGTTCATCCGTTCTCTCTCTCTCTCTCTCTCTGTGTCTCTCTCTGTTGCAAAAACCCAACAGAAGTATTAATTAAGAAGGACAGATGGACACCTATATGTAGATTTTTCTATGTGGTATCATCTTTACCCATTTTGACTGCACCATCCAGAACATTAAACCCCCAGAAAAACGAATCAGACGGTGTGAAAAATGACAGCAAGAATCCACATCACTATAAGAAAAAATAACAGCTTCATTAATTAACGAGGCACACATTCGTAACATTTCGACTTTCGGCACGATCACACAGTGATTTACAGGACGATTAAGAGGAAAAGTGGAAGAAACCGCGACGTGCACGTATGGTCTATAATAGCAACAGAAAAAAAAGTAACTGTGATAAGGAAACTAGACAGCCAAACATCTATAAATGTAAATCGGAAGAGAATTTTGAAAGCAGTGTCAAATCAATATTATACTATGGAGAAGAGTCGCGGTCTACAAACAATAGACACTGTGTACTCGTTAAGTAATAAAGCTGTTCCTAATTGTTTTTTTTTCTAGTTTATACATTTTGGTATCACAGCTTTACTGCAGTGGCTCCGTGTATAGTCATATTTCTCTCTCTCTCTCTCTCTCTGAACCTTAAGTGCTCAGGGCACATGGGGCATCCTCAAGGGTTTTCCACAAATGCCTGTCCTTTGCCTTTTTTCTGCTCTTGCCCAGGTGAGCCCTCTATTGCTCAACATCCTTTCTGTTGTTCTTCTCCATGTCTCGTTTGGTCTACCCTTACTTCTGTTCCCCTGTGGTGTCCATCTTAGTGCTATTTTTGATAGTGAGTTGTCAGTCATTCGGAGCACATGTCCCAACCATCGGCAGCGTCTTTCCTCAATAATTGCTGTCAGTGGCTTCATCTGCATTTCTGCCAACAAGATGTTATTTACTGAGTTATATACTCATACACTAATTATTGTGTGTCGCAAACAAGAGAGAGAGAGAGAGAGAGAGAGAACTATTACAAGTGAAGAGATGAGGTTTTTAAAGAGTTATAATGAAACGTCACGAGTAGTCAAAAGAACAAACTGAGAAGTCCCGAAAGAAGCCAAAGAACAAACTAAGAGGTTCTGAAAGAAGCCAAAGAACAAACTAAGAGGTTCTGAAAGAAGCCAAAGAACAAACTAAGAGGTTCTGAAAGAAGCCAAAGAACAAACTGAGAGGTCCCGAAAGAAGCCAAAGAATAAAGAAAACATCGCAGTCAAAGCTCTTTAGGCACATACTAAGAAAAATGACAGGTTAAGAATACAGGTATCCTTAATGTATGTACACGAATAGTTTTTGGGTCTTCTTCTTCTTCTTCTTCTTCTTTATCTCTAGAACTTCCAGCTGATGTTCTTTGCAGTCAATGCGGTGAAGATGTTGAAGCACAGCATTGTGTCGGTTGGTGTGGGAACTGGTCATAGCAGTAAAATTTTAGTCCATGAGTGCAGCTAAAAAATTAAGGCGTATGCAATACTTCTTTTACAAACTCCACCACCATGGTGATTACGGCTATCCCTGTCCCATTAGCCATACAAGGCCTGTTACTGGAGGTATCAAGGAAAACTGGGACAGGGTCTTGATCATCTATGATTGTCCAACCCTGACGCTAGCACCTCAGCTATGGGTTGCTAACCCTGACGCTAGCATGTCAGCTATGGGTTGCTAACCCTGAAACTAGTGTGTCACCTATGGGTTGCTAACCCTAACACTAGCATGTCAACTATGGGTTGCTAACCCTGACGCTAGCATGTCAGCTATGGGTTGCTAACTGCCAAAACGGACAATGTCTCAGTCTCTGTAATTATCAGCTTATACATTTTGGGTATAAGTATATATACATATTAACGAAAAAAAAGTAAGTGTGCAGTAGTGTCAAGCGCACCAATCACGTTGTCATGAGTGAAATGAAATCAAATTTGGTACGAAGTTTTGTCTGAGTTTTGTTCACTTCTCCGTGCTGCACGATGTTGATCGCACTATTCATGGGGAGATAACCACATGTCCAGCAAAATCACGTGCAGTGATCCATGATTGGTTACTGACCACGGATAAAATGAGGGTAAGTGTGTAATTCTGTTCTCAGAGATCCCTTCACGTAATCTTTGGAGAAAGGAGTAGTGGAATTCCAACATAAACATCTTTTCTTATCATGCCAAGATTGAATGAACATCAGCGAGAAATAGCTGTTGGGATGTTAATTGCTGGATCAACAGTAGCAGCAGTATTTCAACATTTTAATGTCCACAGGAGCATAATATTATGCCTTCAAAGTCATTTCAACCAAAATGGTTCCGCTGCTGACCGCCATAGAAGCGGTAGATCACGAGTTACCACCCTTGCACAAGACCTTCGTAACAGGTTTCTCCAGGCAACATGGACTGCCAGCAACATTCCAGGTTTAAGACGTGTGTTGGGCAGGACAGTGTGTAACTAACTCAGAGAGATAAATCTCTTACCTCACAGACCTACAGTTGGACTAGTGGTGACAGTTCGCCACAGACAAATCCGTTTTACCTGGGCCAGGCATCACGTGGTATGGCCCTATCATCAATGAAGACGGATCCTATTCACTGATGAGTCCAGATTCCCTCTAGAAGGCGTGCTTTAGTGTACAGGCGAAGAGGAGAACGTTTTGCGAATAACTGTGTGTTAGAGGTGGATAGGAGAAGAGGAGGAAGTGTAATGGTTTGGGGAGAAATTTCCTATGCTGGCCGAACAAAAACCTAGTCTTCCTCAATGGCAACTTTACAGGTTTACGATACAGGGACGAAATCATTACACGCCACGTAATGCCTTTTCTGGATGCTAATGGAAAAGGCGTGATACTGCAGCAGTATAACGCTCGTCCATATGTCGCACGTGTGGTCAGGGACCACATTCAACAGCATCAGATTATTGTTGCATTCTTCTTGCAACCCTTGGGCTACTTCTTGGAGGTTTCCAGGACGACTGTGTCGTCTTCGTAACCTGCGGTCCAGTTCATCCCAAATGTGCTTGATAGATGACAGGTCCTGTGAAACTGCTGGCCATGGCAATACAGTAATCTGATGCTGTTGAAAGTGGTCCCTAACCACACGTGCGACATGTGGACGAGCGTTATCCTGCTGCAGTATCATGCCTTGTCCATTAGCATCCAGAAAAGGCATTGCGTGGCGTGTAATGAGACATGCCTCAACAATTCTTACAACGTATCATTGGTTTGATAAGAAGGCGGTGTCAAGCAGTGATAACTGCCCAAGGAGGACACACACGATAGTGAAACCCTGATTTTCTTTCCTTGGGGTGGTGAGCCACATTAGGTAAGTTTTTTCACTTTTTTTTTTTTTTTTGGTGACATTTGTCTGGCCTGAAAGTTATCATTTTATCTGTTATTGGATAATCAAACATAAAGTGTGCCAAATTGTATTTCAATCATCACCTGAGCACGTTCATTGTTCTTTCTAAAGCATTGCATACTTACTTTTTTCCTTGAGTATATAAAACTAAGTATACAAATATACACAAAGCCACTTTAGTAAAGTTGTGATAACAAAATGTAAGGGTATTTAAAACTAAAGTTGGAACAATTTTACTAATTGTTAATTAATACATGAGGCATGAGCAGTCGCATTTTAGTTCCGTTTTATTTCAATCTGTACATAGAGAACATCTTCAAACACTCGGATGAACTACCAGGACTGAAGATAGGAGGAAGAAATGTCAACAGTTTAAAACATGCAGGTGATGCAGTCCTTCTAGCAGAGACTCCACAGAGCCTACAGAAGTCTGACAGATACACAGCACAAGCCAAGAATGAGATCAATATCAAGAAGACCAAAGTAATGGTGTTCAGCAGGAAAGACAGGAAGCCACAGATGGGTATAACCGTGAACAAAGAGAGGCTGGAACAAGTGACAAACTACAGCTACCTAGGACATGCATTAAATTATGATGGGAGATGGGAGATGGGAGATAAAGAACCACGAAGATGGCGCTGTTATCCAGAAATGTGCCCATAAAAACAAAATCAAGATTTGTAAAATGTTGTATCTTCTCTGTTTTACTGTGTGAAGCAGAAACCTGGACTCTAAGCAAAAAGACGGAGAGAAAGATTAATGTAGTAGAAATGTGGTTCTGAAGAAAACTAGGTCATATGAACTGAACAATGAAAAGAACAAACGCATAAGTCTAGAACAGCCACAAATGCAATGTGAACTTCTCAGTGAAATAAGGATGAAGAAAACAAGATACTTTGGCCATATTGAAAGACATAACAATATACCAAAGACCATACTAGAAGGAACGATGAAAGGAAAAAAAAAAGAGAAAGAGGTAGACAGAGATGTAGATGAAGATAAAATACGAGAATGGGCAGGATACACCCTGGCTGAGTGCACCATTAAGACGATGGAGGGAGGAAACGGGAGATTCATTACCGGCAACCTTCATACTAGAGAAGGCACATGATGATGGTGATGATGATGATGATGATGATGAATGAATGAAGTGCCACGAGACATGCGCATTAGCAATGTAGGTCACAGTACAGAATGGTGTAAAGCCCAGGTTTTAACTATTCACACTCGACGTCTGAGTACGTTTAATCTCAGCCTAAAAATAAATCCAACTGAATGTAATCTTAATCATGCGATCTGTACTCTGATAGCTCTTGGGCGCTGTAATCAATATCAGGTTTTAAACTGTAAATCTGATTTTTTTTTGAAATCGAGAATCGGCATCTCATTTCTGGTGTCGCTCCCTTTCACTTTCACACGGAGGACGTTGAAGTCCTCCTAAAACAGAACCGAGACTAAACGAGAGCGGGTGTTAGAAGAACGGTTGCTATTATCTGATTTCAAGAGAAACCATACGATTCTCGTGTGCTCCACGTATTGAAAGGAGGGATCAGTCCAATAAGTAAACTCCGAACCAATCCACAGATGGGATCAAGAGCCAACCGCGACTTATCCCTTCCAATTTAGAAGTGGGAAAGAATGTGGCTGTCATTTTGAATCCTCATTACGATCAGATACTGTAATGAAATTGTACTTCCTGTTTCAGTCGCTGAAAACTTCGGTTGTTCATTCCGCAGCTCTTCCTGCTGACTCAAAAGCTTGTCTGCTAGCTTGAAGGTATTGAAGGAGAAATGGGAGTTTGGGGGGGGGGGGCGGGGCGAGAATAAAGAAGTTACGGGACTGAGAATACTGTAAGGAAAATAGCTCCAGTATTGGTCCCGAAATTTGGGGTAGTGGAGGGAGAGGTGGTAATGGAGTCGATAAGTCTTCGTAGGAGAGAGAGAGAAAGAGAGAGAGAATCTTTTCTGTATCATGAAATAGTGAAGACTTCTTTAAAAAAAAAAGGGGGGGGGGGGAGTGTCCTGCTTTCAAAAGCGTAACAGCAATTTGGGGGGCGGGAGGGGGGAATAAAGATAGAGATCTGTTGGTGGAGGAGCCGTCACGATTTCCTCAAAGAGCTGCCTCGAATGAGGGCATCAACAATCTGGGAGAAGAAACATATTGACGAAACTTATAGAAAAGGCAGGCATTTACGGCTCTCTTGGATGACATCGTTGTTATCTTTTATTTATTTTTCATGCCTGTGATTTCAGAAATGCGAGAAGTCACGCCGACATTTTTATCATCCCCATCATCTATTATCGTCATGTCAATTGCCACTGGATAGAAAGAACAAAGAATCTCATCCTGTAGTATTAAGGGGGGGGGGGGGAAATGGAAGTGACGACAATTTGACCAGTAAACTTATAGATAAAATGTAGTGTCTTAGGCATTTGAAGTAATACATCTTACCGATGAAGCACCAGTGAAATAGTTAGCCCATTTCTCAAGGCTCTACAATTCCTGAATTTCAAAATGTCAGATGAACAGCTGTTTTTCTTTGGACTGAATGAACGAACACAAAGCGAGAACGCTGCCACGTGTACACTTTCTCTTCTCTTGCACCGGATCTCAATGGGACCCGGATTATCAGCGGAAGTAACAAAAATAGCATGCGCTAAAAGTGCAGGGCAGAATTCATGCGCCGTCACGTGCTCATCTAAACCACGGATAAGAGAATGCGCAAAGACTAAAAGGGCGTGAAAAAGTAAATGCTTCAATTCAATTCAAGTGCCGTGTAGCGTAGGCGATCATTTCTCTCCACAATTCCCTGTCTTTAGACTTGATTATAAGATCCGCCGGTGACTTTCTTCCTAGCCACACTGACAGCCCACCCAGTAATTCTCTCTCTTTCTTTCTCTGTCTCTTCTTCCCTCAGTTTTTCCACTTGCCACAATGTGTTTCAGTTTTGCTCTTCTCAGAAAATGTCCTACAAATCTCATTTCTCTGCCTCTGATCTTTGCTGTAATTTGGCTTTTAACTCAAGCCTCTCTTATGACTTCTTCGTTGGTTTTCTTAGCTGTCCATGGTACCTTCAACATCCTTCTCATGAACCACATTTCCATGGCCTCCATTTCGTAAATGCTTAGAAACATAAAAAACAATGTGTTTAAAAACACACAAGTATTTAAATAGTAATTTAAATAGTATTTATGTTAGTTTCCAGCTATACGAGTATGACTCCTTTCATCTGTTGCTGTTGTTGATCACGAGTCTGCTGTCTGTTTCTCTCATGATGTCCTTCGTCCAGCTGCTGATGCTATTCATGCTGTAGTTTTCTTTCTCAGATCCTTCAAGTTCTTTTTATGTTCCCTTGCAAGAATGATTTTTTAAAAAAATCTTTCTTCTTGTTGATATATTTGAAAGACTTTACCTTTTTTATATTCCTTCCTCTTGATATAGTTGAAAGATTATACCTTTTTTAAAAATCATCCCTTCTGATGATTTAATCCAAAGACGTTACCTTTTTTTTTATCTTTCCTCTTGTTGGTATAGTCGAAAGACTTTACCTTTTTTCTGTCCTACTGTTGATACAGTCGAAAGACTTTACCTTTTTTATTTTTTCCTCCTGTTGATATAGTCGAAAGATTTTACCTTTTTTAAACCTTTCATCCTATTGATATAATCGAAAGAATTAACATTTTTTTATCTTTCCTCCTGTTGATATAGTTGAAAGACGTTACGTTTTTATCTTTCCTCCTGTTGATATAGTTGAAAGATTTTACGTTTTTATCTTTCCACCTATTGATATAGTCGAAAGACTTTACCTTTTTTATCTTTCCTCCTGTTGAATTAGTCGAAAGACTTTAACGTTTTAAAAATCTTTCCTCCTATTGATGTAGTCGAAAGACGTTATCTTTTTTTAAAATCTTTCCTCCTATTGATATAATTGAAAGACTTTACCTTTTTTATCTTTCGTCCTGTTGATACAATCGAAAAACCTTACCTTGTTTATCTTGTTTTTTATTATCTAATTTTTCTCCACAAAACACATCCATACACGACCACAGGCACATCCACACATACGCACAACCACACATGTGCATAATCGCAAACACACATTCACACATCCACACATACGCATAATCACGTACACATTCCCACATGCGATCAACCACACACACTCACACCAGAGACGTCGCTAGAGGGATATGTTTGATATTATCAAAGATGACGACACATACACACACACCAGAGGCGTCGCTAGAGAGATATATCTGATATCATCAAAGAGGACCACACACACACACACATACACCAGAGACGTCGCTAGAGGGATATGTTTGATATCATCAAAGGAGACGACATACACACACACAAACACCAGAAACATCGCTAGAGGGATATATTTGATATCATCAAAGGAAACGACACACACACACACGCGCGCGCGCGCGCACACAAATAACAATTCACAAAACACAAGCACAAAGTGAAAAAAAAGAAGAAATTACTAAAGATCCCGTACAAATCTATTACGGGAGGTGGGCCACTGGGGTAGGTGGATGGGGGATTGACCCTATGGACCGTAGCACTGGATAACATCAGCCTAGTTACGCCGCTGCCACTCTCAGGCAGGCAAAAACAGCACAAACTGAATTGCTTTGTTTTTTTCTCGACGAGTCTCCATACTAATTATCTTGACTCGCTTATCTTCGGAGATAAGTGTTTGAAGTTTATTTTTATTTGCCTTTTATCTGTGTCCCAGCGTTCTGTAGTTTCAAAGATTTACTGACGTCAATGCTGAGCCATATACACATCGGAGATTATTTTACTATTTTTTTTCACATCCAAGTATTTCACAAATAGTTTTAAATTAATATATTTTTTTTCTTCTATACACAGGTAGGTTGAGAACATGGTAGTTCACTTCCCATCTTCCATGGAAATTGTCTGAAGATGTGGAGTGTTTAGAATAATGGGGCTACACTTTATATGCTAGAGAAAATGCTTAGCTCATTTCTCTCTATCTTTTTTCTTTTTTTTTTTTTTTGGAAAAGCAACACAGAGCGACGAGTGAAGACATAACTGTCATGGCCGACACGGTCTTAACTAGTCAAGACCACCACCAAACGACCAATATGCCATCTAAAACTTTGCTGTTTGTTTCAGCCCGTGTGCAAATATATTTTCGCAAAACATTTTGTGCGCAGATGTGAGCTGTATCGTCAAAGTACAAAGTATAATTTGAAGTACTCATAGTTAAAAAAAAGATACTAAAATTCAAAGAAATAAGGAAAACAAACTCATATAATTCTATTGTGTTATTCTTCAGCGCCGCTGTAGCACAGAGTAACGTCAAGAAATTGAAAATATAAAAATAGCTATTTCTTTCCCCGGTTTATAAAAATCTCATGGACGGCATAATTGTGTGTGTGTGTGTGTGTGTGTGCAAAGCCGCGATGCCGCACAGCTTTGAGGGAACATTGTAAGCCTATCTCTTGCGATACCCTTTAGTCATGTTCTTCAACCTTACTGATATTAATAAAGCCCCCCTCCTCCCTTATTTCCCTTCCCTCCTCCCCACTCTCTTCTTTCCAACATTTACCGTTCATCTCCTGTTATATGTCTTGATTCCCCTCTTGTTGTGATCTCTGCTATTACTAGACTTTGTATCATAAGGACAAAACACAATCTGCTAAAGAGGCATTACCCCCCCCCCCCCCCCCAATGTTTGTTGGACGCACTCAGGGACTAAAAAATCCAACATCCATAACCCTCTCACAAACCCACACGATATTATGCCTCAAACTCTTCACCGGATCAGCTACATGGAACACCAGCTGTCAGTTTAAAGAAGAAGAAGAAGAAGAAGAAAAAGAAGAAGAAGAAGAAGAAAAAGAAGAAGAAGAAGGAGAAGAAAAAGAAGAAGAAGAAGAAGAAGAAAAAGAAGAAGAAGAAGAAGTAGAAAAAAGAAGAAGAAGAAGAAGACATGGTTGAAGCTAATTTCACCTCTACTCTTTGACTTTGTTCAGGCCCCACGGAGAAGCAAATGAAAGCCCCAGCTAAAGCAGATCTTACAGCAGCGTGGCACGCAACCTTTTCCATCACGACTATTAATGAAACAAATAATGCTCTCTTAGGGGCCCCCCCAAAAAAATCTCTTACTCCGTTTCTCCAGCACTCCAGAAAGGGATGTCATGAGAAAATATATTTACTGATTCTTGTGTTCGCTGATATTTTATTACATCACACCGTGGCGTCTTTTTGTGTAACAATGTGAAATTCTGAGCAGAACTATAAAATTAGTTTGGCAATATATGGATTTCGTAAAAGTGAAAAGTCGAAGGGTTCTCATGTAGTTCTGCTGGAGACATCAACGAACAACAGCACGATTGTATAAAGTCTAGATTTGAAAAAAAAAATTAAAACTAGAAAACTTCATAGAAATGTGGATTTCTCATTTATAAGAGTAAACCTTTTACATGCCAAACATTACTGAAGTGGTTAGTTTTATGTGAGTTTTCTTCTTTTTTGAGAGTTTTCTTATTTTATGTGAGTTTTCTTATTTTATGTGAGTTTTCTTATTTTATGTGTTTTCTTATTTTCTTTTATTTAGCGTGCTAAAGGGAGACAATCTAGAGGAAAGATGGCGGGGCTGAGTTCGTTTTGTCTATGCTTATGATTATCGTAAATACTTAGCCCCAGCCGAACTCTACTGTTTGATAATGTATTGTGAAATCATAACGTGCTGTGGATTATATCATTCTAGTCTTATGTGTAGATTCTCTGATTCCTGATGATATTCATTATATCTATTGGATGGGCACACATCAAGATCCATCATGTTTCATTTGCATGGATAATACTATGTCACTGGTATCAGGAGATATCTAACCTACACAACCACCGATGTACATTATCACATGGTAATTCCTGGAGATGGGAGGAGGCACCATAGCATCAATTATGTGTGATAATTCAGTGCGTTAACACAAGGAGGATATATGTGTGATGTTCGGTGCATTAGCACAATGGATATTATGTGTAGTATGAGGAGGGGGATAATGGCAGCAGTTGTTGCAAGTGCAGAAGTGCAGTGGCACCTGGTGATACAGGGAGATGTGAGTTTCATAAAAGCAACAGTATCTGCAATAGTAATAAGTGCGATGGCACAATTTATATGAATGTATGTATATGCTGGAAAGTCACCAAAACCATAGAAAACAAGTTGAATTCTCTCCAGACTAAATGTTTACAAAGAATTAGAAAAATATTTTGACCAAACACCATAAGAATTAATATCGTGTTGGCAGAAATGCAGATGAAGCCACTGACAGCAATTATTGAGGAAAGACGCTGGCGATGGTTGGGATATGTGCTCCGAATGATTGACAACTCACTACCAAAAATAGCACTAAGATGGACACCACAAGGGAACAGAAGTAAGGGTAGACCAAAAGAGACAGAGAAGAACAACAGAGAGGATGTTGAGCAATAGAGGGCTCACCTGGGCAAGAGCAGAAAAAAGGCAAAAGACAGGGATTTGTGGAAACCCTTGCGGAAGCCCCATGTGCCCTGGGCACTTAAGGTTCAGAGAGAGAGAGAGAGAGAGAGAAAGAGAGAGAGATGTATATGAGATATATATATATATATATATATATATATATGTTTATGTGGGCCAGGAGAGCCCAGGCCAGTTTGGTCCATATGATTTCAGTTGATACTTAGAGTTATACATTATAATGATGCCATGCTTATTACACTCATGATGATACATGTTGATTTTCTGTGCATGCAATGTCTGTTGTGGCGTTAATATGGTGTATGTAATGTGGATAATAAATATATTGATAGATTAATTGCTTGACTTGGTAATGTGTATTGCCTGTCATGTATTTGATATGAATGTGTGTAATATGCTGCATAAATGGCATACAGTATCCTTGGAGGGGAGATCCTGGGTTGTCGGTTAGATGGGTTTTGAGCCTGGTCACACAGTACGGTTGTACATAGGCCATGGATTTGTGGGTTGCAGCTGGGTTTTTGGTCCTGTTCCTTCCCTAAATTGTCCCCAATTATAGATCTAGCATCGGCTAAGTCTACATTATTGTACCAACAGATCAAGGAAAATATGAGCATTAATAACAAAACCAGTAGATTCCTCTATAGAATTACAGTGTTTCCTTCACTTGAACATTTTAAAAAAAACTTTAAATAGGCCATGTACAATTATATGAGGGGATCCGATAGTTTACAAATTCTTTATAAAAATGTTCTTCCTTTATATATACAATATGTCTAAAAAGGCTTAAGTGTTTAACTCACGGCAAACCATGCTTATTAACTCCTTCACTCCGAAACAACACTGGTAGATCGTGCGAGCCTATACGAACAAGTGCTCAGATTTTAGACAGATCAAAGTAATGTGAAAAATAGAACATTTCGGGGGGCGAAGACTCTGTCAGATTAGGCAATCAGCGACACATGGCTGATATGCCAGCGTCAGGGTTAGCGAACCATAGCTGACCAAGACCCTGTCCCGTCTCTCCGTTGGTACCCCTAGTAAACGGGCCTAGTCTGGATGACGGGGCAGGGATCGCCATAGTCCCCGTGGTGGTGGAGTCTGCTAAAGAAGCATTGCACACCCCCTTGCTTTTTAGCTGCACTCCGAGACTGAAAAAACAGCCGCTATAACCCGCCCCCACGCCGATACGAAGCTCTGTCTCAACATCTTCACACCACAAGCTCTGCCTCAACATCTTCACACCACAAGCTCTGCCTCAACATCTTCACACCACAAGCTCTGCCTCAACATCTTCACACCACAAGCTCTGCCTCAACATCTTCACACCAAAAGGTTCAAAGAACAACATCTCGCACTTACAGCGAGATAATACAAGCACAAATTCAAACAGAACATTTCGATCCCAGACTATTTTTTTTTCTTTTTTAATTTACAGGGTAACTTCCGTCCGGTTTCTCTCTATCAAAATTCGTTATCAGAATTTATTCTGACAGAGTACAATGTGAGCCATATCAGTTTCAGTTCCACCGGGGGGGGGGGGAGGAGGAGAGCGGAGATAGCGTGGTGTGAAGGAGTGAAAGAGTTAAAACGGATGGTTACGCGTGTGAGAAACGCGTACAGTACAATTTAAACAGAAAACAGTGCAGTGTAAGTCAAAACAGAGTTGTCTCGCGTACCTCAGATTTATTGGGGTTCTGGGGTGGGAACTTTCTGAAGAATAATTTAGAATGGTTTGAGTATGTTTTCTATCACAGCCATGGTGTGTCACGAGCAGTTTTCATATGTCGCGCCGAACTTTTTCAAAGAGTGCGTTTATTATTATTTGTAAGTTATTTTTAGTAAAACAATTCATTCTTCCAGCTACTGCGGCAGACAAAAGTGGAGATAGTTTTTGCTTATATATATACATACACACACAACACACACAAAGTCACATGAAGTTACTATAGTGATGGGAGATTTTAATGCCAAAGTTGGTAAAGGAAGAACTTCAGACATCGTTGGTGACTATGGACTAGGGGAGAAGAATGACAGAGGTTGTAAATTAATAAAGTGGGCATGGTTGTAGGAAACACCTGGTTTAAACAACATCCCCGAAGACTGGCAACGTGGTGCAGCCCAGACAAAAAGACGTTTAACCAGACATTCTACGTATTAATCAACCAACGATTCCGGAATGCATTACTGACAACAAAAACCATGCCAGGAGCCGACTGCAATAGTGACCATGATCCACTCTGTTGGAAAAATTAGAAAAAAGCTAAAGAAAGCGTGCAGAAAAGTGAGAAACATCAAACTGAATACAGGACTTCTTAAAAATGACCAAGAACTGCGAGAACAATACAAAGTTATTATAACAAACAGATACAATGCAATAACAAAGATAAATAGTATAGATGAACAATGAGCAATGTTAAGAGATTCTATCCACCAAACTGTTAAGGAGATAAAACCACCAAAAAAAAAAGAAGGCCCTAAAAATAAATGGATGACAGACGACATCTTAGGACAAGAGGAGGAGTAAAAATAACCAAGAAAAATATAGCAAGATAAATAAAGAAGTAAGACGCAAATGCAGAGAAGCAAAGGAAGTGTGGTTAAATGAACAGTGCAGACAGATAGAGGACTCTCATAATAAAGACAGCAAAAACATGCACAAACGAATTAGTGAACTCACAGACAGGAAAACAAAATATATCACAGGATGCCTGAAATCAAAAGAAGGTAAAATGTTAATGGGGAAAGAAGACATTGTGGACAGGTGGACAGAGTACATCGGTGAGCTATATGGAGAAGAAAGACCAGAACTAACATCAGATACTGAAAACTGTGATGGACCACCAGTACTTAAAGATTAAATCATAGATGCCATCAAACACATGAAGAAATTCAAATACCTTGGAGCAGTAATAACTTCAGATGGGAAATGCAAAACAGAAATTAGGAACAGAATAGGCCAAGCAAAGTCTGCATTTCAGAGAATGAGAAACATATTAGGCAACACATCCTTATCAATGAATGTTATAAAACGAGTCCTAAAATGCTATATTGAATCTATCTTGTTATATGGAAGTGAATGATGGACAATAGGCAGGTCTGTACAAAAATCATTGGAAGCAGCAGAAATGTGGTTTATTAGAAAAATGTTTCGACAGCAAAAATAACTAATGAAGAATGTATGAAAAGAGCTGGAGAGACCAAAAAATCTTGTCAAAAAGATAAGAGAGAGACAATGTACTTTCATACGACATGCAATGAAAAGAGGGGCCACTGAAAATACTATATCAACAGGAAAAATAAAAGGAAGAAGATCAAGAGGAAGACCAAGAGAAATTATACTGGACAGTCTGACGGGATGGTGTGAGAGGAGATCACCAACTGAACTGATGGCCTGCATGAACGTTCGTGTACTCTGGAGAAGCATAATAGCCAACGCCAGTCGGCACGGCACCTGATTATATATATATATATATATATATATATATATATATATATATATATATATATATCGTATATAATTTTTGCATTTTTATATATCGTATATAGTTTTTGCATTTTTTAATATATCGAATAAAGTTTTTGAATTTTTTATATATCATATAAAGTTTTGGCAGGTGAAGATGAAGTGACTGCGGAGATGTTGAAAGCAGAAGAAACAGAAACACCAAAACAACTTTGCCGGATATTACAACAAATTTGGGATCTAGAAAAAGCCCCAGAGGAGTGAAAAACTGGGCTTTTAGTAAAACTACCAAAGAAAGGTGACCTCAGAGATTGCGGGAACTGGAGAGGCATTACCCTACTGTCACTCACCAGTAAAGTATTTTGCAGAATAATCATCAACAGAATTGTACCAACACTTGAGGAAAAACTTCGGAAAGAGCAGGCAGGATTTAGGAAAGGAAGATCATGCATAGACCACATATTTGTACTTAGACAAATATTAGAACAGGCAAATGAGTGGCATAGCACAACATATGCATTATTCATAGATTTTGAGAAAGCCTTTGACAATGTCAACAGAGATGCACTGTGGAAAATCCTCAGATGGCATGGCCTCCCCCATAAAATAGTTAATGTAATCAAAGCCCTATACGAGGGTTTTCAGTGCAAAGTTATCTGTGGAGAACATACCTCCAGCAGCTTTAGGGTACAAACAGGAGTGAAGCAGGGATGTGTACTATCACCAACATTATTTATCTTGGCATTAGACTGGTTAATGAAGGAGGCAACATCAGACAAACGCAGAGGATTACAATGGACCCTTGACACAGTGGTGGAGGACCTTGACTTTGCGGACGACATTTGTCTATTATCAAGCAGTCACAAAGATATGCAAGATAAAATAAACAAGCTAACTCAGAATGCAAACAACATAGGACTAAAGATCAACGTAGGAAAGACAAAGTTAATGAAGCAAAATGTGAACAACAGAAATGTACTCAGAGTAGATAACAAGTTAGTGGAGGAGGTCAACGAATTTGTATACCTTGGCAGCAGAGTAGTAGAAAATGGAGATAGCACAGAGGACATCAACAATAGACTTACTAGAGCAAACCAGGCTTTTGCAATGCTGCAGACTATATGGAAATCAAAAAACTAAGCATAAATATGAAAATCAGGATATTTAAGAGTAATGTTCTAAGTGTACTACTCTATGATAGTGAGTGCTGGAAAATCACCAAAAACCATAGAAAACAAGTTGAATTCTTTCCAGACTAAATGTTTACGAAGAATTAGACAAATATTTTGGCCAAACACCATAAGAAATAACATCTTATTAGCAGAAATGTAGATGAAACCACTGATAACAGTTATTGAGGAAAGACGCTGGCGATGGTTGAGACATGTGCTACGAATGACTGACAACTCACTACCAAAAATAGCACTAAGATGGACACCACAAGGGAACAGAAGTAAAGGTAGACCAAAAGAGACATGGAGAAGAGCAACAGAAAGGATGTTGAGCAATAGAGGGCTCACCTGGGCAAGAGCAGAAAAAAAGGCAAAGGACAGGCGTTTGTGGAAAACCCTTGCAGAAGCCCCATGTGCCCTGGGCACTTAAGGTCTAGAGAGAGAGAGAGAGAGATAAAGTTTTGGCATTTTTTTTATATCATATAAATCTTTTGCATTTTTTTATGTATCGGTGTATAGTTTTTGCATTTTGTATATTTCTTATACAGTTTCACTTGAAAACGTGTGAGAATCACTGTTCTGTCTTGTGCTTGCCGCTCATATAATCGTTCTGTCTTTTATACAAGGGACATAAATCTAAGATTAGAATTTCTGGTGAAAGCGAGAGAGAGAGAGAGGGAGAGAGAAAGAGAGAGAGAGAGACACACACACACAGACAGAGAGAGATGTTTGTGGGATCAAGAAAATCATTTGCAAAGAATTATCCGGATTTATAAGACATCTTGAAAGTAGAATCGGCCATCGGAGCCACGAGATTCAAGCTCGCTGAGATAGGGTTCGTTTCTGGACTTCATCAAATAAAAATGACTCTCAGCCCAACAATCTCAAAATGTGTTTTCTTTCTTTTTAATTTTTTTTTTTTTTTGGTCAATAAAACAAGAGCATAAATCCATTTATCTCATCGCAGAAAGTCATTCCAAGAATATCGGATCTTATGGATTTTCGTACGGGATTAAAATTCGAACCGACATGACAGGTTGAAAAAAAAGAGAAAGAGAGAGAGAGAGAGAGAAAGAGAGAGATAAACCATCAGATTGTGAATTGATTTATCACATTATAACAAACAGGAAGTTGTATTTCCAACGCGAATGTCAGGCGGAGTTCTAAGATGGAGTTCTAGTCTAGGGTAAAAGAACGAGAACAATCTTCCATGAAAAAGGGAGAACATTCTCGTGTGAAAAAAGAAAGAACAATATCTCACGAAGGAGAAAGAACAACATCTCATGAAAGAGAAAGAACAATATCTCATGAAGGCGAAAGAACAATATCTCATGAAAGAGAAAGAACAATATCTCATGAATGAGATAGAACAACATTTCATGACAGAGAAAGAACAACATCTCATGAAAGAGAAAGAACAATATCTCATGAAGGAGAAAGAACAACTTCTCATGAAGGAGAAAGAACAATATCTCATAAAAGAGAAAGAACAATATCTCATGAAGGAGAAAGAAAAGCCTCTCACGAAGGAATGAAGAAAATCTTACACGAAGAGGAAATAACAAATCTTGGATGGAGAAGGAAGAAAATCCGTCCTGAAAAGAAAAGGAGAGGGGGGGGGATGAATTCTCTCCTGGAAGAGAAAGAACAACATCACGTGAAGGAGACAGACCTGTATTTGTTGTCCAGAGAGGACTCGGCCCAGTTATTAGATCCAGTGAATCAGAACTGATCATGAACTTGACCTACCTCCCAGAGGGCGCAACTGCGAATAAGCCTGTTTCACTTATTTCAGATTCATCAAAGAGAATGATCGACATGCTATCAGCGGGTTGCGAGAGCCCGTTCGGGAAGGTAAGCAAAGAAGAAGAAGGAGAAGAAAAAATCACCACAGCCCACTCCATATTCGAATCAACATATATATATATATATATATATATATATATATATATATATATATATAAAATTATTTCATCGGGCGTAAAGAAGACACATTCTCGTCTACTGAGACACTGCCACGTGCTTGAGTGAACGAAACGAACTCAGCGTTTCAAATAATGAAGAGCAGGGCACGCTCACCTTCTCGTCCCAGGGGTTCGCTCCGTCAATGAGCATCCAGTTTATCACGAGTGTTAAGCGCTTTTAAATGAACATAAAAAACGACTTTAAATGAGAAGATTATTATATTCAGCCTCTTACTCACTCACTCCACAGAGCGATGCGGGCACTCGTGACATCGTCTCTGATCTACCCATATTAGCCTGCTAACCAGAACCAAATCTTAAGGGCGTCCTCGTCCATGGCCACCTGAAGCAGAATCCTGCATTTGTTGGTACCGGAAAACGCAACTGTCCTCAGGTCAAGGAAAAACGATTTACCTTTCCTAAAACTATCCTTACTCTCCATGAGGGATTCATGTGCGAGTCCCGTAAGTAATACATGCTATTGTGTGTAAAAGGTGTTGGATAACATATACTGGTGAAACTGGTCTTAGTTTAGGTGACCGAGTGCAGAAACAGTTTTATTATATCACCCGCATGCTTCTAAACCAGTCCCGAGAATCATGTTAACGGCCTCAACCACAAAATAAAATCTGACTTCCTGGTTGCAGTCATAAAACAATGTCACCGTGATGACACAAGCCGCCTAGCGCTTGAGAACCGCTGCATTCAGGAATATGGGACGCTAGAACCCAATGGCTTGAACTCGAAATTCAACTATACTTAATATTTCCTTTCTCCACAATCATATTCCCACAGTACTGAATTCTACTCCTTCCTCACCCCCAACATATATTTGCATTAGATTACTAACCCTTAACCCCAACCACATTAATCTGTTCCACCCACCAGTCTCCTGGCTAGGTTACCACTGTAGCACTCTCTCTCCTTTCCGCGATCCCCACCGCCTAGTTACTACCAACCTATCACACATGGCAAGTCTCCATTTAAACACTCCCAATACTCTACCAGACACACCCCTAGTCGCATTTTCGTATAAGCCACAACTACGTGCTCCATTTATTTATTTTTATATTACTATTTGTTGTATAGCATTCATGTAAATTTATAGTTTATCTTCTTTCCCTATTTCTTTGTCCTGTATGTTTCTGTATGATTAAGGTGCACACCGAAACGTCGCAATTGTGTGCTCGTTAATTAATAAATCTATTCCTACTTCTTTCTTAAATAGTTCTAACACTGCGGCTTCACTTCAGCAGCTTCGTGTGTAGCTATATATCTCTTTGTATATACTTATACACAAACTATTCACGTGTTACTGAAAAAGACTGAATATTTTCTGATTGTTAGACATTAATTACACCCATTTTGCTGAATAAATCGCTAAGTATTCCTGTAAATTATAGCAACCGGTCTGCAAGCGAACATGCCTGCTAGGGAAGGCTAAAGCCAAGAGAAAAGTAGATTTTTTAAAGGGAATCTTATAATCGAATTCTCTGAGAGAAATGAAAATGTTCGAAGACTGCGGGTCAGGAACGAGTTCTGTTCCTAAATCTGTTCGTAAATCGAATTTGTACGTAAGTCGGACCACTTATGTGCGGTCTCTATCTAGCGTCATTTGGTCCAGTGTGTTTGTCTTCCTTCCCTTGCCTTTAAACGTCACATTGGCCTCGCTAGGTAGTTCGCCAAGTTTTACTGTTTTCGGTTGAGCTGTTTAACCTCATCAAGGGATTTTATTCCTACTAAACTGGCCTCTCTTAACAATATCCTCTTCAGAGTTTCACGTGATCGACCTCTTTTTCTTCGGCCTGTTGTGTTCCACTTGATAGCTTGTTTTGGCATTCTCTGATTGTTTCTTCTCATCACGTGACCGACATATGTCCATCTCCTTGTCCTAATCACCCATGAAACTGGTTGTTGTTCAGTCATCTGCCTTATCTCTACGTTACTCTTGAATTCGTTCCATTTGATGACGAGTATTTTCCTTAGGCATTTGTTTTCAAAAGAGTCTAGTGTTTTTTTTTTTGGATCTAATTATTTAATTGTTTTCCCAGCCTTCGCATGCATAAATGAAGATGGGTATTACATCTGAATTGGACAATCTTAACTTGGTTTTTTTGAGTGTCATATGTTCTCCTTGGTATATAAGATATAGGATACCTTTTCTATGTACACAAAATATTAAAGAAACCGATGAATTGCCACTGACGCTAAAAGTTTTGATACGCGCTGCAAAATAGTGCCCATTTGCATGTGAGTCGATATATTTATATATTAAACTTCAGTTTGAAAAGGCCGGAGAAAATGTCGTCCACATCTTTTACAAAGATCTGGGCACTGATTTGTGAGCGCGGTCAAGGTCTCGCCATGCAACACCAAATATATATCAGATGCCGGCAAACTATTTGCAGAGTGATATTGATTATCAAATGCAGCGAATTAGCGCTTCCACATAATAGATTGTGCAAGTAAATTCTCATGACTTTTTATGAAGCCATGCCGTATTTATAAACAAAGATATACTGTACCATGTTTTTCCGAAGTGAAGTTAAAGCTAAAACTTCTGTGAAAAAGAAGTCCTTTGAAAACGAAAAAAGTACACTGAAGAGACCATATTAAAATCGAAATCTATATTAAATTTAAGAGTGGTGATTTGACTCATTTTTTATCAATGAACTGAAGTTTTGTTTGTTTGTTTTTTGATGGAAGGACAAGACAATGGAGTATGAGCTGCAGCGACATTTCTGTTTAATTTGTTCCCAAAATCCTCCTCAAGATTTCGAATCTCGCTTTTCTAATTTAACTGACTTTGAAACTAGCATTTCAATTATTAGATGATTTGTTTTTTCGATTGAGGTTTAGCAAAAGACATCTTACTACGCTCCCATCTTTACACTAGCACCAGCTTAAACGTGATGAATGTATTCTTCACAAGCTGGAGCAGCGGTTCTTACAGTGGAGTCAATGGATCCCCAGAGTGTGCACGGAAGTTTTTTAAGTAACCACCGACCAGCTAAATGGATAGGCTGGATTAAAGAATAAAAAGATCCTTACATCATATGGGTTCTATTTACTGCTTTATTTTCAATGACCGGTCCACAGCTGTTCTTAGGCTGAAAATGGAGCCCACAGCCGTTCTCAGGCTGAAAAATGGAGATCACAGCTGTTCTCAAACCGGAAGGTGGATCCATGGGAAAAGGAAAAGGATAAGAACCACGGGTCTCCGGGCAACTGAGAGTTCATAAGAATCTTTCAGCCACAGAAATGTGGAGGCAATCCGTCTGATTTAGAAGGGTTCCCCAACTTTGAAATCTTGACATTTTGGAAGCTACAGCATATGTCTGGATCCACCCTGGGTCCTTGCGCGGCCTTTTCTGAAACGGGATTCATCAAGTCTAAATACGGATCTCAAATTATTGACGTACACTTGAGGTCGAGCTCAAATGTATTTAAAGTATATGTATATATACTTTATAAATATATTTAAAGTATATGTATATATACTTTATAAATATATTTAAAGTATATGTATATATACTTTATAAATATATTTAAAGTATAGCTGAGCGGAGAGAGATTTTTAACTCCGCGAATGTGGAGTTTTGTGGAAGGGTGAAATCCTGAAGATAAAATAGCTCTTATTGTTAAAAGTTTATTATTATCTCGCGAGCGGCAAACACGCGATACAAACAACAACAGTAGACGTACTGTCACAAGCTCACTGATAACCCCATGATATTCTGTAAACCATTTGCCTACTTAGCTACAAAAAAAAAACGTATATATAAAGCAGGGGCTTGATAGAAATTATGTTCGTAAGTAAATTATGCCGGGGGCAAGGAATGAGGAACCTCTAATGCTACATTTCTTACGACAAGACATATCTAATGTTTTACAATGTATTCTTCTACCTTTTTTTTCTTCTCCCTACGCTCTTTAAAAAAAAAAAGCCGTTTGTTTCCCTTGATCCAGACTGACAGCCCCTGCGTGGAGTCCTGTTTTTTTCATCCCTGTATAGCACGTACAGGCAAGCTGTGGCCTAGGCAAACATTTTTTAAAAATAATTTATTTAAAAACCTTATATAATTTGCTGGAAACGTTAGCAATGTTGATTTTTTATTGTGGTATATTCAATTTACACTAAATGTAATTATGGAGGTTTTGGGACCATGATGTTCGCAAAATGTAACCATTTTTAATATGTGCCGGCCCGCATGAAGATGACAGAAAGTCTTTCCTGGCTCGGCGAACGAAACAGGTTGACCTTGCCTTCTGCACAGGTTTTCTAAACCGTATTTGAGTAGACATTCATTCATTCATTTGCATGTCCCTTGCGGAACTTTGCCTCCCAAACAGTACTCCTGTAGGTCTCTCGGTTGTGAGCAAGATGGCCTGCTGCTGTTGCACCCATTTCCAGATCGTCAACGATGTCTTGCAGCCATCTTCGTTTTGGTCTTCCTCTTTTTCTTTTTTCCCATTATGTATCCTTCCAATACGGTCTTCTCTAAATTATCATGACGTTTAATGTGTCCAAAATATTTCAGTTTTCTCTCTTTAATCCTCTTCACTAGCCAGCCTTCTTCAATATTAAGCTCTTGTAGTATAGATATATTTGTTCTTTTTTGTGTCCACGATATTTGGAGAACTCTTCTGTAGCATTTATAGGCATTTATGTGTTTCTCAGCTGTTTTGTTAAGTGTCCAGGTTTCATAGACATATGTTGCGATGGGAAAGATGCATGCCCTTAAAAATCTTAATTTTGTAGTTCTGTCTGCTCCTCTCCACAGATTCTTTATTTGTTTTCCTTTTAATTTCCCTCATTGTACCTCCGTTATTAGTTAGCAGTGATCCAAGATATTCAGAACTCTCCACTTCTTCCAGTCTTTCCTCATTGATACATATTTCAGCTGCCTTGTTTGTTTTTTTTTCAGTTGTCATCAATTTAGTTTTCTTTGCATTAAGATAGAGGTTCTGCTCTTCGCTGTTCTTACGGACTGACATAATTTGTTTGTGCATTCCTTTTTGTGTTGTGGGCAGTACAATTTGAGTAGACTCTGTGGGTTATTTGCCTCCTTTTATATAGAGGCTCTTCCGAGCACAGATCCGGTCCCCCAAAAAGGGAGAAGATCTGAAAGAAAAACTACAGGGCTGCCACTCAACATGGGGAAGATAGCAGACTTCGTTAGGGCGACGGGGCCGCAGATATACCCGTAGTACAACGTGACTGACCAATGTTTGAAAGAAGGGCGGAAATTCTTACCAAGATGCCGAACTGTTTCGTTTGTGCACATGGTCACTTATCTTTATCACACGGTCACTTATCTTTATCACATGATCACTCATCTTTATCAGATGGTCACTCATCTTTATCACATGGTCACTTATCTTTATCACACGGTCACTCATCTTTATCGCATGGTCACTCATCTTTATCGCATGGTCACTAATCTTTATCACACGGTCACTTATCTTTATCACACGGTCGCTTATCTTTATCACACGGTCACTCATCTTTATCACATGATCACTTATCTTTATCACATGATCACTATTTTTATCACATGGTCAGTCATCTTTATTACATGGTCACTTATCTTTATGTCTTGAACATATCTGACTTTACACTGATCTGTGAAAGCTGTTGGTTAGCTCTCTTATAGATAATGTTGCCCACACTCTTGTAAGGACCGTGATTAGTGGAATGGTTAGCGCAAGAATCTCTCTCAGGGGAAGGTAGGCGTTTCGAATCCCGCCATGAAACGCCCCAGTTATTCCGCTGTAGAAATGAGTATCTGGATTCCCCCTCCCTCCCCCCCCCCTCCCAGGAGATGAGTCGAGAAAAGCGGCCAGGTTTGATGCTGACGTCAGTCATCCTCTAGGGTGGTCAGTGGACCCTGTGTAAACAGGTCACGGAAAATGTAGTAGTTAACAATGTATTACTGAAGTCATGATGATGCTGGCTCCATCTGTGCCAGACGCACGAACACGACTGATCGGAACAAGCAAATTTTTTACGCGTGTGCTGTGACAGTAACCGGGGTGTAGTTGTAAAGTGCAATGTAACAAAGCAATTCTGTGCTCAAAGTTCGCTTATCGTATATGAAAGTACTCGTAAACGAAAGGAGATTCCACGAACAAACGTTTTGATAGAAAGAAAAAAAAACTGGCGTGAAAATATGAAAACGTAATATGAGCACATTTTTGGCGCCAAAGAAGAAAATTATGGTGTACCTGCCATCAGTTACTGAGAAATCCACTTGAAAAATATCATTTTGTCATATATTTTCATATATATTTGTCATATATTTCCTCACACAGTCATTATAAATACATTACCAATACCTTTTATGACTATTTATAAAAGTTTCGTGTGAATAAATACTTTTTCTTAGGATGTCTGTAACAGGCAGTCAGGAAAATACTTTATACCGATCTCGAATAAAAGCGATGAAATCTCCTTGGACGATGTTGTTTTACAATCTCCGCCATAGAAGGAAAGGAAATGGAATTCTACGTTAAATGTAATTTGTGACGAGATGGGGAAGACCTTGAGAGAGACAGAGGAAATTCTAGGAGGATGGAAAGAATATTGCAGAGGAACGTATGAAACAACTGACTGTGAAGGCGAAAATCAACAGTGTGAATTATTATTAGAGAAGAAAGAACCCGAACCGATAATTGAAGAAGTTTTATGGGCAATGAAGAATCTGAAAAATGGTAGATCACCAGGATGTGATGAGATAAAGCTGAACTCATTAAGGCAAGAGGAAAGGAATGTGCTACAATATATCATACACTATGTAAATAAGATATGGCATTCGGGTATTTACCCAAAAGAATGAAAAAGAACTGTTTATTCATACCATTGGCGGAAAATGGTAACTTGAAATTATGCAAAGACTACAGAACTGTTGCCCTGATTAGTCATGCCAGTAAAATTCTATTAAAAATCATAATGGATAGACTTCGAAAGAAAATAGAAGGAGAAATCAATATGGTCCAAGTTGGTTTTAGACAAGGAAGAGGAACAAAAGATCATATTTTCAATGTAAGATTAATAATAGAAAAAAGCAGAGAATTTTATGTGAGTCTATATTTATCTTTTATAGACTATTCAAAGGCATTTGATTGAGTACAACACAAGAAACTTTGGGAAATAATAGAAAAAAAATGGGACTTCCAACACATCTGATACAATTAACATCGCTACTGTATCAAAACCAAAAGGCAGCAGCAAAAATAAATGGTGAAACAACAACTTGGTTTGACATAAAATAAGGGGTCCATCAGGGGTGCATATTGTCGCCTTACTTATTTAACTTGTATACCGAAAATATAATGAGGAATGTTAGAGAAGATGTAGACAAAGAATATTACGACGTCATAACAATTGGAGGTAATGAATTACCAGAGACTACATATGCTGATGACACAGAATTATTGTCCACAACACAAAAAAGAATGGAAAAACTACTTACGGCAGTAAGAATAGTGAAGAGCAAAACCTCTATCTTAATGGGAAGAAACTAAATTGATAACAACTGACAAAACAAATAAGGCAGCTGAAATATGTATCAATGAGGAAAAATTGGAAGAGATGGAAAGTTTTGAATATCTTGGATCATTAATTCATTCATTCATTCATTCATTTGCATGTCCCTTGCGGAACTTTGCCTCCCAAACAGAACTCATGTAGGCCTCTCGGTTGTGAGCAAGAAAGCCTGCTGCTGCTGCGTCCATTTGCAGATCGTCAACGATTTCTTGCAGCCATCTTCGTTTTGGTCTTCCTCTTTTTCTTTTTCCCATTATGTATCCTTCCAATATGGTCTTCTTTAAATTATCATGACGTTTAATGTGTCCAAAATATTTAAGTTTTCTCTCTTTAATCCTCTTTACTAGCCAGCCTTCTTCAATATTAAGCTCTTGTACTATAGATATATTTGTTCTTTTTTGTGTCCACGATATTTGAAGAACTCTTCTGTAGCATTTACATTCAAAGGCATTTATGCGTTTCTCAGCTGTTTTGTTAAGTGTCCAGGTTTCATAGGCATATGTTGCGATGGGAAAGGTGCATGCCCTTAAAAATCTTAATTTTGTAGTTCAGTCTGCTCCTCTCCACAGATTCTTTATTTGTTTTACTTTCTGAAGAGCAATAGATGTCCTCCTTTTAATTTCCCTCATTGTATCTCCATTATTAGTTAGCAGTGATCCAAGATATTCAAAACTCTCCACTTCTTCTAGTTTTTCCTCATTGATACATATTTCAGCTGCCTTGCTTGTTTTGTCAGTTGTCATCAATTTAGTTTTCTTTGCATTAAGATAGAGGTTCTGCTCTTCGCTGTTCTTACGGACTGACATAATTAGTTTTTCCATTCATTTTTGTGTTGTGGTTAGTAACACTGTGTCATCAGCATATCTAATCTCTGGTATTTCATAATTTCCAATTGTTATGGCATCGTAATATTCTTTGTCTACATCTTCTCTAACATTCCTCATTATATTATCAATATACAAGTTAAATAAATAGGGTGACAATATGCACCCTTGACGGACCCCTTGTTTTATGTCAAACGAAGTTGTTGTTTCACCATTTATTCTTACTGCTGCTTGTTGGTCTAGATACAGCAGTGATGTGTTGGAAATCCCAGCATTGATCCCTTGGATCATTACTAACTAATAATGGAGATACAATGAAGGAAATTAAAAGGAGGACATCTATCGCTCTTCAGAAAATAGAACAACTAAAGAAGCTGTGGAGGGAAACGGACAGAACTATCAAAATACGATTTTTAAGGGCATACATCTTTCCCATCGCTACATATGCCTGTGAGACCTGGACACTTAACAAAACAGCTGAAAAATACATAAATGCCTTTGAATGTAAATGCTACAGAAGAGTTCTTCAAATATAATGGACACAACAAATAACAAATATATTTATACTACAAGAACTTAATATTGAAGAAGGTTGGCTAGTAAGGAATATTAAACAGAGAAAACTTAAATATTTTGGACATATTAAACGACATGATAATTTAGGGAAGACAGTGTTGGAATGGTACATAATGGGAAAAAAGAAAGAGAGGAAGATCAAGACGAAGATGGCTGCAAGACATCGTTGATGATCTGCAAATGGATGCAACAGCAGCAGGCCATCTTGCTCACAACCGAGAGGCCTACAAGAGAGCTTTTATGGAGGCAAAGCTCCGCAAAGGACATACAAATGACTGACTTTCAAATGACATGCGCAGTGACACTAAATAAAAAATTACCACCGTTTCTTTAACGAAAAGAGACATCAAACAGTTTGACTGTAGTTAGACCGCAGCCATAAATGGACGAGTGGACAGGACTGAGTTTCTCTCATCTGAATAAGGCCAGGCCTGATATTGACCACATCACACTTTCAATGGTGCCGATGGTCATGGAAATACGGGCCTAACATCGTATCCCCAATATGCCGTAATAACATGGAAACGGAGATTTTTACCGTTATCTCATTTGAGTGAGGAATGTTAACTTAACCTAGAATAGCATTTCCTGATGGAATTTAACACTTCCATAGTCTACAGTAAGTTAAGTTCTTATCTCAACTGAAACCCCTTTTACTTAAAACGAGATTATGTCATGCATATTCTGAAGTGGTCTCCCCTGGGTGGAATCTTTGAGTGATAGATAAAAGGGGTTGGGGGGGGGGGGGGTAGAAAGTGACTCACACATGAGCTTAATCGGCTTTCAGTGACAGCTGATGAAGATCTTGGACGTAACGAGCACAGACGTCAAGAAGTTGGCAAACTGAGGAAATTTAAGATATTTCCGTGCTTCTGCAGGAAAAACAAATTAAACTTTCCATTCCGTTGAGACACATTTTCAAAATGTTGCGCTCTGAAACAACATGCCCCCCTCCCCCTCCTTACGATATTGACATAATGGAAATGAACACTGCCCTTCACGTGGCTGCCATTCTATATTGATCTGTGGTCTCCTGTGTGCTATAATGTGGCATTTTCCGGGAAAAAAAAAGAAATTACCAGAGTTTCCGTCCTTGCAGTAGAAGTAGAGTCCATTGGTTTTTATGGCCTTACTACTAATCAAAGATTACAGTACTATGTAATGTTCAGGCCGCGCTAGGGGGCACTTTCCATTCTCCTGTAATTTTTTCCCAAAATTGTATCACAGCTTGGAGAGCACTAGGGCGGTCTATCACTAAAACTGACAGCCTTTCATCTGCTGCAGTCGAAAGTGAGGAACATAAAAACCACTTTCTCCTAACACTAAAAAAACTGCATAACATCATTTCCTAGAAGCACTTGAGTCTTTTCCGATTTCAGCTTATTAGGAGAACTCACACTTCTCCTCATTATTTTATAACGCGTGAATTTTAAAATGGCAACTAGGGGAAATTTAAAGTGAATATGAGGTGTTCCAAGTGAAAGGGAAGGCAATAAGTTGGTAATCAAGGGAAGATGCTGGTAAATAAAGGACTAACGTGGGAGACAGCCAAGAAGATCGCGAAGGACTGACAAAAGTGCAGCCTGATGTTTCTTGGATAATGAAGGGACAAAGGAGAGAGAGAGGAGAGGGAGAGAGAGAGGGAGAGAGAGTAGAGAGGGGGAGAGAGAGAGGGAGAGGGAGAGAGAGAGGGAGAGAGAGAGGAGAGAGAAAGAGGGAGAGGGAGAGGAGGGAGAGGAGAGGGAGAGAGAGAGAGAAGAGAGGGAGAGAGAGAAGAGAGGGAGAGAGAGAGAAGAGAGGGAGGAGAGGGAGGGGGGAGAGAGAGAAATACAGGAAGGAGGGCATGAATAGGGAAAAAAACTATAAAAAAAAACTATAAAAAACTAAAAAAAACTTTTAAAAAACTAGAAAAAAACCGAATGTATGGATGAAAGGAAGCAGTTAACGCGAGACCAAAAAATATAAGCAAACTTAATTTGAAACATCAAAGCAAAACTAGATTATATCTTGCTTTTTTTTTACCCAGCTCACGACGGTAGCAACAGTCTAATAAACACGTTAAGAAGGAAAAAAAACCCCACTGCTCAAATAAATATTCTCACCAGGAATCTAAATATCTTCTAGAAGATTCTAACTTCTTTGCTAATTAAAAGCACTCGAAATAATGCACACGGACAAGAGGTAGCTGATGGACATGGCATCAATTATGATCAGCGCTGGCTGACAACACTCGAAAGCTCTTCATGTTTCTCAGTGACTGATTTGCGATTCCTTTAAGAACTTTTCCTTAAGAACTTTTCGTGACTAACATCTGTTACTGGCTCAGGTTTTTACGAATTGTCTAATTTTATATTCATGAAACAATGGTTTTCACTTGCATTTTTGCTGATTCTAAATAGATAGATAGATAGATAGATAGATAGATAGATAGATAGATAGATAGATAGATAGATAGATAGATAGATAGTTAGATAGATAGATTGTTGTTCCTCCTGTTGTTGTTGTTGTTGTTGTTGGTGTTATTGTTGTTGTTGTTGTTGTTGTTCTTCTTCTTCTTCTTCTTCTTCTTCTTCTTCTTCTTTATGCAGTACCAGCATTTCACCTACAGTATTCTTCTTACTGGAATATAACATAACGTTATTTTCAACTATAAGGCAGGTAAATGGGAAACTGTTACACCAAAAGTATCTGAGCTTTTACAAAAATAGGAAGAAACTTTACCTGCAAACAGTGAGTACAACAACCTCTGTACCCGAATTTTGTGAGGAAGAATAGTTGAACAATAAAAGAAGAGGCTAGAGACTAAAGAGCACTAATTAAAGAAAATTCTTGAAAAGTTCGGGAAAAAAAAATTCAGCTTACTTCAAGACCTTTTAAAATTCATGACCTTGACCATCACAGCTAAGGTCATTAACAGTTCAACTTTACTTTGTCTTCCCATGCCCGTTGTGACCATAAAAAACCCTAGTTAAAATTTACTTTAACCTCCCTCGTCTGTCGTGGAACAAACAGTTAAACTTTATTTTATCCTCCATGGCCTGTCGTGGAACAAACAGTTATTTTATCCTCCACCGTCTGTCGTGGAACAAACAGTTAAACTTTTATTTTATCCTCCACCGTCTGTCGTGGAACAAACAGTTAAAGTTTTATTTTATCCTCCACCGTCTGTCGTGGAACAAACAGTTAAACTTTGCCCTCTCATGTCTGTAGTGGAACAAACAGTTAAACTTTACCCTCTCATGTCTGTCGTGGAACAGACAGTTCGACTTAGCTTTATCCTCTCAAGTCTGTCGTGAAACTAATGAGTTCAATTTTAAATTTAAAAAATGCTTTCTATCCTACTCCCAGTCTTGGTTCTATCTTCTTTGACTCAGCTTTCAATTGCCTTTTTTGTTTCAGGTTAGGCACCCCACTCGAAAAGTTGCTTATTTATTTGTTTACTTGATTTATTTAGTTGTAAATCAGCTGAAAGTTGCAACACCACTCTCTCATTACTGAGCCCTCTCTATGAGTTACTCTGAGATACTGCAGCACACTCTAGGTTTTCATCCTTGGTAACCACATTCAGCAGGGAAAAGATTCAGGTGATCAGAAACACGTTGAAGGCATGGGATAACAGCCTTTACGCTAGTCAAATATTACATGGCCAACTTCTGAAGGGGAAAAAAAAAACGACAATGAAGTAGACCGCAACTGATATACAGAAATATTTATAAGGCGTTTAGGGGAGATTTTTCCATCAACCAAGAAAATGAATTAGTTAAGAAGTTTTACACGAAATACCGTGTGAAGTGGAGAGTGGTTCTGCTTATGGAGGCTGCGTAATTTGGGAAGGAAACGCTGGAGATGACAACTGGTCAACAAATGTTACTCGACAACTTCAATAAAATAGTAACATCCAACAAATGATGCCTGGTAACTTCAACAAATAGTTAACATCTAGCAATTGATACTCGGAAACTTCAACATAATAGTTAACATCCAACAAATGACACTCGGCGACTTCAACAAATAGTTAAACAAAATAGTTAACATCTAACAAATGACACTCGGCAACTTCAACAAATAGTTAACATCTAGCAATTGATACTCGGAAACTTCAACATAATAGTTAACATCCAACAAATGACACTCGGCGACTTCAACAAATAGTTAAACAAAATAGTTAACATCTAACAAATGACACTCGGCAACTTCAACAAATAGTTAACATCTAACAAATGACACTCGGCAACTTCAACAAATAGTTGACATCTAACAATAATACTCAGCAACTTCAACAATAGTTAAGATCTAACAAATGATACTCGGAAACTTCAAGAAATAGTTAACATCTAACAGTAATACTCGGCCAATACAACACATAGTTAAGATCTAACAAATGATACTCGGAAACTTCAACAAAGAGTTAAGATCTAACAAATGATACTCGACAACTTCAACAAATAGTTGACATCTGCTTGCTTGAAAGTCCACCATGAAGACAGGAGCCATTATTTTTCTTCAGACTTCAGGTGAGAATACTTAACTGTGCACCTGTTCCAGGTGTGGTGAATGAGAAGAGCATTCACCTCGTTCTAAAAATTTTTTGTTAAAACTATTTTTAAAGAACGGAACTTTATTTTAGGAAAATACGAGAGTATGAAGTTACAAAGTTTGGAATTCTGATTCCATGGCGAATCATGGCTATGTCATGAAGTCTTGGAGTCTTGGTGTTGTGTTATTTTCTGACAAATTGGAACTGTTACATTGGTATTTAGTTCTCTCTCTTTCTCTCTCTCGCTCGCTCTCTTTCTCTCTCGTTCGCTCTCGTCCTCTCTGGCTCTCTCTTACTCTCTTTTTCGCTCTCTCTGGCCCTCTCTCTGGCTCTCTCTCACTCTTTCGCTCTCTCTGGCTCTATATCTCACTCTCTCGTTCTCTCTAGCTCTCTCTCTCTCTCTCTCTCTCTCTCTAACGCGTTATGTTTTTTCTCTCCATGTTACCAAATGTCACAGGAACGTGCGGAGAAGTGACATGTTTTCATTCGGCTTTTCTGACCGAGTGATCAAAACCGGAAAACAAAATTAGCCATGCTTTCCTGTTTAATTTGCCACACTTGGTTACTGCGACTGGTTTCCGGGGCTGTCTGGTCTGGCAAATCAGCCACCCATAGCTGACATGCTGGCGTCATGGCTGTCGAATCATAACGGACCAAGACCCTATCCCACCTCTCCGTTGGTATCCCCAGGAGCAGGTCTAGCCGTAATCGCCATGGTGATGGAGTCTGCTAAAGAAGTATTGCACACGCTCCCTGCCTTTTCATCTTCACCCAGGGACTGAAAAAAGATAGCTGCTATAACCCGCTCTCAATCTGACACGATGCTGTGCCTCATTAACTCCACAACGTCGGCTGCAAAGAACACCAGATCACAGTCCCAGGGATACAGAAGAAGAAGAAGATAACTTCTTATCTGAAAATGGTCACAGCTTTTAAGAATCTTACTTCTCTGTTGAAAGAGAACTGATTCTTTCGAACTGCCGTAGAAAGAAAATCAACAGCCAAGTTGGCAAAACCTTTTGTTTGTTTGTTGCAGAAACACAGAAATCTATGATAATCTTTCAAAGATTGTCCGAAAACATTCATCAGCTAATAAATGAGAGAAAATGTACACACAGAAAGGACAAGATTATTTCTGGGATGTAAAGTTTAGTGCATGAAAACACGAAACATGAATCCAACATCTTGAAAGATTGATGTTAGAGGTTGTTCCAACGTATAAATGCATTCTGAGCTACTGAGCTACAGTCTAAAGAAGATTGGAGAGAAACTACTGTATCTTGAATATGAAAGTAAGAAATGACAAATATAACAAAATAAAGGCCAGACTTGTCTTGTCTTGTCTTGTGCTATCTCTCTGTAACTGCGAGCTGGGTGTTCTTTGCAACCCATGCTGTGGAGATGTTGAGGCACGGCATCATATCAGCTTGGGAGCGGGTTATGGCAGCTATTTTTTTCAGCCTCGGAGTACAGCTAAAAAGCAGTGGGTGTGCAGTACTTCTTAAGCAGACTCCACTACTATGGGGACTATGACTATCCCTGCCCCATTAGCCAGGCTAGGCTTGTTAATGGAGGTACCAACGGAGAGGTGGGACAGGGTCTTGATCAGCTATGGTTCGCTAACCCTGATGCTAGCATATAAGCTATGGGTCGCTGATTGCCTCATCGGACAGCTTTTTCATTCCCAAAAGGCCAGACAAAATCTGCATGAATGATTGATCTCGTTTCCAAGATGTAGCACACCATAGTCAGAATTGAGTCTGCATGCATATATCAAGACAAGAACTTGACGTCATCTTACCAGTGATATCTAGCTCTGAATCTACCGGTGATGTCTAATTCTCAATCTGTCAATGATGTCTAGCTCTGAATCTACCAGTGATGTCCATAGCTGACATGCTAGTGTCAGGGCTACCGAACCATAGCTGACCAAGACCCTGTCCCACCTCTCCGTTGGTACCTCCAATAATAATATATATCTTCTTCTTTCATCTTACATCCTTCCTGTGCAGTTAAACGTCACATAGGGCTCGCACTGATAGTTTGCCAAGTTTTCCCGTTCTCTGCGAGTTTTTCAACATCATCAAGGGATGTTAGTCCCACTAAACTGACCTCCCGTAACAATGTCCTTTTTAGAGTTTCGCGTGATCGACCTCTTTTTCTTCGGCCTTTTCTGTTCCATTTGATAGCTTGTTTAGGGATTCTCTGGTTGTTTTTTCACATCACATGACCGACATATGACCATCTTCTTTTTCTGATCACACATGAGACAAGTTGTTGTTTGCTCATCTGACTTATCTCCAATACCGAGTATTTTCTAGGGACATTTGTTGTCAAAAGAGTCTAATTTCTTGTCTATTTCTTCAGGTGTTTTCCAGCTTTCGCATGCATAAATGATTGTGGATATTACATTTGAATTTAATAATCTTAACTTGGTTTTTGTGCTTATAACTTTTGAATGCCATATGTTCTCAAGATTCTTGAAGGTCAATGCTGCTTTTGCATTTCTAATTCTAACTTCCTTTCTGATGTCACCATCCTGGTCTATGTAGCTGCCGAGATATACAAATTGGTTTACTTCTTCAACATCTAGTCCTTTTATGTGTATTTTTCCTTCATGGTTAATGAGAAGTATATACAAGAACAACATCTTACATCCTTCCCATGCCGCTAAACATCACATAGAGCCCTATGGTAGTTCGCCAAGATTCCCTGTCTTCGGCGAGTTTTTCAACCTCATCAAGGGATGTTATGTCCACTGAGCTGGCCTCTCTTAACAATGTCTTCTTTAGAGTTTCACGTGGTCGACCTCTTTTTCTTCAGCCTGTTGTGTTCCACTTGATAGCTTGTTTTGGGATTCTCTGATTGTTTCTTCTCATCACATGACCGACATATGTCCATCTTCTTTTTCTGATCATCCATGAGACAGGTTGTTGTTGCTCATCTGTCTTGTCTCTGCGTTGTTCTTGAATTCGTTCCACTTTATACCGAGTATTTTCCTTAGGCATTTGTTTTCGAAAGAGTCTAATTTCTTGTCTATTT
This sequence comes from Achatina immaculata, assembly GCA_009760885.1. Taxonomy (NCBI): domain Eukaryota; kingdom Metazoa; phylum Mollusca; class Gastropoda; order Stylommatophora; family Achatinidae; genus Lissachatina; species Lissachatina immaculata. The sequence goes on from CM019702.1 coordinate 10,118,039, forward strand.
CTTTAGTTGTTTTCCAGCTTTTGCATGCATAAATGAGGGTGAATATTACATTTGAATTGAGTAATCTTAACTTGGTTTTTCTGGTTATAACTGTCATATGTTCTCAAGATTCTTGAGGGTCAATGCTGCTTGTGCAATTCGAATTCTAACTTCCTTTTTGGTGTTACCATCCTGGTCTTTGTAGCTGCCGAAATATGCAAAATGGTTTACTTTTTCAACAGTTTTTCCTTCTACGTATATTTTGCCTTCATGGTTAATGAGAAGTTTCATTATTTTTGTTTTATCCTTGTTAATTTCAAGTCCTATTTTACTTGCCATTGAAGATGGAGTATCTGTTTTTTCTTGCATTGATTTTACATTGTCACTGATAAGAGTTATGTCATATGCAAAATCAAGATCTTCCAGCTGGGTTTCAAGTACCCAGTCAGTGCCCGTTTTAACTGTGCAGCATTTTTTCATTATGAAGTCTTTGGTAATTCCAAAAAAGCAAAGGAGAACATATACATCATTGTTTCATGCCTATTTCAATCTGGAACCATTCACTCATTCCTTCTTCTGTGTTGACTGCACAAACATAACCATTGTAGAGATCTCTAATGATGTTGACAGTCTTAGATGCTATTCCATGTATTCTTAAAATTTTCCACATTGAATCTCTGTGTATGCTATCAAATGCCTTTTTAAAGTCTATGAAGTTCAGGGTTAATGGTCTTTGCTTTCCAATATGTTCTTCAGGTGCTATTCTTAGAGTAAAGATCTGGCCGAGACATCTTCTCCCTTTTCGAAATCCTGCTTACCTATATATATATATACTGACTTTAGCCAGTCAGTTACGCCGTGCTGTCTCCTTCGACTTTCCAGGCTGACATCCATTTGTTACTGCTGAGTTTTTTAAAAGTCAGTACTAGTAATTCTGTGTTCTTTAGGTGTAAGATGTACGATCGGACCAATACGCTACAGCACGAAGACGTTTTTTTTACATACTGAATCAAATGATACAGAAAAAAGACTGCTGGTCGACCGAGGGAAACCGAATTGTACGGAAACATACATAAATAATGAAATGAAATACTATACAGAAAATAGCACTTTGCTGTTTTTCTCGTTACTGTTTTTCTTTATGCTGTTTTTGTTGCTTTTGTTTTTGTTGTTATCGCTTCTATGGTTGCTGTCTCAGTTGTAGTTTTTTTTTCTGTTGCTTTTTTTGTTTGTTTGTTCTGACTGCTGCTCTTTTTGAAGTATGGCTGTTCACATACCCCCCCCCCCCAACCCCCACCCCACCCCGATGGTGCCAAAATATTAGATGGAATTTTATGAAGATGGATTTACTGTCAGAACCTGTTTTGCTTGATGTTTCCAATGACCTCACAGAAACTTTATCGATTCCCAGGAATCATGAAGAAAAAAAAAAGTAGGAGAGACCTTCTAGACCGCATTAGAACGACAGAGACGAGGAAACAGTCGATGGTTCGCACGACAAACACTTTTTTGTTGGTCATGGAAATGGCAGCATGGCGGATTCGGCGAAAGAGTTTAGTGTGTACTAAGACGAGTCAGTTTAGCCTTTTACCTTAGAGGTACGTCTTTTTTGGTTTAACTACTGACCTTAAAGACGTGTGGACCCGATTTATGTCGTGGACATTTCAGGCCTCTGAAGCTATATAAAATGCGATGACACAGATTGATCGTGGACTAGGAAAGGCACTTAAATTACATTCACAGCTTGTAGGGGACACACACAAAAAAGTCCTCATTATCAGGCACCGTATCGATAGGTTCTTGGGGTGAAGATGTTGTCCAATGAGGCAGTCAGCGATCCATAGCTGATATGCTAGCGTCAGGGTTAGTAAACCATAGCTAACCAAGACCCTGTCCCACCTCTCCGTGGTACCCCTAGTAACATGCCTAGCCTGGCTAACGAGGCAGGGATCGTCATAGTCCCCATGGTGGTGGAGTCTGTTAAAGAAGCATTGCATACCCCTTGCTTTTGAGTACAATACTCCAGGGCTGAAAAAAATAACTACCCATAACCCGCTCCTACGCCGATACGATGCCGTGCTTCAACATCTTCACAGCATCGGCTGCAAAAGAACACCCAGCTCGCAGTTACAGGGAGACAGCACAAGTACAAGTACCGACAGGATCCGGAGATCGTGTTTCTCCATAGATTTGAATGAATCACCAAAACTTTCTTCAACTGCTCATTTCGTGACTTCTTACTACGTTATCCCCCCTGGACCGTGTTCGACGGTATTTGCTAGAGATTATAGGAAGCTTTTTTTTCTAGTAGAATGGACTCGATCTGAGAAAAGGCTGGTATATCAAAGAGTACATTCCCCTGATCAAGTGAACTTTTGACCTAAGGCGTTTGTTCAAGCTCGGAGAAAATTTATATTTAGAAGTGTCATTGTAAGATTAGGTCGTGTTTTGACGGGGAAGTTGTTAATTTGTACGGGTTAGCTGAGTTTGGAAGTTTATTTAAGGACACAGCTGGCAAACTTTGGGTAGCAGAGGACATTGTTAAAGATTTGTGATTTTTAAAAAAAAACTAAAAGTCAAGTGTTAACATGTGGTTTCACATGATTTGGATCTTCACGTGACGGAATATTCGGGAACTTAGGGATTTTGCAAGGGATAGGAATTTTAGGGAGAAGAGATTACACGAGATTCAGAATGATAGGATTATGAGTGAGTTACTTTTTGGTATAGGAAGTTCTCAGGATGTAGACAGTTGAGTGTAGTTTTTTGTGTGTGTAGATACTCAGAGTTAAAATGTAGCAGTTCAGCTGTTGTTATTTTTGTCCTTGTTTGGACAAGTAGTTGCTTATAGCTACATTGAGGATGTAGAGTGCTATAGTGTTTTATTAGAATTCATTGGTTGGTGTGGTTCTTTCGGAGAATTTGTGAGTATGTATATTTTTGGATTGGTCTAGTAGGGTTGTTGTTCATTCCCAGTGGCGTAATCACGCTGGGAATCATATGTTTGTCTTCATCTCATCACTCATCAGTTGAACTCTCATTTTCCTCATCAGTAAATGTTTAAAACTAGTTGGAGTTGTTGGAACGTCTCCTGTCAGTTCAGTTGGATGAATGGAAGTCCAGTTTTTTATCATTGTGACACTGATGGCGAACCTGGAAACTGCTGTTGTGTTGCTATGGGAACACAGTAGTGACAAATTTTGCCTATCGATTAACACGCAGTAGAAAAAACAAAAATCAGTCGGGCAGACAACAACATGAATGATATCATTAAAAGCACAGCAGAGATGCATTAATTTCTTCAATAGTTCTGTCTATCTGTGAAGTTGTATCACGAGATCGCACTCCTGAACACTCCCCACAATCCCTTTCCTCGTTTCTCCCGTTTCACGGGAACTCTAACACAGGGGTTCTAACCTAGGGATACAAACCCTTTAGGGTTATGGGAACCAAATGATAGGATTATTGAGCTCCATCTCTAATAGTAGGGGGTAAAAAAAACACATTTAGATTACAGTTTTCTTTCTTGACTGTTTTTGGCTGTCCACATGTAAAGCAAAACCTATGATTGGGGTTTTGAACTTCAATGACCTCTAGGGCCACAGCTGTATATGGTATTCAAGTGTCGCGGTGGTGCATCTAAATCAAGTAGTTTTTGTTAGCTTATATGAAAGTGAGAATACTGACAGTTATGAAGTAAAGGTGAAAGGATTGTTTTTAATTAGCTTGTCGTTCGTCTTCACAAGAGATAGGCTGCGCCAAAAGCCCAATGTATGTGCTAAAACGCCCCTCCCTCAGACTCCTGAAAGCACACTACAGACCTGCACTACATCTCAGAGCCCGGGTATGGCCCCGAGAGGAGAGACTCTGGGGTTCCTGCTGGCAGCAGGATTCAAGGAGACGATCCGGCTCCCTGTTTAGAAGATGAGCATACAAACTGAAAGAAGAAGAAGAAGAAGAAGCGTGTCAGATTTTTAAAAAAAGTGTTTTTGACATTTTCTGAAGAAAAGAAATGTTAATTTTAGTGGAATAAATTGCATTTTCACAATAACCTCACGGGCCGTTAAGAAGGCCCTGCGGGTGCCATTTGGACACCCCGACCTATAACATTGAGGATTATAGATTGTAACACATTCATTGCAATTTGTCCGTGGGAATTTACGAAATATTCCCATGGAGGATTTATGAAATATTTTCCGTAGAGGAATTACAAGAATCTATATCCTCTCTTGTAATCAACAAATCTCTTTATTCCCCCTGCCTTCTGTTAAATCTGGCCGTTTTGAAACCTTAAATTTTGAGGGATGGCATAGAGGCCGCGATGAGGGAACCAAAACCGGCCAAGAAGCTATCCTACCTCATCATTCTCCAGCACATGACCGGGTTAATGGAGCACGATTCGACACGTCCCATAGATGTTCGATATGGGGTTACGGGTCGGATGGCATTGTTTGGCCGAGAGCGCAGAACATGAATGTTGATCTGATGGAGAGATGCCGTGGTAACACTTGCTCGACGAGGGGCTGCGTTGTCGTGTATAAAAATAAAAACAGTGTCCCTGGGTTTGGAGGTGTCAGGGCATTGTGTATGTATCGCGTGTTCTAAAATTCTCTGATACTGCACCCACAAAAGCTCAAAGCTTCTCGGATGCAGTTATGAGCATATCGTTCATGTGGACGTCTGTACACCCTGATCCTACCATCGTGCCTTTCAGTCACGAAGCTGGACCCGTCTGAGAAAATGACAGACTGCCACTGCCCCCCCCCCCCCGCAGTCACATGACCTGCACATCTGATGGCGGATTCGGTGGTGGATACGTCAAGAAGATGACTTCTTTGACCCACTAAGGGTCTTCATTAACCTGTTTTGATCCGCTCTCCGTCGGAAACGATGCCTGTATTTCAATGCTAATCACAATCCCGGTTGCAAAGAGCACACATTTTCAGGTTCAGAAAGATCTGAAGAAAAGGCTGAACTTAACACCATCTTTCAAGGGAAGATGAATCTCAAGACAGAAAATCTTTGTACTGAGAGAGATAAGATTTGTTTTTTTTGAAACTTAAAAAAAAAGAATCATTGTATTTAATTTCTGGCAGCGGATAAATAATACTCAGTGTTTTATTCTCTAATAACATCTTGTTGGCAGAAATGCAGATGAAGCCACTGACAGCAATTATTGAGGAAAGACGCTGGCGATGTTTGGGACACGTGCTCCGAATGACTGACAACTCACTACCAAAAAGAGGCACTAAGATGGACACCACAGGGGAACAGAAGTAAGGGTAGACCAAAAGAGACATGGAGAAGAACAACAGAAAGGATGTTGAGCAATAAAGGGCTCACCTGGGCAAGAGCAGAAAAAAAGGCAAAGGACAGGCATTTGTGGAAAACTCTTGCGGAAGCCCAAGTGCCCTGGGCACTTAAGGTTCAGAGAGAGAGAGAGAGAGAGAGAGAGAGAGAGAGAGAGAGAGAGAGAGTTTTATTCTCTAAGAAAAAAAAGCGACAAAATCAGTAATGACACCATCAATGTAACATTGCCATTTTTCCCGAGGTGGGACGGTCACGGCAGAATGGTAGGACGGAGTCTGGAAGTTTCTCACATCAAATCTTAACACCTTCAGCTGGGGGAAGTTTACAGTTGTCTAGTATTGCATCTAGTATTAAGATGTTGAGCAATGGAGGGGCTTACCTGGGCAACAGCGGGAAAAAAAAGGCAAAGGGCAAGCGGTTGTGGGAAAACCCTTGCGGAATGTTCAGAATCTTAAACGAGTTCATCTGATCGACCAGTCTCTGGCCAGACAAGCTAGAACTGGAACTGGGAAAGTTAACCAGTCAATAGATAAAAATTTTTACAAATAGGAAACAACAAGGCTTTCGTACAGTAAAGTAACAGAGCACAATATTGTATGGTTAGAAAAATGACAAGAGAAATACCTGGGACTGGAGCCACGAGGAACCTTTTCTTCTGACGGTGGAGGGGGGTGCTGCTAGATGGCTAAGCTGATTAACGCGTTGTTCTCTCGTGGCTAGACGGTTGTTCGTCCTACAGGAGTTCGTGGTTCAAGACCCAGGTAATTCTCTTTTACTTTCTCTCATGTCTAAAAGTGCTTTACTTACGATTTTTTAAAGGTTTTAACCACACACAAAAAAAAATATGCTCTGTTACTTAACCAGTCAGAAAAAAAAAGCGTCGAGATCAATTTTTACGCTGGGATCTAAAGGAAAAAAACATCGCACACGAAACTTGAGAATTTCAACAGCAGTTATTTGATGATCTTTCTCAGCCACATCGTCAGCTTTATATCATCACCATGTGCACTGTTTATTATGTTATTGCTTTGGCCCGCAGGCATTCTACTGCCAAGTAACGGATCAACTTACTAACAGTTTTGGCTGTTGGATTGAGTAAACGTTTATGATTTGGCTGTTGGGTTGAGTAAACGTTTATGATTTGGCAAGTAAAACATGAGGGCCTTTGCCACTTGTCTGTGATATCAGGAAGTGATAGAAAGATGGAAATGAAGAAAGTGGATATATTCACAAAAAAAAAATTATTGTTGAAATGAGAACAATAAACGATAACGTAAAATTATATAGATATGAAATGATGAGAAGAATAATGGGCTTTGGAATTATAATTCAACTACCGATAAATTTATAGGTTCGCAATGGACAATTTCGCTTAAAGGCAAAGACCGGAATAACATTAGTACTATCCTGCATCCAGGTACAGGTCAAGTAGTTTGGCCATGTTGCACGACTACCACAGGACAGTATATCACAGAAAATATTAATAATGTTAGGAGAACTGAGGTTAGAGATAACCACATGCAGGAGATGAATGGAGGAGATACGATACATTTTAAATACCCACTGAGACTTGTCGAAAAAAAAAACCCCACACTTTTTTGCCCCGACAACAGTGAAAGTTACACGAGGAAGGAGACAAGTCAAAGCAACCTCTGCGTTAGTATTGTTTTACTGCAAGACCAAGGCTTGATACTTCTTCTATCGTTGAAAGCAATGACAGACTTCGTGTCCGTTGATTTCATTGTTACCGGTTATTTCTCTCTCTCTCTCTCTCTCTCTCTCTGAACCTTAAGTGCCCAAGGCACATGGGGCTTCTGCAAGGGTTTTCCACAAATGCCTGTCCTTCGCCTTTTTTTCTGCTCTTGCCCAGGTGAGCCCACCGGTTATTTCGCTAAACATTTATTTCTACGTCCCGGAAATGTTCTGACCCTTCTTCACCCACATAACCAAGGTTCTCTTTCTCACTGTTTATTTTTAAACATGAGTCATTTCTTAAGAAACAGAGCAAGTCTTATTTTCGTTGTAAAATAAACGGAGCTTATTTTCGTATGCGCATCTACGGCGATGAAAAACTGCGAGAAACAACGAGAAGCTACGAGAAACAACGAGAAACTACGAGAAACTGCGAGAAACAACGAGAAACTGTGAGAAACTACGACAAACTGCTAGAAACTACGAGAAACTGCTAGAAACTACGAGAAACTGCTAGAAACTGCGAGAAACAACGAGAAACTGCTAGAAACTGCTAGAAACAACGAGAAACTGCTAGAAACTGCGAGAAACAACGAGAAACTGCTAGAAACTGCGAGAAACAACGAGAAACTGCTAGAATCTACGAGAAACTGCGAGAAACTGCTAGAAACTACGAGAAACTGCGAGAAGCATCCAGACCAGGGGTGATATTCCTGTTTAACCCCATGATTTGGGAACTAATTGCCAGGCCTGGCCGGAAATGGCGAGTTTCCTCTCAATCACGTGAAAGGCGGCCACATAAATCTCAAGTCGACATGCAGCTACGACCTGTCTCAGAATTTGCCTGTATGTGAAATCAGGGGTTCTCAACCTGTTTCTTATGCTCGCGCCACCTTTTGTGCATTAAAATCTTTTCTATAGTTTTCGTCGCGGTGAAGACGCTGCCCGAGTAGGCAGTCAGCGACCTTTGGCTGATATGCTAGCGTCAGGGTTAGCAAACCATAGCTGACCAAGACCCTGTCCCACCTCTTCGTTGGTACTACCAGTAACAGGCCTACCTGGCTAACGGGGCAGGGATCGCCATAGTCCCCATAGTGGTGGATTCTGCTAAAAAAGCATTGCACACCCCTTGCCTTTTAGCTGTACTCCGGAACTGAAAAAAAGTAGCTGCCATAACCCGCTCCCATGCCGATACGATGCTGTGCCTCAACGCCTCTACAGCATCGGCTGCAGAAACACCAGCTCACAGTTATAGGGAGATAACACAAGACAAGTCTATAGTTTCCTTCCTGAAAATACCACCGTTTGTAATAAAACGTTTTATATTATTTTATTCGTGGCTCTCAAAAATTCCGCGCAGAACCTCTCTCCCTACTCTCAATCCCCCACGGGCGGGCCTTCCTTGGTCCAGTGACGAATTAAGCGTTTTAGTCATGTCCTTCCTGTATCTTCCATTAGTTTATATATAATCTGATTGCCCAATAAGGTTAGCGGGGTAGGGGTATCCCCCATCAAAGGAGAAGTAAGAAGCCTCCTTACCTCTGTCAGTCTACGAGACACCCTTGGGCAAGGTGGAGTACCAATATACCCCCCCCCCCCCGATCAGGGTGACGTGAAGCCATGGGAGCAGGTGGTGGATGGAATGGGAGAGCAGCCGACAGATAATGTTGGTTATGGTCACCATTCTATGATGGCAGGCAGATGATCTCATTGGCTACGATCACTACCCGGAAGGAAAGCAATGGTAAACTATCTTCTAGAAATATACCAAGAAACCCAAACAGCAACATGGAAAGTCAAATAGGAAAAAGATCTGGTAGTGAGGCCCCCGGGCCAGATAGATCTAATTTTAACACTGGGAAAGAGTGTGAGGCAGAAGTTAGTACTAGTAATTGTGATGACGGACAAAATCCTGAATGTGTTACTAAGGAAAACCCTTGCACCAAACTAAAAAGAAAAATAAGAGTATATATAAGAAGTATGTATGAGGGAAAGTATCAAATAATAAGTGACCAGATGAAAAGAACGGGGATACACATTTTGGGAATCTGTGAACATTTGGTGGAAAGGATCAGGACACTTTAAGAGTGAGAATGATAATATCTTTATATACTCTGGTGGAGAAATAGGAGAAAAGAATGGAGTGACTTTTTACTTGGACAAATCAACATCGAAAGCATTACTAGGCTACAATCCAGTAAGTGATAGAATCCTCACAATCAGACTTAAGGGCACTCCTAGAAATGTAACAATCATCCAGATATATGCACCTACATCAGCAGCAGAAGAAGAGGAAGTAGAAGACTTTTATAACACACTGCAAACGACAATAGACCAGGTACGGAAAAATGATATCGTATTAATAATGGGGGATTTTAATGCAAAGACTGGTACAGAAAGAGTAGAAGATGAAGGATATGTTGTAGGGAAATTTAGCATAGGACATAGAAATGAGGCAGGAGACAATCTAATGGCGTTTTGCATGGAAAATCAGCTAATGATCGCTAACATACTTTTTAAACAACATCCAAGAAGACTTTACACATGGACATCACCTGATGGGAAAACCAAGAATCAAATAGATTACATTTTAGTGCAAAGAAGTGGAGGTCAAGTATAACATCAGCAAAAACATTACCAGGTGCTGATTGTGACACGGACCATGAGTTATTAATAGCAGACATAAAGATAAAAAAAGACAGTTACGGGATCAAGACCACTCCGCTGTGATCTTACAAAAATACCAGAACAATACGGTATAGAAGTGAAGAACCGTTTTGAAATCCTGATGGCTGTACAGGAGGAGATGACACCAGATGAATTGACTACGCAGGCCAGAGATATCTTAATAACAACAGCTAAAGACATGGTTCTAGTAAAGAAAACACAAAAGAATGGATGGATTACAGCAGGCACACTAGAACTGATAAAACAAAGTAGAGAAATGAAGACGCAATGGAAAGTGACAAACAACAACAAAGAGGAATATAAATCTTTAACAAAAGCAGTACGAAGAAACATAAGAAAAGAAAAAAAAAACAGTGTATACAAGATTGTTGTGAAAGAATAGAAGAACATCAGAAGTGTGGAAGTGATAGTGAAATGTTTAAAGAAATGAAGTCATTGACGAGAAATGTCACACCTAAGCTAAATGTAATTTGTGATGAGATGGGGAATGCCTTGACAGAGACAGAGGAAATTCTAGAAAGATGGAAGGAATATTGCAAAGGAATGTATGAAACAACCGACTATGGAAACAGAAATCAACAGTGTGAATTATTATTGGAGGAGAAAAAACTCGAACCGACAATAGAAGAAGTTTTATGGGCAATAAATAATCTGAAAAATGGTAAATCACTAGGATGTGATGAGATAACAGCTGAACTTATTAAAGCAGGAGGAAAGGAATGTGCAGCAATCTATCATGCACTATGTAAAAGGATATGGCATTCTGGTACTTGGCCAAAAGAATGGAAAAGAACTGTATTCATACCACTGCCAAAAAAAGGGTAACCTGAAATTATGCAAAAACTACAGAATTGTTGCCCTGATTAGTCATTCCAGTAAAATTCTGTTAAAAATCATAATGGGTAGACTTCGAAAGAAAATAGAAGTCAATATGGTCCAAGCTGGTTTCAGGCAAGGAAAAGGATCAAGAGATCATATATTCAATATAAGATTAATAACAGAGAAATGCAGAGAGTTCAATGTGAATCTATATTTAGCCTTTATAGACTCCTCAAAGGCATTTGATTGTGTACAACACCAGAAACTTTGGGAAATAAAGGAAAAAATGGAATTTCCAACACATCTGATACAATTAACATCACTGCTGTATCTAGACCTACAAGCAGCAGTAAGAATAAATGGTGAAACAACAAGTTGGTTTGACATAAAACAAGGAGTCCGTCAGGGGTGCATATTGTCGCCTTACTTATTTAACTTGTATACTGAAAATATAATGAGGAATGTTAGAGAAGATGTAGACAAATAATATTACCATGCCATAAAAATTGGAGGTTATAAAATACCAGAGATTAGATATGCTGATGACACAGTATTACTGTCCACAACACAAAAATGAATGGAAAAAAATAATTATGTCAGTCCGTAAGAACAGCGAAGAACAAATCCTCTATCTTAATGCGAAGAAAACTAAATTGATGACAACTGACAAAACAAACAAGGCAGCTGAAATATGTATCAATGAGGAAAAACTGGAAGAAGTGGAGAGTTTTGAATATCTTGGATCACTACTAACTAATAATGGAGATACAATGAGGGAAATTAAAAGGAGGACATCTATCGTTCTTCAGAAAGTAAAACAACTGAAGAATCTGTGGAGAGGAGCAGACAGCACCACAAAAATAAGATTTTTAAGGGCATGCATCTTTCCTATCGCAACATATGCCTGTGAGACCTGGACGCTTAACAAAACAGCGGAGAAACACATAAATGCCTTTGAATGTATATGCTACAGAAGAGTTTTGGACACAAAAAAGAACAAATATATCTATACTACAAGAACTTAATATTGAAGAAGGCTGACTAGTAAAGAGAATTAAAGAGAGAAAACTTGAATATTTTGGACACATTAAACGTCATGATAATCTAGAGAAGAACGTCTTGGAAGGGTACATAATGGGAAAAAGAAATAGAGGCAGACCAAGGTGAAGATGGCTGCAAGACATCGTTGGTGATCTGCAAATGGATGCATCAGCAGCAGGCCATCTTGCTCACAACCGAGAGGCCTACAGGAATGCTGTTTGGGAGGCAAAGTTCCATTAGGGACATGCAAATGAATGAATGAATGATTGCCCAATAGTTGCAATCTCTACCATTATTACATGGCTCTGTATTATATAGACTAGGTATAGCTGATACGTTCTTGTCTTGTGGATAGCATAACATGACTGTCAATGAAATAATCTTATTTGCAGAGAGGTTTCTGCTTTGTTTTGCTTTGTTTTTTTTTACTTGACGTAGGCCCCCTTGCCTATCTGGGCCACTAAGCTTAAAGGTTGTTTAGACTAATTCAATCTCACTGCTAGGATCCTGTACGCACCAGCGTTGAGAAACTCTGATTTAAACGACTTACGATTCTGGCCCCCTCTCGCATCACAGTTGTATTCGCAACACGGTTTGTTAGACTAACACAAACATGGTATGCAAGGGATGCCACGAAAAGCTCCCCTGACTTGGAAGTCAATTCTGAGATTTTCCGCCTGTGTGAGAAAGAGCACGGTGGCCAGTAAAGTGAGGCGGGGGGGGGGGGGGGAGTCTTTCTGAAAGAGTCTATCGATGTTCTTCTATTGCTGGCCAGGTTCTGGGAAGGGGGGGGGGGGGTGGGCACATGGAGCGAATTCACACCAGCGTTTCATTTATACATTGAGAATGTAACGAAGGCAGTTTCAGCTGCTATGAATAGCCTTCCTTTTTGATTTCACGAGACGCCAAACACTGTACTTTTTATGTATGAGTTATTCACATTAGTATTATTATTATTACTAGTAATACTTTGCTCGTTTTTATCTTCATTTATAAACTTTATTGAGAGTGCAGCGCGAGTAATTTTTTTTTGTTGTTGTTGCTACGTCTCCAGCATTTCCTCACTCACTGATGGCTGAATCTATCAAGCCTCTATTGCTTGTTGATTTAAAAAAAATATCTTCATAGTGTAGATACAGATATCATCATATCATATTTCTATGTCGTGTCTGTGTGATACAGATTTTGGTAATGTATTAATATTGTTCCTTTACCTGCCTGTTAACGTCTTCTCGTCGCTTTTTAACGAAAGGTTGAAGGTTCATTTTCTGGCCATAGATAGTTTATTTAATGAAGGTTTCTTGAGTGTAAATATTAAAGTTTATTTAAGGACGTTTTCTTGTATGCGGGTGTAAATGTTAAAGTTTATTTAAGGAAGTTTTCTTGTATGCGGGTGTAAATGTTAAAGTTTATTTAATGAAGCTTTCTTGTGTGTAAATGTTAAAGTTTATTTAAGGAAATTTTCTTGTGTGCGGGTGTAAATGTTAAAGTTTATTTAATGAAGCATTCTTCACGGGCAGGAAGACAAAATATACCACAGGATGCCTGAAGTCAAAAGAAGGTAAAATGTTAATGGGAAAATAAGACATTGTGGACAGAGTACATTGGTGAGCTATATGGAGGAGAAAAATCAGAATTAACATCAGATACTGAAAACTGTTATGGACCACCAATACTTGAAGATGAAATCATAGATTCCATCAACCACACGAAGAAAGGAAAAGCGACTGGGCCTGATAGCATAACAATAGAAGAAATAGAGGCGCTAGAGGAGATAGGAATAAAAATAATAACCAAGTTACTGAATGACATTTACAACAGTGGTTATATGCCCAGTGACCTGCATAAATCTAAGTTTATAGCACTACCAAAGAAACCAGGTGCAAAGGAATGTGGTGACCACCGGACTATCAGCCTCTCATGTCACATAACGAAGCTACTTCTGAGAATTATTATGAGAAGAACAAAGAAAAAGATAAAAATGGAAATAGCAGATGAACAGTTTGGATTTATTGAAGGAAAGGGAACACACAATGCCATTTATACTTTGAGAACACTAACAGAAAGAGCTTTAGAAGTACAGAAAGATCTCTACTTATGCTTCATTGATTACACCAAGGCATTTGACAAGGTAAAACATAGAAATTATTAAAATTCTTGAAGACGTCGATATAGACGGAAAAGACCTGAGGATTGTAAAACATCTATACTGGCAGCAAGAAGCAGCAGTTCGAGTTGAAAATAGAACTGGAAAATATCAACCTATAAAACAAGGGGTGCGACAAGGATGTGTACTATCTCCAGACCTTTTTTCTCTGTACAGCGAGAATATTCTAAGAACGATCATCACAGAATCAGGCATAAAAATTGGAGGATACAATATTAACAACCTTCGGTATGCTGACGAGACAGTACTGATAGCTGAGAACCAACAAGACCTGCAAAATCTCTTGGATAAAGTCGCCAAAGGAAGTGAACAGAAAGTCATTACTTTAAACATCAAAAAGACAGAGACTATGGTTATATTTAAGAAACAGAATCCACCAACATCAGTATAAAATTAAACGGAACTATTCTAAAGCAGGTGCAGAAATTCAAATACCTTGGAGCAGTAATAACTTCAGATGGGAAATGCAGAACAGAAATTAGGAACAGAATAGGCCAAGCAAAGTCTGCATTTCAGAGAATGAGAAACATATTAGCCAAAGCATCCTTATCAATGAATGTTAGAAAACGAGTCCTAAAATGCGATATTGAACCTATCTTGTTATATGGAAGTGAATCATGGATAATAGGCAAGTCTGCACAAAAATCATTGGAAGCAGCATAAATGTGGTTTTTTAGAAGAATGTTGCGAATCCCCTGGACATCAAAAATAATTAATGAAGAGTGTATGAGAAGAGCTGGAGAGACAAAAAAGTCTTGTAAAACAATAAGAGAGACATTACTTTCATAGGACATGCAATGAGAAGAGGGGACATTGAAAATAATATAACAACAGAAAAAATAGAGGGAAGAAGATCAAGAGGAAGACCAAGGAAAATGATACTGGACAGTCCAACAGGATGGTGTGAAAGGAGATCACCAACTGAACTGATGGCCTGTATGAAGGATCGTGTACCCCGGAGAAGCATAATAGCCAACGTCAGTCGGCACCGCACCTGATGATGATGATGATGATGATGATGGTGATGATTTCTTATGTTCGAGTGTAAATGTTAAAGCTTATTTAATGAAGCTTTCTTGTGTGCGAGTGTAAATGTTAAAGGTTATTTAATGAAGCTTCCTTGTGTGCGAGTGTAAATGTTAAAGGTTATTTAATGAAGCTTTCTTGTGTGCGAGTGTAAATGTTAAAGGTTATTTAATGAAGCTTCCCTGTGTGCGAGTGTAAATGTTAAAGGTTATTTAATGAAGCTTCCTTGTGTGCGAGTGTAAATGTTAAAGGTTATTTAAATGAAGCTTTCTTGTGTGGGTTTGTAAATGTTAAAGGTTATTTAAATGAAGCTTTCTTGTGTGCAAGTGTAAATGTTAAAGTTGACCTTTTGTATGGTGTCATTATGTCTCACTGGTATTCCTTGCGTCCGATGCGGTGAACATATTGAGACACACGATCGTGTCGGATTTGGAGCGGGTTACGCGGCTATATTTCAGTCTCTGAATGAGGCTGAAAGACACGTGGTTACGCATTTTAATTTTTTCCCAGACTCCACCACCATGGTGACTACGCTATCCCTGTTCTGATAGCCAGGATAGGCTTGTTACGGGGGGTAATAAAAGGAAAAGTGAGACAGGGTCTTGGTCAGCTATTTTTCTCCAGTCCTGAAATTAACATGTCAGCAATGAGTCCCTGACTGTCATATCGGACAGCATATGTCTTACCTACCGCCCAGTCTCACGAGAACAGACAACATAGAAAAATTGAAGAAATGGGCTGGTTTCTTGAGTCGAGTGGATATGATAAACAGAAATAGTTCTGCATGTCTTTAACAAGTTGTGGGCTTTAATGTACTATTTTGCGTTTTCTTGCCCTAATATGGGCAGTTTTTATATCGACGCAGACGTTAAAAGAACTGACAGGAAGACTTCTAAGTCAGGCG
Source organism: Achatina immaculata (assembly GCA_009760885.1). Classification (NCBI taxonomy): domain Eukaryota; kingdom Metazoa; phylum Mollusca; class Gastropoda; order Stylommatophora; family Achatinidae; genus Lissachatina; species Lissachatina immaculata. Next base: position 10,133,665 of record CM019702.1, read on the forward strand.
AAGCCAGACACGCGGACAGTGCAACACTCCGAGGCTGCTATTGATAAGAAACCATTGCAACACGTGATCTAGGAGCAGTCTAAAAGAGATGGTCGTATCAAAATTGCCATGTCTAGGGTTTTTTTAAAAAATAACTCGTTTAATCTAGATGTCCCACTCATTTGTGATGCTATTTTAGATAAGAAGATCGATCTGTTGAAACAAAACGAGGAAAGATACTGGGACAATCACAGCAAACCTTTACCAGCCGAAGAATTCAAGGAATTCACACACCGTGGCTGCGCAGTAACAGCAGAGCAGTAGAACAAAAACCAGAACAATAGCAATAGAAGTCTGACAAGCTTCGCCAGCATTTAACTATATGTGGGGGGGGGGGGGGGGGGCTAAAAGATAAGGCGGCCTGGTTGACTAAATGATTAGGCGCTCGATTTACTACTCCGATGGTATCAAGTTCAAGTCCCAGCAGTAGGATTGTTTTTTTTTTTTCATTGCTACCACCACGCCAGAAAGGCCCCGGGGTCTACCCAGTCTCTAAAAATGGGTACCAGATAAACCTGTGCAGGTAAATTCGGCCAGGTGTGATACTGGCCACATCACACATTCATGTGCCGAATAGTTTTGAAAATATGGGCCTAACGCCATATCCCCAGTATGTCTTAATGGCATGGAAACGGGAGTGTTACCTTACCTTTACCTAAAAGGTAAGCCAGAAAATTTAAACGTGGACTATTCTAGAGTAATGTTTTAAGTGTCATACCATATGTGAACAAGTGCTGGTAAATGACGCGGGTACTTGCATGTATACGTGACGTTTTCCAAACCAGATATTACGTAAGATCAAAGGAGTGTTGTGGCTAAATACCATAAGAAATGATATCTTGTTGAGAGAGATACTATTGTGAGTAGAGACTGAAATAATGCGGTGGCGATGAATTTGTCACATTATAAAAATGATAATAGGCGATTCCTTACCACACCAGCTCTGAAGTAGACTCCGCAGGATAACAGAGGCATGGGGCAACGCCAAGAGATATGGATACATAAAGCAAAGAAAATGCTGGCAGACAAAGGGACTGACGTGGGAGGCAGCCAAGAATATAACAAAGACCAGACAAAAGTGGAATTCTCGTGATATTACAAGCAACCCTAATTATACTGGTCATTTAAAGAGACTTTAAGTAAGACTTGTTCAGATTTTCATGCCACCATCAAACGCATATATATATATATATTGCATTTGCATTAAACAATATTTCAACGAAAAGTTAAGCAAGATTGAGTAGCGCTGACCAGTTCACCCGAAATTCACAGAAAGAATACAACTGCGAGAAATATGTTAGAAACAAATTTAAAATCCTAGGTGAAATTCATGCTAAGCCAAGAGATGAGATTCACAGGGCAGTGTATACAAAGAGAAGGGGAGGAGAGCATTCTGACTAACTAGAAGCCAGCTTCACTATTTTACAGACCCATCTTAGGGAAACGTGCTTTTTATTTTTCAAACTACGGGATCTTAAGTGATTTTTTAAAGGCCAATGCATGTAAGAAAGTTATGCCAGAAACAGTGATTTAGAACATAAAGCTCTATTGTACTTAACATTTCATGCCTGCATAAACAGTGATTTAGAACATAAAGCTCTATTGTACTTAACATCTCAGTGCCTGCATTCGCAGTGATTTAGAACATAAAGCTCTATTGTACTTAACACCTCAGTGCCAGCATGAAAAGTGATTTAGAACAGAAAGCTCTAATGTACATAACATCACAGTGCCTGCATGAAGAAAATAACGAACGAACTTTGTTTTTGAAAACGAAGGAAAATTGCCCTTTATTATGCAACTTTCTCTATATTTCAGACATTCTATGTCAGTTAATACAAAACATGTTTTGCATAAATTTGAAATAAAAACAGAGATAATAAAACCACAACGTCTTGAAACTAAAACAAATAGGTGGAGGTTCATTAATTAACATTTCAATGATTCCTGAAAATGTCACTTCCTTACATGAATAAAGTCTTAGAGCTCAGTGTTGCATTGTTAGCCTTCGAAAAATGGTAGATAATACAGAATGTGTGAGAAATAAAACTAACAAGAGAGTTACCAGGACCTGAACTCAGCGATTGTGGTAAGACAAGCAGCGGCCCTAACCACGACTGTACAGCGCATCGACATCTCACATCGCCAGTTAGGATGTTCAACAGTCAAAGCTCTCGTTGCGTGTCTGAATTCGTGACACCTGGCAAAGAGACGGGGTTATGACACTGAAATTCAGACTTTTTCATGTACCCAGTTTGAGGCACAAACGTACACACATGATTTCCTATTAATAATAACAACAAACAAAATATATTCTTTTACATAAAGGTAGTTTCAGTTAAAAATTTGGTTCTAATGACTGTTATAGCCGGAGGTGGGGTGGAGGATACACTCTCCACTCCAATTAAATGTCTCCAAGGCGTTCGTCTCAAATAGCCTCTGACAGTCAAGTACAGCTACTGGCCTACTCGTGGCGGAACTGTTCAAAATGACAGGAGAAGGGGCGAAGGCGAATATCTTGCGCCTGGTTCTAAGGACTGCAAACGCGCCTCTAACAGCCTTTGGCAGTCAAGTCCAGCTCCTGGCCTTCCCGTGGCAGAACTGTTTAAACTGACAGGAGAAGGGGCGAGGGCGAATATCTGGCGCCTGAAAACCAGTTACTTAGGGTAGATGAGTGGCACGTTTGGTAGCTCATCTGCTGCTGCTGGCGAGATTTTCAACTACCGTGCGTGGAGCGGTGCTCCTCCCGGCCAATGAAGAAATTTGCAAATGAGGTTGCCGCGCAGCATCACTGCGGAAAAGGTGGTAGAAAGGATAAAGCGAAGCAAACAGTCAAATCACGGCACCTCTGGTCTGGAGGTCAGCCACGTCCTGAGTGCAGTCATATCGGGTGAAATGCATGAACTGGCTTGTCCCAGAGGTTAAGACACTGCTGGCGAGACTCTTCAAATGCCGCGCGTGGAGTGAAGCTCCTCCCGGTTAAGGAAGTAAATGCGGAAAAGAAATAAAGGTTGCTGTGCGGCGCCGATGGGAAAAGGTGGTGGAAAGTGAAGTTTAACCGGTATGTCCAGTAGTATCGCTACGAGAGCTATACCACGGCACCTCTGCTCTAGAGGCCGCCCACGTCCGAAATACACCTACACTGGTGAAATATGCCTAAACCGGCACACACCAGGGGTGGAACTTGATGGCTAGACATGTCATGCCACCTCCGCTCTAGAGGTCGGTAACGCCTGATAAACACCCATACTGGTGAATTTTGCCTAAACCGGCTCATACCAGGGGTGAATCTTGAAGGCTATGCATGTCACAGTACCTCTGCCCTAGAGGTCGGTCCCGTCCCAAACACGCCCATACTGGGATAATGCCTAAACCGGCTCAACCCAGGGGTAGAAGTCACTAGTGGCGAGGATTCGTCCTCCTGGACAAAAGCTCCATCCTGGTCACAACTAGGAAGGGTAGCGGCCACAACCGCAAAATGCTGAGATCGGAGACACTGGACCAGGGAAATCTAGATAGGCAACCACCTCTCACCCGGCGGGGATGTCTGCGTATCCTAATCACGCTGAGGTTTTCCGGTGAGAAAGTCCAACCCTGGACTGGATGGGCAACCACCTCTTACCCGGCGGTGATACACGGGTATCTCAAAACATGTCGAGGTTTTCCAGTGAGAAAGTCCAACTCTGGCCTGGGTGGGCTACCGCCTCTCACCCAGCGGGGATGCACTGATATCCTAAATACGTCGAGGTCTTCCGGTGAGAAAGTCCAACTCTAGACTAAACTGGTGCAATGAAAACCACGGTGTCACGCAATCCCGCTTCTGAGACCCACCAAGAATACGGGCTAAAGCACTGTGATATTCTGAACCCCTTGTGGTCCTCTCGTGGATCTCGTGTGGTCTATTTTGGACCACACAGGGGACCACGGGACCTAACGAGGACCACAGGCATGAATTCAGTAGGTTCACAGTGCGGTTTTTGGTGGTAGAAGTGAACGAAGAAGAAGAAGAAGATCTTGCGCCTGAAAACCAGACGCTTCAGGTAGATGAGTCTTGTTTGGTAGCTCATCTGATCGAAAGAAAACTCTGATTTAAAACCCGGTGCTGGCGAGATTCTTCAGTTGCCTTGCGTGGAATGGGGCTCATCCCGGCCAGTGAAGAAAGGTGCGAATGGAATTGCCGCGCGGCAATCTCGAGGTCAGGACTGCTCAAATCACGGCACCTCTACTTTGGAGGTCGGCCACGTCCTATGTGCACCCGTACCAGGCGGATTGCCTTAACCGCCTTAACCCAGGGGTTAAACTAAGACTCTGCTGGAGAGATTCTTCGTCTGCCACGCGTGGGGTGAAACTCCTCCCGGCCAATGCAGAAAATGCAAATAGGGTTGCCCATCGGCGCCGCTGTGAAAAGGTGATGGAAACGATAAAGTGAAGCTTAATCGGTATGTCCAGTAGTCTCGCAACGAGAGCTATTCATACCACGGCACCTCTGCTCTAGAGGCAGGCTACGTTCGATATTCATCCATCCTACTGAAATATGCCTAAACCGGCTCAACCCAGGGGTTATATCTACTAGTGGCGAGGATTCGTCCTCCTGGACAAAAGCTGCGTCCTGGTCACTACTAGGAAGGGTAGCGGCCACGACCACAAAATGCTGACGTCGGAGACAATGGACCAGGGCAGTCTAGATAGGCAACCACCTCTCACCCGGCGGGGTTTTCCGGTGAGAAAGTCCAACGCTGAACTAGACGGCCAATACACCTCTCACCCGGTGGGGATATACTGATATCCAAAACACGTCTAGGTTTTCCGGTGAGAAAGTCCAACGCTGAACTAGACGGCCATACACCTCTCACCTGGTGGGGATATACGGATATTCAAAACACATCTAGTTTTTCCGGTGAGAAAGTCCAACGCTGAACTAGACGGCCATACACCTCTCACCCGGTGGGGATATACTGATATCCAAAACACGTCTAGGTTTTCCGGTGAGAAAGTCCAACGCTGAACTAGACGGCCATACACCTCTCACCTGGTGGGGATATACTGATATCCAAAACACGTCTAGGTTTTTCGGTGAGAAAGTCCAACGCTGAACTAGACGGCCAATACACCTCTCACCCTGTGGGGATATAAAAGTAAAGATAGTCCCATAGCAAATGCCGTAGGGGGTGAAGCGTTAGAGACCTCATTATGCTGGGTCATCAGCGTATGAGGTAAGGTGACCAGTTCCTTTCCTCGCTGCCTTTACTTCCCAGATTTTCTCTGGTACCCATTTTACGAGGCTGGGTCGACCTCGGGGCCGTATTGGTCGGAAAAAAAAATCCCGCTCAGCTGGGGATTCGAACCCTCGACCATTTGGTTGCTAGACGAGTGCTCTAACCACTACGCTAGCCGGTGGGGATATACTGATATCCAAAACACGTCTAGGTTTTCCGGTGAGAAAGTCCAACGCTGAACTAGACGGCCATACACCTCTCACCCGGTGGGGATATACGGATATCCAAAACACGTCTAGGTTTTCCGGTGAGAAAGTCCAACTCTAGATTAAACTGGTGCAACGAAAACCACAGTGTCACGCAATCCCCCTTCTGCGACCCACCGAGGATACAGGCCCAAGCCCTGCGATACTCTGAACCTCATGTGGTCCTCTCGGGGATCTCTTGTGGCCATCTCTGGCACCACATGGGGACCACAGGACTAATCAAGGACCACAGAAGTAAATTCATTAGGATCACGGGGCGATCTTGGTGGTAGAAGCGAACGAAGAAGTTAAAAATTTCAGGTACAATTATTTTTTTAAAGCAAGAAACAACGAGGCTTTCGCACAGTAAAGTTACTGTGCACAGTACCGTTTAATTAACCTTACACATTTTTCTTCCTCTTACGTCTAAAGTGCTATATGCACTATTTTCCAAATGCTAGCCATATACCATATATAACAGACAGAACTACAAAAGAATAAGATTCTTAAGGGCATGCATCTTTCCCTTCGCCCGTGAGACCTGGACACTTAACAAAACAGTGGAGAATGTAAATGCTACAGAAGAGTTCTTCAAATATCATGGGCACAAAAAAGAACAAATATATCCATATTACAAAAACTTAATAATGAAGAAGGCTGGCTAGTAAAGAGGATTAAACAAAGAAATCTTAAATATTTTGGACACATCAAACGTCATGAAAATTTAGAGAATATCGTCTTGGCAGGAAACATAATAGGAAAAAGAAAGAGAGAAAGATCAAGATGAAGATGGTTGCAAGACATCGTTGATAATCTGCAAATGGATGCATCAGCAGCAAGGCCATCTTGCTTACAACCGAGAGCCCTAAAGGAGAGCTGTTAGGGAGGTAGTTCCGCAAGGAACATGCAAATGACTGACTGACAGAGCCATATACTGTACGAAAGTCTCGTTGTTTCGTATTTGAAAAAAAAAATCTATATTGCGTAGCATTTACACGTCTTAGAGGCGTGGAGGTGTTAGCGGATTTACATTTCTAGGCCAATAGAGCATTTGAGATAGGTGTACCGGCACATGTCCTAGCTGCCCTTGTTTTTCTAAAGAAGCCCCTAGGTGAAAACCTGGTTACGGTTAGTCCAAAACAAAACAAAACAAAACAAAAACTCCACCTGAGTGAGAAATCGAGTCCGGGACCTTGTGGTAGGCAAGCGACTGCTGCATCACGAGAGGAACTACAATAATTCTCATGTTTTTTTTTATAAGCTCTTTGTAGGTCATGATTAACATTTCCTGGTGTCATTTATTTATCATATATTTTCTTAAATTAGAATCCCCCCTGATATTTATGTTATCTTGGCTGTCGCGTTATTCAAGACACACTTCTCAGTTTGTCACTCAACAGGTGATGGAAATTCTTCATGGGTGTTTGGGTATGGGTGTATGTGTGTGTGTGTGTGTGCTTCTTTTCTGTGGGGTGGGGGCGAGCAGGTTGGAAAGGATGAGGGGGTACAGCATAAAAGAATCGATATTAACCCAGAGCTTCAAAATCAGGAACTGTGATATAGTGGTATTCGTTTGTTGTATTTTGTGTCTGCGTGTGTATAAATTAGACATTTAAAGGTACGAATACAAGAAAGTACAAAATGAAAAATAGATACAGCGCTTATACTTTTTTTTAAAAATTAGTAATTAAATTAAATATGGATATGGGAAAGTGATAGACTCGCTGTTGTAATCTGTATTTGCTCATACAGATTTTAATTACTACGACGCAGATGGCAGTTATATAACATGGTCCAAACCCAAGTGAACTTGGGAGTTAAAGAACTGATAAAAGTGTTGCAGGTCCAGCTATGAATGGAGAAGTGCTGTATCTGCAGCGGTGAACTTTAGAGGCTGAGCCTGATGATGACAGAGATGACGAGATAAAAAGAGGGAAAAAAAGTGCTAATCTCTGTGAAAGACATTGCAGTGGAGGGCCAGGAGAAGAAACAATGATTGACGTGGGAGGAGCATTTCTTCTGAGCAGTGCAAATAGAGATGATATTTGCTTTTAATTTTGACAGAAACGCAGTAAAGTCTGATGTTTGGAATGGAAGTCGACGGGCATAGTGTCGAGATCAGAGTAATGTTATTTCAGTCGCGAATTCAACTTATTGGGAAAATGAGAGTAAAGAGGCAAGTTAAGTGTAGGGCGTAGAATGAACGGGATCATGAGATAGTAAACAAAGTATATGCTTGTAGTTAACGCGAGTCCTGAAATGAACGCGCTATCTAGCATGTGTAAAGCGAAGCAGCGGATTATGAGAGAAAGCGAGAGTAAAAAAAACAACAACATTATACCGGAGAAAGATCATTATTGGTACTATCTTTAAAGTTTACACGATCACCGAAAGGCAGTTGTTCCAAGACTTGAGACACAAATGATTAGAATAAGACAGTAGGACGAGACAAATTAAAAAGTCATGACTGGAAAAAAAAGTTTCACGCCTTCTTTGAACGATAAGGCAATCGGTTATTTAAGAAGTGGAAACGAATGCGATCTGTAAGAATTTAGAGCGATCGGGATTTAAAACACTCGACAGAGCTCGGTTTTACTTGTTCTGTTTGATAGATGGGGCTCATAAGGAAACACAAGACAGTCGTATTTTACAATGTTTATTAAGTTTTATAATTTTATTTTAAGTTACTGTATAATTTAGTGAGTATTTCTTGCACAGAAATGAAACCTTTTACAGAAGTTTATATCTTCATCTTCTGTCTCACGTGAACTGCGTGTTGGTGTTATTTTGCAGCCGATGTAGTGAAGATGTTGAGGTACATCATTGATTAGACTGGGAGCGGGTTGTGGTGGCTGTTTTTTTTCAGTCCATGAAATATCCTTAAATATTTTTGACACATTAAACATCATGAGAATTTAGAGGAGACAGTCTTGGAAGGGTACATAATGGGGAAAAAGGAAGAGATGAAGACCAAGGCGAAGATGGCTGAAAGACATCGTTGATAATCTGCAAATGGATGCATCAGCAGCAGGGCATCTTGCTTACAACCGGGAGGCCTACATGAGAGCTGTTAGGGAGGCAAAGTTCCGCAAGGGACATGCAAATGACTGACGGAAGGAGTGGAGCTAGAAAACAGGGGCGTGTGTGCAATTCTTCTTTAGCAGACTCCTTCGGCTTTGGGACTATGGCGATCCCTGTCTCGTCAACCAGGCTGTGCTTGTTAAGGGGAGTACCAGTGGAGAGATGGGATGGAGTCTTGGTCGGCTACGGTTATCCGACCTTGGTTCTAGCATGTCAGCTGTGGGTCACTCATTGCTAAATGGGTCAACGTCTTCGCCCCACTGTACAAGATTACTATGCGAGGGCATGCTGAGGTAGCAGTATGTTTCCTGTGCCAAACGCTAAATTATCCAAAACCTAATGAAAGTGACGATATCATCTTCGTTTATGCTCTCTTGTTTGTGACTTAAATTTCGGTTGTCATCCTCTCCACCTCAGTGTCACTTCAGTCACTTTATGAGTCGTTATTGGGTGCAGTCATTTCATACTTATTTCCTCCATGGATCTGGTTTTTTTTATTATAAAATTTCAGATTGGAATAAGTACAAAATTCAAATGAAATATACCTAACGCATTGAGTTTAATATGCTACAATCAGAGAGGATGGGAACTTTGAACAACCACCAACGATTGACTTACATTCACTGCCGAGAAAGAGAGAGAGAGACACACACACACACACGCACGCACGCACGCATGCACAGACACAGAAGGAGAGAGAGAGAGAGGTCAATATAAGGCCAGATAAAACAGTATAAGGGAGATAATTGTTTCTATTACTGTCTGGGAAGATTGTTGCCTTTGTAGCTGTTTTTCTTTGAACTTTCGAGGTAGGGGTCGTTTGAGATTTTTTTTCCCTATATGGTCACATGAGTAAGAATCCCGTGACAGGTGAATCTTGGGAAAGGCCATGTGATTTTTAAAGTCACCATGACCTGACTTCTGAAAGTATAGCAAAGAACTGATTTACCCATAGCAGAGAAGATATAGCACTGGTAATAGCAAAGAAATAATTTGCTAGCCTTACCCAAGGTAAAAAGCACAGGAATGTAGTAATTTATTAACTTTACTGGCGTATAACCTTTGGTAATTGCCTTCTTATTTTGACGCAAAAGAAGAACAAATATATCCGTACTACAAGAATTTCATATTGAAGAAGGCTGGCCAGTAAAGAGGATTAAACAGAGAAAGCTTAAATATTATGGACACATTTAAACATTATGATAATTTAGATAAGACCGTCTTGGAAGGGTACATAATAGGAAAAAGAAAGAGAGGAAGACCAAGGCGAAGATGGCTGAAAGACATCGTTGGTAATTTGCAAATGGATGCATCAGCAGCAGGGCATCTTGCTTACAACCGAGAGGCCTACAGGAGAGCTGTTAGGGAGGCAAAGTTCCACAAGGGATATACACATGACTGACTGACCTACTGACTCTTTTGATTTTCATCTTATTTAGATCCTGGTAAAGTGCCTTATTTCTAGGACAGAGCCTCACTTAATAGGCTGTTTCCCCCTTCTTAAGTCACTGACACCTGTTAGTGCAGGTGTCAGTGCAACCCACTTTGGCGTCACGCCGTCCTGCAGGTAGATATATCCGTATTTAGTAACTAACAAAGTATAACATTCAGCAAATTATTAAGTCATTCCCCTGCTCAGTTGGCAGTAATTAATTTGTTTGATATATTGAAAGTATAACTATTTGAATAAGCAAGGATCACAAAGTTTGTTGCAGATATAACTAACGGGGGAAAACAAAAGACTACCAAGTCTACTGAAGATGTTATAACTAAGGGGGGGAAACAAAAGATGACCAAGTCTACTGAAGATGTTATAACTAAGGGGGGAAAACAAAAGATGACCAAGTCTACTGAAGATGTTATAACTAAGGGGGGAAAACAAAAGATGACCAAGTCTACTGAAGATGTTATAACTAAGGGGGGAAAACAAAAGATTACCAAGTCTACTGAAGATGTAACTAAGGAAATAAATAAGCACGAACAAGTTTAGTGAACTAAGGGAATAGACAAGAATTACCAAATTTAATGAAGGCATAACTAAGTTATCAAATGGAGCACAACAGGCCGAAGAAAAAGAGGTCGACCACGTGAAACTCTAAAGAGGACATTGTTAAGAGAAGCCAGTTTAGTGGGCATAACATCCCTTAATGACGTTGAAAAACTCGCCGAAAACAGGAAAACTTGGCAGACAACAATGCGAGCCCTATGTGACGTTTAACGGCACGGGAAGGGTGTAAAATGTAAGATAACTAAGTTAAAGCATAACCTTGTTAAATGAAGGCATAACTATGGAAATAAGCAAGAATAACCAAGTTAAATGAAGGCATAACTATGGAAATAAGCAAGAATTACCAAAGCTAATGAAGGCATAACTAAGTTAAAGCGCAACCAAGTTAAATGGAGACATAACTATGGAAACAAGCAAGAATTACCAAAGCTAATGAAGGTATAACTAAGGAAATAAAATAAGAATTAACAAGTTAAATGAAGGTGTAATTCTGGAAATTGTAAGACTAAGGTAAACACAAAAAAAATGTTAGTTTAATATGGAAAAAAAAATACTGGAAGATTATTCATAGCTTTCTTATATTGGATGACAGTTTGGACAGATGATCAAACATTAATGTATGCTGTTAGAAATTTTCTAAATTATTGGGTTTCTAAATGCAGCATAGTACGAATAAGGGCGTAGAATTAAACTGCAAAGAAGAACAATTCAGACCCATGCCTTCTTCTACAAATACCAATAATCCGTTAGAAGGCGCCAGGTGTAAAAACTATTTAGCATTAAAATATGGCACTCCTGCCCTTCTTCATTCCTACCTGCCCTTCTTCTCTCTTACTGGCTTTTCCTGTATGAGGAAAACATAATTACTCGAAGTGTTTACCTCAGAAATTTTGTTGCCTCTCTAGTCACCATAAAATATATGAAACGTAACGCGGAGGAATACATCCGCGGCAAGATTTATTGTCCGCACATGACACAGCCAGCCGACTGGGAATAGCTGGCCTATTTCACTGCAAAGAAAACAAGCAGCGTGTCATTTGTAAATTTGATCAAGAAATAATCTAGGAGGTAATGCTTAGAGTAATCAAATTCACAGCAAGGAGTCTTGTGCGATGAAATCAACAGACTGCATTCCGAACGAAGAATGTTGTTGTTGTTGTTGGTTTTTTTTCGAGTGTCTAGCAAACGCACGGAACGAATGAAGCCGGGTGGAAGGGGTAGCTTTGCTGAGAAAAGACACCTCTATGACCCTGAAATAGAAACCGAGATAATTACAGAGATTCTCATGATGTGAGGTTGGAAAGTTATCTCCTCTTCTTGGTGAGCGTCAATCTTCTCTAGAGTAAACTGATAGAACACTCGAGTTTTCAGTAAACTTGGTAGCCAGTGAAGGTAATTAATCACACAGTTAACAGTGAGAGTTGGTCATTTAATTGTAATCATGTCATCAGCAAAGACAGTCACTGAAGTATCGTCAATCTGTGAAACACTAGCATATAGCGAAGGCGGTTAGATATTAAAGAGTTGGATTCTATCTATCTATCTATGCCTCTGACCCCTCGTGGAGCATAGGCCGCCAACAAGAGCTCGCCAGGCAGTTCGGTCCTGGGCCACTCTTTCCAACTGTCTCCATGTCTGGTTCATTATTTTGATGTCCTTGTCCAGACTTCGGCGCCAGGAGTTCCTTGGTCTCCCTCTACTCCTTTTACCCTGTGTGTTCCATGTTAGGGCTTGCCTTGTAGTGCTGGATGTGGATTTCCGTAGGATGTCGTCTTCCACTGGTTGCTGGCCTGTTCGCTGCTGCAGTTCTTGGTTACTTATGGTATCTGGCCATCGTATTTGTAGAATCCTTCTAAGGCATGTGTTAATAAATGTCTGGATTCGTTTCATGATCGAACAGTAGTTCTCCAAGTTTCTGAACCGTGTAGCAGAATGGGCTTTATCATGGTGTTAAATACTCTGATCTTCAATTTAATTGACAAGGCTGAAGTTCCCCATATTTTCTTCATCTGATGGAATTTTACTCTTGCCTTGCCCATTCTTGCTTTTACATCAGCTTCTGTTCCTCCCTGCTTGTCTATCACACTTCCCAGATAAGTAAACTTTTCAACCTGTTCCAGTTCCTCTCCTTCCAATATAATGGGCATTTCGTTGACCTCATTTACTCTAAGAACTTTACTCTTTCCCTTGTGGATGGTAAGGCCTAGTCTTGAAGAATTTTCTGCCACTAATATGGTTTTCTCCTGCATCTGTTGCTTAGTCTGGGAGAGAAGTGCCAGGTCGTCAGCAAAGTCTAGGTCGTCAAGTTGAGTCCAGAGCGTCCACTGAATACCATTTCTCCTATTTTCTGTTGATTTTCTCATAATCCAGTCTATGGCCAGGATAAATAGAAATGGTGACAGTAGGCATCCCTGTCTCACTCCGGTGTTAACTTGAAAGGCACCTGTTAGTTGTTGTCCATGGATTACCCTACATGTCATCCCTTCATAGGAGTTTTTAATGATGGTGGTAATCTTCTCCGGTACTCCGTAGTGTCTCAACAGCTTCCATAGGGTCTTTCTGTCGACGCTGTCGAAAGCCTTCTCATAGTCAATAAAACTGACATAGAGAGGTGAGTTCCACTCCAGTGATTGTTCTACGATGATACGTAATGTTGCTATTTGGTCTGTACAGGATCTGTTCTTCCGGAATCCTGCTTGTTGGTCCCTGAGTTGTGGATCTACCGCGTCCTTTATCCTATTTAAAAGAACTCGGTTGAGTACCTTTCCTGGTATTGATAGCAGTGTTATACCTCTGTAGTTGGAGCAGGAGCTCAAGTCACCTTTCTTTGGTATCTTGACAAGGTAACCTTTTTTCCACTCTGCAGGCACTTGCTCCTCTTCCCAGATCTTCCTGAAGAGGGGGTGAAGAATGTCTACGCTGGTCTCAATATCTGTTTTCAGTGCTTCTGCCGGGATATTATCAGGTCCTGCTGCCTTGCCATGCTTCAGCTGTTTTATGGCTTTACAAATCTCTTCCTTTGTTGGTATACCACAATCTATTCTTAGATCTCCATCAGCTGGTTCAATATTCGGTGGGTTATGAGGGGCTGGTCTATTCAACAATTCTTCAAAGTGCTGCATCCATCTGTCTCTCTGTCCCCAGTCATTGGGCATTGTTTTTCCGTTCTTGTCTTTCACTGGCCTCATCAGCACACTATAATTTCCAGTCATCTTCTTAATTGTGGTGTATAGATCCTGTATATTCCCCTGCCGGGCAGCTCCTTCTGCAAAGAGTTGGATTATGGTTAAGAAAATCTGGTTAGCCACTTAAAGAGATGAGATATAGCTGGAAAGAGAAGGTAGTCATGAAAGATTTGGGACGTGATTTAACAAAGAGGGTTAGTCATTGAAGAGTTGGGACGTGGTTAACAAAGGTGGTTAGTAATTGGAAGAGTTGGGACGTGGTAAGCAAAGGTTGTTAGCCATCGAAGAGTTTGGACGCTGTTAGCAGTCATAGTTAGTCACTGAAGAGGAGGCATGTGGTTAGCAAAAGTGGCTAGTTATTGAAGAGTTAACACGTGGTTTCCTCTTTCTCAACCTAAAAAATAGAAAGTTAAGATTAAAAAAATATTCTATGGCACATGGCACTGTCATTTCCATAAAAAAGACACAAACGAACTCGCAAAAAACATACTTTTATACAGACAGATGAATCTGTAGCTAACAAAAAGACAAAAAAAAATTATAAAACGTAATAAACTTGTTAAAAACTAAAACATAAACGCAAAGCGCAATGCATGTGAATATTTTTTACTTATTTATAAATACGTGCGTTATGTTCTGATTATTTTTGGACTAATACATCTCTTTTGAAAACAAATGCATAAGGAAAATACTCGGCATCAAGTGGAACGAATTCAAGAACAATGCAGAGATAAGACTGACTGAACAACAACCAGTCTCATGGGTGATCAGGAAGAGGAGATGGACATATGTTGGTCACTTGATGAGAAGAAATGATCAGAGAATCCCAAAACAAGCTATCAAGTGGAACACAACAGGCCAAATAAAAAGAGTCAGACTGCGTGACACTCTGTTAAAAGAGGCCAAATTAACAGGCATAAAATTCTTTCATGAGTTTGAAAGACTCGCTGAAGACAGGAAAAATTGGCGAACTACCTTGCGAGCCCTATGTGACGTTTAACGGGACGGGAAGGATATAAGATATAAGATAAGACATGTAGTAGGCTTCCATTGTATTAAGTTTCTTTCGGACTTCCGGTTTCAGCATGGCGGAAGAGCGAATGTAGCCGTTGATGGCTGTGCCTTGTTTTCCTTTCTCTGCGCTTTGTCTGCGCCAGTTTCGTTGTGTTGTGGGTTGGGAGTCCGGTTTGGCGCCCTAGCCACTGAGTCTAGCGCTCGAGGTGTTAATGTGAGCTGTGACTTTCAGTGGTGCAGGGATTTCCACGTCAGTGATCGGTCATTGATAAACATGGCGGATGGCATTCCGCTGTGTTCTTTGGATGGCTGACGCCGTAGAGCTGCTTAGAGCTGGCTGTGAGTGCCTCCCTACTGCTGTTATTTGCGGAGATGTATGCATTCATCGTGCCCGGATCACTTTTCGTCATTATGCATGGACATGACGTGTGGTAGTTCTTCCGCATTCCAGGAGATGTCACTGGCGCAGACGGCAGAGCAATTATGGGATATTCTCGTCTGCCGTGATGCCTCCTAAACCACACTGGACCTGAATTCTCTTTCACGTGATGACGTGAATAATATTAGCCCATCAGATGAATGTAAAGCACCGGTAGATTTTACCCTTTTTGATCTACTTCTGGAATTAAAGTTCTAACTTTAAACGAAATAAAGTACATAAAAATGGCACCCAAAAAAGATGAACATAACCACAGAATGACGCCCATAAATTATAGAAGATGACCTTATGACGGAAATAATTTCAATTACGTGCAGTTTTAACAAAGAAAAAATAATTGCACAAAATAATTTCCAGAACAAGAGAAAAACGATGAAGTGAAGAAATTAACAAACTTAAATTAACAAAGTGCTGAGAGTTTGAAGATGAAAGAAGAATTCTCGAAAAAAAAAGAAACGAAACGAAACAACACAACAAAATATGAAATAAAACAGCTTCGACGATTTAGAGGAAGAGAAAAGAAATTTTTTAAAAATTGAATTACATTTCTCTTGTCCCCTTCTCTCTACTGTCCCTCCAGTGCCCAAGACACACGGGGCTGCAGGTAACAAGAGATTTCCAGTTTTGTCGGTCCTTCGCTTACCTTCTTGGCTGCGTCTCATGTCAGTCCTTTGTTTACCAGCATTTTATCTGCTCTACGTCTCTATGTCTCTTTGGATTGCCCCATGCTTCTATTACCCCGTGGAGTCCACATCAAAGCTGTTAGTGATCTGTCATTCTTGTAATACGAGGGGAAGTCACTAAGTAACTCGCAAACTGAAATATTTTATCAGTGGCAGTTACCAGGTAGTATATAAATATATCCTTATATAGCACCTTCATCCAACTTTATAATAGTTGTATGTAGGGGGCGTTGGGAGTTACGTGCGCATGCGCAAAGCAATAACAAAATGGCTACCCAACTGTTAATGTGTACCAAAGAAGAACAGAGAAGTGTATTGCGATTTTTGTGGGCTGAAGGACATTCAGTTGAGGACATCCATAAGGAAATGATTGCAGTTTATGCTGAAAAGTGTTTATCACGTAAAGCGGTCTATAACTGGGTAAAAGAATTTTCTCAGGGACGCACCGAAATTGTTGACAAAGTCCGACTTGGCCGTCCTGTTCAGATTGCAACAGAAGCGACTGTGCAACGTGTGAATGAGATTATCAGAGCTGATAGACGAGTAACGATAGACAGTGTAGCAAGTGCAATCGGATGTTCACATGGCTTAGCCTACAGAATAATGCATGAGCAACTGAATTTTCGGAAAGTTTGCTCACGTTGGGTACACAGAGATCTGAATGATGAACACAAAATGAACCGATTTGGTTTGTCATTGCAGCATCTCTGTCATTACGCATATGAAGGTGAAGATATGCTCCTAAGGATTATTACTGGAGACGAATCTTGGGTCAACCACTACCAACCCGAATCAAAACGTGCCTCAATGCTATGGAAACACCCGTCATCGCCATGCGCAAAAAAAAAAAAAATAATCAAGATTACGCCGTCTGCGGGGAAGGTTATGTTGACAGTGTTCTGGGATTATCAAGGAGTGTTGTTAACCAAGTTCCAGAAGTATGGTGAAAGTGTGAATTCTGTATCGTACTGTGAAGTTCTGTCGATGCTACGGGATGCAGTTAGAAGAAAACGTCCTGGTCTGCTGACTAGAGGTGTGCCTCTCCTTCATGACAATGCCAGACCATATACGGCTCGGTTAACCCGAGATAAAATTAGCCAGCTGGGTTGGGATTTCCAACACATTTGATACAATTAACATCACTGCTGTATCTAGACCAACAAGCAGCAGTAAGAATAAATGGTGAAACAACAACTTCGTTTGACATAAAACAAGGGCTCCGTCAGGGGTGCTTATTGTCGCCTTACTTATTTAACTTGTATACTGCAAATATAATGATGAATGTTAGAGAAGATATAGACAAAGAATATTACGATGCCATAACAATTGGAGGTTATGAAATACCCGAGATTAGTATGCTGATGACACAGTGTTACTGTCCACAACACAAAAAAGGAATGGAAAAAATAATTATGTCAGTCCGTAAGAACAGCGAAGAGCAGAACCTCTATCTTAATGCAAAGAAAACTAAATTGATGACAACTGACAAAACAAACAAGGCAGCTGAAATATGTATCGATGAAGAAAAACTGGAAGAAGTGGAGAGTTTTGAATATCTTGGATCACTACTAACTAGTAGTGGAGATACAATGAGGGAAATTAAAAGGAGGACATCTATTGCTCTTCAGAAAGTAAAACAAATAAAGAATCTGTGGAGAGGAGCAGACAGAACCACAAAAATAAGATTTTTAAGGGGATGCATCTTTCCCATTGCAACATATGCCTGTGAGACCTGGACATTTAACAACACAACTGAGAAACTCATAAATGCCTTTGAATGTAAATGCTACAGAAGAGTTCTCCAAATATCGTGGACACAAAAAAGAGCAAATATATCTATACTACAGGAGCTTGATATTGAAGAAGGCTGGCTAGTAAAGATGATTAAAGAGAGAAAACTTGAATATTTTGGACACATTAAACGTCATGATAATTTAGATAAGACCGTACTGGAAGGATACATAATGGGAAAAAGAAACAGAAGAAGACCAAAACGAAGATGGCTGCAAGATATCGTTGACGATCTGAAAATGGATGCAGCAGCGGCAGGCCATCTTGCTCACAACCGAGAGGCCTACATGAGTTCTGTTTGGGAGGCAAAGTTCCGCAAGGGACATGCAAATGAATGAATGAATGAATGAATCGGTTGGGAAGTTCTTGAACATCCACCCTATAGTCCTGACTTAGCTCCAAGTGTTTGGTCCATCGAAAAACCACCTTGGTGGGAGAAGATTCTCGAGTGATGAATAGGTGGAAACAGAAGTAAAAAAATAGTTCAGAAATCTGACTCCCGATTTTTACACCAATGGTATTGCATCACTGATTACACGTTGGGACACATCTATCAATGTTGATGGCGATTACGTTGAGAAATAGGGGAATAATGTAGGTTCAAAAATTAAAAGTTTTCAAATTACTGTCGCATTTAGTTTTTTTGTAACAGGCATTTGCGATTTACTTAGTGACTTCCCCTCGTATATTCACTCCATTGCCACTTTCTCCTTTCAATCAACGTCGACAGTAGTATCATGTCTGTCTCTTTAACATGAGGTCATAACTGATGGCATTTGGCCAGAACCCTCCATTTGTCTTTAGTAGACACTTGGTTTGAAATGTTTCAAGTGTATCTGTAGTTTGCCTGTGTTACTTTCCAGCATTCGCTTCCATATAGTAAGACAGTTAAACATTGCTTTTGAGTATACTGCATTCGGTTTTCTGGGTTACATTTTTGGATCTTCAGATATGTTTGAATGTAGCCAAATCTTGTTGGGCTTTTCTTATTCTTATTTCAGCTTCCTTACTGCTGGCTTCATTTGCAGTTACCGTACCATCAAGGCACTTGAATTCATTGACTCTTCAACTGTGACTGGGCTAATGATTTCAGCATTTTGTTTTTTAAAAAATGTGGTCTTCTTTGTGTTCACTCATAGTCCCACACATCTTGCTTTTGATGTCAGTCTATTTATCTCTTTTTGCATGTTCTTATGACTCTTTGAGAGTAATGATATGCCATCCATAAAGTCTAGGTCTTCTAGTGTCGGTCTACTATTGTTTCTTTCATGATCCAGTCAGTGGCAAGGGTGAAAGGTGCTGGCTTTAGAAAACATCCATGTTTCACATCAGTTTGAAGAATGGCATAGAAAAGGATATTGTTCTCCTTTAGGGTTTTGTTTCGTCCAAAGGCATGAGTCGCGCGTATAAATCCCATTGCTAGTTTCCCACTGGTCATTCATTCATTCATTCATTTGCATGTCCCTTGCAGAACTTTGCTTCCGCCTTGTTTGTTTTGTCAGTTGTCATCAATTTATTTTTCTTCGCATTAAGACGGAGGTCATCAATTTATTTTTCTTCGCATTAAGATGGAGGTTTTGCTCTTCACTATTCATACGGACTGACATAATTAATTTTTCCATTCCCTTTTGTGTTGTGGACAGTAATACTGTGTCATCAGCATGTCTAATCTCTGGTATTTCATAACTTCCAGTATTTATGGCATCATAATATTCTTTGTCTACATCTTCTCTAACATTCCTCATTATATTTTCAGTTAAATAAGTAGGGTGACAATATGCACCCCTGACGGAGCCCTTGTTTTATGTCAAATGAAGTTGTTGTTTCACCATTTATTCTTACTGCTGCTTGTTGGCGTAGATACAGCAGTGATGTTAATTGTATCAAATGTGTTGGAAATCCTATTTTTTCCATTATTTACCAAAATTTCTGCTGTTGTACACAATCAAATGCCTTTGAGTAGTCTATAAAAAATAAGTATAGATTCACATTAAACTCTCTGCATTTCTCCGTTATTAATCTTAGATTGAATATATGATCTCTTGATCATCTTCCTTACCTGAAACCAGCTAGGACCATATTGACTTCTTCTTCTATTTTCTTACGAAGTCTGCCCATTATGAGTTTTAACAGAATTTTACTGGCATGACTAATCAGGGCAACAGTTCTGTAGTTTGTGCATAATTCCAGATTACCCTTTTTTTGGCAGTGGTATGAATACAGTTCTTTTCTATTCTTTTGGCCAAACTCCTGAATGCCACATCTTTTTACATAGTGCATGATAGATTGGTACACACAGGGAGAGGAAGACAGAGAAAATCTTAGACGGCTCGAGAAAATTGCTTGGGAGAAGCACAACAACAGAACTGATGGATAAAATGAAAGATCAGAAACTGTGGAGAGACATAGTCGTCGACACCTCAGGGCATGGCACATGATGATGATGATGATGATGTCGAAGAATAATCAGATCAAGAATTTTGTGATGCAAAGCTACTGCTTGCTAACATTTTTTTTTCAGCACACGACACTAATGGAAAACTTTTTCTCCGTACGTCAATGTACTTTGAACTTCTTTCACATTCAGTTGTGAGACATGACAACAAAAGAAGAAGCCACACATCAAAGTTTTAAAGCAAAAGAGGGAAACGTATCCGTCTAATTTTTACCAGGGCTCTCGCTGCTGCTACAGAGTGCTTTCGCCCTACTAATTTCTAATTCACAGGAGCAGATAAGAACATTTACCGACTTATCTAGCGTGTAGTGAAGATTACTCATATTTAACACTAGAAGATTACCTGGCGTTGCCCGGGTACTTATTTATCCCAATCAAGAAAGTTCTATTCATTCCCACAGCATTTTAGAAGGTTCTACAGAGGTATATTCAGTTCCATAATCTTCTAGAAGGTTCTGCAATGTTCTATTCATTTCCACAACCTTCTATAAGGTTCTACAGAGTCTAGACGGTTCTACAGAGTTCTATTCTTTCTATTCGACTAAATGTGGGCTTAATTGTCATCAGGACTGTCACCAATCAGCTTAGCGATCGTGAACACTATGGATTCGACACTAATCTCGGTCGATTTAGACATTTTAGTTTACACCACTTCTCACCCCCCTCCCCCAACAATGCCGATGGAGGTTGAACTTGCGAGTGCCACTATTCACCTCAGCAACCCTGAAAATTATGGTTTTGACACTAATATCAGTGTTTTTCAAATATTTCTACGTCACCCCATCCCACCCCACCCCTGGGGCCCCATGCCGACTGGGGCTGAGCTTGGACTTAAACGGCATCAGGACTGTCACTATTCATCTCCGCGACACCGAAAAATATGGATTCGACATTAATATAGTTCATTTTCGATTATTTATACATGTTACCCCTATGGCCCCCATGCCGTTTGGGGCTGAACTTGGACTTAAACGCCATCAAGAGCGTCACTATTCATCTCTGCGACCCAAAAAACTATGGATTCGACACTAAAATCGTTCATTTTCATTTATTTTTACATGTTACCCCGACGCCGAGGGGTCATAGATGTACCCTAGGGATAATCTAACCCCCACGGTGCAATTTCCAGATTGTAAGTCATCTGTGTGCCAAGTTTGGTTGAAATTGCTCCAGGCGTTCCAGCGTGATGCTCTAACATACACGCACACATCCATTTATATACATATACAGATTTAATGTTGGAGATGAAACAACAGCAAACATGGGAACGCGTGGAAGCAACTCGAGCATAAAGTGATGATAAAAATGGAAAGGCGATTTGGCAGTCAGCGGCCCGTGGCCATCATGCAAGAGTCAGGATTGGGGAATCACACCTGACCAAGACCCTGTCCTACTTCTCCGTAGGTAACTGTAGTAAGAGATCTAGCCTAGCAGGGCAGGGACTGCCACAATCCGGATACGTCACAACTAGTCGTTAAGTAATAAAGCTGCTCCAATTTTTTTTCTAGTTTATACACCATGAGGGAGGGGGGGGGGTGGATTCTGCTGAAGAAGAATTGCACATTCCCTGTTTTTTTTCAAAGCTCCATTCAGAGACTTTAAAAAATATCTACCATAACCCGCTCCCAATCCGATACTGAGCTGTGCCTTAACATGTTCACCTCATTGGCTGCAAAGAACACTAGATCGCTGCCCAGGGAGGTAGACGAAGAAGAAGACGAAGAAGCATATAGATGGAAAACATGCAGGACGACTAAGACAAATATGCAGTGTATTTAGAAAGAGATGTTCTGTTGTATCCCTGAATCTGTGAGCAGGATGATTTCCGCTGATGATACTGTGAAGATGATGGAGCACATACATCTCTTCTGACTGGAAGTCAATTAAGATGGCTAGTTTGAAGATTTGGAATTTAACAAACTAAATAGCATCTTCGCAGGGTCCACCACCGTGAGAACCTGGAGAGTCCTACCCCGCTAGCCAGACCGAGCTATTACTAGGAGAAGCAACGGACAGGCAGAACAGGGTCTTGACCAGACCTGACCTGCCAGTCCCGATAAACTTTACACCACTCCAGAAGGGCGATATTTGCCATGTAGGAGGTAAAGTAAAGTTATCTGGAGCGAAATGTTACAATCTGTTTTGAAGAGAGCATAATAAAATGTGTTTTGCAGAGAAATGTTAAAAATTGTTCGCAGAGAAATGTTAAAATATTTTTGCAGAAAAATGTTAAAAATTGCTTTGCAGAGAAAAACTATGTTTTCTGCAGAGAAATGTTAAAAATATGTTTTGCGGAGAAACGTTAAAATATGTTTTACAGCAACAGGGAAACCCAAAATTCCTAGAAAGATGGATAAAAAAGACTGTTATATTGTGGGTGTAAACTTCTCAGATTTCTGTAACAGTTAATAGACAACAAACCCCCCCCCCCCCAAGAAATATGAAGTAGAAATAAACGTATTCCGATGGTCCTTTACTGTTAAGAGGTACAAAGAAGTTTGCCACTCACATCCTTGCATGACGCTATTGAACTCCCTTTCTCCTAGAACATTTAATATTGTTTCCACAACGAGTCTTGGTTTCTGATCTTCCTTCATTGTCCTTCCTTGCCTTCAGAAAACGTCACCAGGTCAATGCCAAATGATGCCCGGTCCAACATTGTTAAGAGCTTTTTTTTTTCCTCTCTCTCTCTCTCTCTCTCTCTCTCTCTCTCTCTCTCTCTCTAAAACAATGGCGAATTCATGGCAATGACCCTTGTCCCTGGTGGGTTTCTGCCAGTCTTCCTTAATATCAGAATTTTCAGGTCTGGGGTTGACTTTCACGAATGTCAATCATAGCCAAATAATTATGGGCAGTGCTGGGGGATTTAGCAGGCTGGGTTAAGGTCGTTTTATTCTTCTCCACTGCTTCTCCCACACTGAAGAATGGTTGATACAATAACAGAGTTGGGGGGGGGGGGGGGGGAACCAGGAAAGAACATTAAACGTAAAGTTTGTGCAAAAAAAACCAATCTGGTGAGATTCAGCAATTTCGTTCATTTTAGAACTCATAATAGACAGATATGAAAAAAAAGATTTATTAACAAAGCAATAAGACTAGCTAGTTCAGGCTTAATTATAGCAAAACGTATCCTTCCATCCATCCATCCATCCATCCATCCATTCATTCATTCATCCGTTTATCCATCCATCCATCAATCCGTCCGTCCGTCCGACCGACCATCCATCCATCCATCCATTCATCCATCCATCCATCCATCCATCCATTCATCCATCCATCCATCCATCCATCCATCCATTCATCCATCCATCCATCCATCCATCCATCCATTCATCCATTCATCCATTCATCCATCCATTCATCCATCCATCCATCCATCCATCCATTCATCCATCCATCCATCCATCCATCCATCCATCCATCCATCCATTCATCCATCCATTCATCCATCCATCCATCCATCCATCCATCCATCCATCCATCCATCCATCCATCCGTCCTGTCCATCACAGGCATAATTAATATATTTGTACTAACCACTGTACTATATCTGGAATAAAATGAAAGCTGTGTGATCAAGCGCGGAATGTCAGATGGGTCTGCGTCCTCATTTCGTCACCCCTTTGCAAATAAACTCCAATCAATCAACCAATCAAATCAATCAGTCAATCATTCAGTTCGTCTGTTTTAAGCGTAGAATGAAATATAAATAAGAGAACATTTCAGACATTTTAAAGCACAAATAAAAAGAATGGTATCCATTTTAAAAAATATACTTCTGGATTATTTTAGATACATCGAGGGATAGGGGGGAAAATGAACTGAAAGTTTGTTTGTTTGTTTTTTTTTAAAGGAAACATTAAAAGCAGTACAGGAAACCATCAACAGAAACTTTCTGTCACTCTATGACAATGTTATGTTATGTTTTTATATTATGTTTCGTTATGTTATGTTATGTTATGTTATGTTATAGACAGATCATCATTGTGCTTCGGACACGTCCAAAGGTGCTTCGACCTCCTCCTGACTATATCCCTCAGCGTACACGCCTATGTGTGCCAGGTCTGATTTGTCTGAATTCCTCTCACGCGTCGACATTACAGCTCAGCTCCTGCGATGCCACCCTTCTCTCTCAACTGCTACATCCGAGACAGGTGATGTTAAGTCACCTCTCTCAAGTCCTTCGCTTTACCAACCTCTCTGAGGGCACTGACAAAGTCAACACGATCCGTCAGTTGGCCATCACCTATGACGGCCAAACCAGCCGATCCATCATCATCAGCTCTCTCATTATCCCTTACACCAGCATGACCTGTATGTTTTAAAAAGTGGAGGTGACAATGCGAATCTCTGACTGTCATGGCAGCGACGAAGGCATTTATCTGCCTGGAATCACAGGATTACACCTTGAACCTGTGTGCTGAGCGAGTCACCGAGCATGATCCGAAAGGTTCACAGGGGATCGGTGCGAAGGCTAAGGTTGGAATCCCTACGGAGGTCAAAGAGCGAGTGAAGACGATAAAGACGATGATAAAGGATAACGATGATTTTAAGCTGCTAGCGATGATGCTGACGATAATCGAGCGAGTAAAGTCTTCTCTTTCGTTATCCAATTTTTTTTTCAAGCGTTATTTTTACATGAAGAAATGGCACAAGATATGATGGATTAGCGCTCGTTAATTAGATTATTACGTGAAGATTAAATTTCTGATTACACAAAAATATGTTCTTCTGTTTGGGACTATTCTTTACTCGAATTATCATATTCTAGTTCTGTTTGAGAATTACATTACTTTTCTTCTATTTACAGAGAGGGGCAAGTGTCAAAGTTGTCCTCTGCCATCAGAGAGGCTTTGTTTTTTTGTTTGATTCGGTAATTCCGTGTTTCGGTTTCTTTTTTTTAAATTGCACTTATTTTTTTCGTTCTTAATTTATGTTATTATATATTTATTATTTATAATATAGTTCATAATATGCCGTACCAGCAGAAGGTACCCAATGAGAGGGCCAGTGCATCGTTCAGGGGTCGGATAGCTTTCCCAGTTTAGGTTGGAGGAGGGGGGCATCCGTATTGTTTAAAATAGCAGAGGGGTGAGAAAAGTGAAAAACGTTGCTACTCATGTGACTTAGACGTTGAAGGAACAAGAGAGAGACAGAGAGTGAGAGACAGAGAGAGACAGACACACACAGAGAAACAGACAGAGACAGACAGAGAGGGACAAGAGAGAGAGACAGAGAGAGACAGACACACAGAGAGACAGACAGAGACAGACAGAGAGGGACACGAGAGAGAGACAGAGAGAGACAGAGTGAAAAACATTGCTACCCATGTGTCTTAGACTTTGAAGGAACAAGAGAGAGAGAGACAGAGAGACAGAGAGTGAGAGACAGAGAAAGACAAAGACACACAGAGTCACCCCAGAGGCAGACAGAGAGGGACAAGAGAGAGACAGAGAGAGACAGCGAGAGATAGACAGAGAGACAGACAGACAGAGACAGACAGAGAAGGACAAGAGAGAGAGACAGAGAGACAGACAGCGAGAGATAGACAGAGAAAGACAGAGGCAGAGAGAGACAGGACAGAGAGAGACAGAGAGAGATAGACAAGAGAGAGACAGATAGTTGGACAAGACAGAGAGAGACAGGCAGAGAGAAACAGACGGAGAGAGACACACACACAGAGACAGACAGACACAGAGAGAAACAGAAAGACAGGCAGAGAGAGAGAGAGATATTATTTTATTTATCTACCTTTCTTGCGTTTGTTTTCACATTCATACATTTTTTGCTTTTGTTATTTTTTTTCTGTCTGTCTTTCTCTCTTTGTCTCTATGTCTGTCTCTGTCTCTCTCTGTGTCTCACCCTCTCTCTCCCTCTCTCTCACACACACATTGATTTCCTTCATAATTTCCTGTCGTTGATTTTAGCATGTCAGTAATAGGATGCGCCATCTGCCGATCTCTTCCTCTACTTTTTTTTTCTTGCATACATCAATCATGTTTTTAAAAATGTATTTCTCTATTTCGTGCAAACTCATCATCGCCAGTGCGCCGAAATGAATACTTTGGGAATAGAAAAAAATCTTCTTTTTCATTTCAACCCTATTTATTTTTCTTCTGGCATGTGTCTAGTTTCTCACAGTATACTCCACATATTCCGCTATATTTCTGTACACTCTACACAAGGTTTCTATATATTTTCAAAAACTTGTTATCTGTGTTGTGTCGAGTTAATTTTCAGCAAATATTACATATAAATATCTTATTTTTAACACAGCAGGGAACGTGTGGTCAATGAAGAGCTTTCTAAAGACTTTTCTGTTCTTCCATAATTCTTTTTATCGGACTGAGATTTGTAGTGGTTGTGTTATCTTTCATCTGAATATTTTGCCAGTTTTATTATTAAGCTGTTTTATAAACAAATAAGACAAAGAGTTATTTTTTTCTCTTTTTGAAAACGTTCACGCAGTTGTGAGATTCTCGAATGCTGTACGTCTAACTTGAACTTATTTATTTATTTATATCATGTTATACTGGCAGTCGTTTGCAACTTCTGTATCGTTAATAAATGAGGATAAAGTGAAGAAGGCTTAGGTCTGAAAGATGAGATTAAAATCCAGTAAGAAATGATATCTTATATCTTATATCCTTCCCGTGCCGTTAAACGTCACATAGGGCTCGTAAAGTAGTTTGCCAATTTTTCCTGTCTTCGGCGAGTCTTTCAACCTCATCAAAGGATTTTATGCCTGTTAACTTGGCCTCTCTTAATAATGTCCTCTTCAGAGTTTCACGCGGTCTGCCCCTTTTTCTTCGGCTTGTTGTGTTCCACTTGATAACTTGTTTTGGGATTCTCTAATCATTTCTTCTCATCAAGTGACCAACATATGTCCATCTCCTTTTCCTGATCACCCATGATACTGGTTGTTGTTCAGTCATCTGTCTTATCTCTGCATTGTTCTTGAATTCATTCCACTTGATGCCGAGTATTTTCCTTAGGCATTTGTTTTCAAAAGAGTCTAATTTCTTTTCTATTTCTTTAGTTGTTTTCCAGCTTTCTCATGCATATATGAGGGTGGATATTACATTTGAATTGAATAGTCTTAACTTGGTTTTTGTGCTTATAACTTTTGAATTCCATATGTTCTCAAGATTCTTGAAGATCGATGCTGCTTTTGTAATTCTAATCCTAACTTCCTTTCTAGTGTCACCATCCTGGTCTATGTAGCTGCCAAGGTATGCACATTGATTGACTTCTTCAATATCTGTCCCTTCTATGTGTATTTTTCCATTTTGATTGATGGGAATTTTCATTATTTTTGTTTTGTCCTTGTTAATTTCAAGTCCTATTTTGCTAGCCAGTGAAGACAGGCTATCTGTTTTTTCTTGCATGGAATTCACATTATTACTGATAAGAGTTATGTCATCAGCAAAATCAAGATCTTCTAGTTGGGTCCCATGTACCCAGTCAATACCTGTGTTACCAGTGCAGCATTTTTTCATTATGAAGTCTATTGTAATCCCAAAAAGTAAAGGAGACAGTATACATCCTTGTTTCACGCCTGTTTAATCTGGAACCATTCACTCATCCCTTCTTCTGTCTTGACTGCACAACCATATCCATTGTATAAGTCCTTAATGATGTTGACAATTTTAGATGGTATTCCATCCAAGAAATGATAACTAATTCATTATTTGCCGTGTTAGTAGAAGTAGGCAGGCCCAATGAAAAGGTATGTGCATCGCTCGGGGCCGTGCGACGGCCCCATTTTTAAGAGTGGGGGTGGAGGGGAGGGGTTAGAGGATGAAAATAAAATGGCTAATTAGTAGGCATGGGGGGGGGGGTTGGGAGAAAGATAGAGGAAGGGGCGAAAAGAATGAATGGGGGGAGGGAGAGAGAGAGAAAAGGGGGAGAAAGGGGGAACAAGAGAGGGGGTGAGAAAGAGAGAAAGAGAAAAGGGCGTCTTTCACATTCGGGGCAGTCATATACTGAAAGTTCGCATTCGGGGCAGTCATATACTGAAAGTTCGCATTCGGGGCAGTCATATACTGAAAGACTGCTCTGCTTGTGTTTCTCATTGCCCATTCATTCAGCCATTTCTTCTCGTTGTTATTTGTTTTTAAAATTACTTATTTTACTCTTTGTAATGGAGCTGGAGTGTTGAGCTGCTCTCTTGTCGCGCTTTTTTTTCCCTAGTGTATCTGGCCTCTCGCTTCGTTGAGTGTTGATCGGGCCCGGTACCCACTCTAGCGTTATTTTAATATTGTGTGGCAAGAAGCTACAGGGACCCTAAACAATAACCAAGCGGGGTTTAGGGCGGGACAGAGGACAGACGACCAGGCTTTCAGTCTGAGCCTGAGAATATTGGATGGATTCCAAAAAGGGCACGCACAGTTCAGTCTCCATAGGCCTTCAGCAGGCCTACGATAGAATGTGGCGCGACGGCTCACTTCGAAAATTGTTTGCAACAAAAAAGTATTAAACAGCTAATACTTTCATCAAAGTCTTTTTTTTTCAGGAACATTGCAAATGATAAATTCATTCATTCATTCATTCATTCATTCATTCATTTGCATGTCCCTTGCGGAACTTTGCCTCCCAAACAGCACTCCTGTAGGCCTCTCGGTTGTGAGCCAAATGGCCTGCTGCTGCTGCGTCCATTTGCAGATCGTCAACGCAAATGATAAAACAATAATAAAATGCGCTTCTGTCAGGAAGTATGCTTTCTGTGGATTATAATAATCGACAGAATGTTATTTAAAGCACAATTGATGTTGTTTCGTTGTTCGGAAATGGCTTCCTTGCAGTCAGGGCGTTCCCATGCCCACTCTGTCGCCGATGTTAACTACAAGCTCAGAACGAGTGTCGTAGGCAGCTTAGATACTCTAAGCTTCAGCGGCAATTTCAATGACAGATTTGTACTAGAATTTTGCCGCCTGGCCTATCCTCTTTTTTTTTGTTTTCGATTTCCTGCTGACAAAAGGATTTTTGACATGCACGACAATGCACCTGGACATTCGTTCCAACTGTCTAGAAATCAGGAGAGGTTTTTTTTTGCCAGGGAATTCACGAGAAAGGATCCCTGCCACTTCTGGTAAGATCTGAACCAGCGACTTCTAACACCGGAGGTGAATGTCTAACCCCGAGACTACACAGCCTTCTCAAAGTTCAGATGTAGTTAGGGCTCTTCAGAAAGAGGATATAAAACAGAAGAATGAGTTAAAAGTGATGAAATTTAAAAAAAGCACATTGAGGTGCCATCTAGAGCCCACGCTAATCTATGCAACTGAGATTTGGATGATACCCAAATTAAAATGAAAAAGAACCAACAAAAACGTGTCTTCTGGAGAAAGATGCAGCTTACTCGTTTATCTTCGATGACCTGAAAAATAAATGAAGAAATTCTCGGAGAAATTCCAGAGAGCTATCACAATACAATCATACGAGAAAGACAATAATGACAAAGTTTTGTCAGATATAAAGTGATCTGCAATCCATTAAATAGGGGAACTCTCAGCGTATGGACAGCAAATATAGACAAGGACCGTGAGTACATTTAACTGATCGAGTGTGTTTGGTTCTACCAGGCGCAGCGGGCGCAGTGGAACCGCTGTACTGTCCGGAGATCATTCAGAAAAAGCATGAACCGTAATACTGTCTGACCAAGAACGTGGGATATCGGGTGATAGCTGCAGTTGTTATACTTCAGGGCAAACAATTGGCCATGTAATGAACAAGAGTAGAGCGGACAAGGACGCAGTTTTCTAAATGAAGAAGAGATTTAGTGGCTAGCAATAATGGACGCATATTAACAATGGACCTAGGAAACTTATTGTTTGCCGTGAAGTAAATGAGCAGCCGAACTTTTGATTTTTACTCACTCTAGACCAGCCAGTGAGAACTGTTTCTTCATGGATCATCTAGGGAAATGGACGAACTCCCCCCGCCCCCCATACCTTCATTCTTTGTATTATTAATACCGTCTTCTTCTTCTTCGTCTTCTTCTTCGACGTTCAGGTTCTTAGCCATGCTAAATTAGACGCCCGGTCGCCAGGATGAAGCCCACAGTCTTCTTCGGGTCCTCCCAGCACCCCCACAGCTTCCACCTTAGGTCCGTGTCCTATAGCTATATCTGTTGCGTAGGTGTGTACAAGTTGGGCAGTCTGGGAGCAAGTCTTCAGAAGTCTGTACTCCACTTCCTCACGAGCATTAATCTGTATGTGAGATCTCGAGCCGGTGGAGGTGGCTCACCAGCCTCAAGTGGCCAGTTCTTAGTCGGAACAGAACCGCTTGTCGGTTCCGTCGTTACTGGTGGATTCGATCCCGTTCACTGCCTGCCTCTAGCCTCCTGGCCCACAGTTGATCACAGCGGTTTCGTATGATGATCTATGCCTCCCTGTCTAATTTCACTATTTCCGTATTTTCACTGTTTCACATCACATCTGTCTTCACGCAGTCAGTGTTGAAAGGACATCTCACTGAGTTACAATGAACTGATGTTCTCGTATTGACACTCGATGTCGTGAACTCTCGATCATGTACCCTACAACGTCTCAGGCTTATTCAGCGTTTGCATAGGAATAGTCCCACATAGAGCGACTTCTCTTTCTTTCTTTCTTTCTTTCTTTCTTTTTCTTTCTTTCTTTTTCTTTCTTTCTTTCTTTTTCTTTCTTTCTTTCTTTTTCTTTCTTTCTTTCTGACATGGAACACAATGAGCCTCGTAACATGTGACAACACACAGCACACTCCTTAGGCTACGTAATTCTGGCATACTCAGGATACTCTGGAGCAGTGCGGTGTCGACAGGAAAACCACCTTAATTTCCACTCACATCAACAACAGGTAGCATCCAGACTCAGCACTGAGACGCCTCACCCTCACAGACACGCCAAGAGAAGACGGAAGCTGCAGCTCTTGGCTGGACGAGCAGCGTGGACCAAGCGAGGACATGAAACCGCACTTCAACATGGCCCACTGTTATAGTTGAGTCCGTGCTGGGAAATTTGCTTATTTGAATCCATCACCGGGGACGAAAAGAAATCACCACAGCCCACTCACTGTCCGACTCAACTTTTTTTCAAGCTACTGATAATTACAGAAAAAAAAACGAAGACCAAAATAAGGAAGGAGACTTGAGGAAAAACATCCCTTTGGTTGACGAAGAGGTTCAGTTAAGGAGACAAACACCCACTGGATATAATTAAAAATACCAAGCGCAGTATGAAAAGGGGGAAAAAACATATTCGTCAACCATCATAGCGGCACATGACGGTGGTGTTGAAGTAATTTGTGCTTTCTTTATCTATAATATCTCTATCTTTCGGCACCTGCGCCATGATCAATGTTCTCTCTAAGCTGTGTAGCAGCACGGCTGCGCACATTAAAATTCTTAAAAAGAAAACAGGCCGCTCATGAAATTTTATATGCCGCGCAAAACAAATCAATAAATAAGTAAATAATAAAATAAGATTAAATTGCTTCTTACTTTAAGTTTTAAATTTCCTGATATTACTCTGTGCTACAGCAGCGCCAAAAAAAAAAAACCCATAATAGTATTACATCTTCTATTGCTTTCTAATGTTTTCACGATTTCTTTGAATTTTAGTTGTTTCTTTTTTCTCTATGAGAACTTTGCATAAATTTTACAATTCGACATTGCGACGCGCATTTGCGCACATTTTTTTTTTTTTTACATTTCCTTTCGGTCTGAGAATTTTGCACATGAATCGCAAAAATCTTAGAAGGCACATTAGCTGTAATCTTATATCTTCCCAAAGACTTCTTAAACTGGCATATCTCAGGACGTGATTCTCACTTGCTTTCTATCATTATCCCCACCCCATCCCAC
This sequence comes from Achatina immaculata, assembly GCA_009760885.1. Taxonomy (NCBI): domain Eukaryota; kingdom Metazoa; phylum Mollusca; class Gastropoda; order Stylommatophora; family Achatinidae; genus Lissachatina; species Lissachatina immaculata. Next base: position 10,165,666 of record CM019702.1, read on the forward strand.
CCCACCCCCACCCCAAAAAAACTACAAAGAGGAAAAAGCAACTTTATTAATCTGTAGTCTTCCATTCCGTGGACACCCTTTTCATTTCGTGCTTATGTTAGTTCATTATGTCATCTATTTTAGTTGATTATAGGTTGCCTATTAAGTTCGCTTCCCTGATCTTTATTGTTCTGAACCCTATTAGCGTCTGCGTCCTTCATCAGATTGTATAATCTCTATGCATATGTTATTGTGAAATCTCTAGTTAGCACTGAGTCATAACCACGCTAATCATCTATTCCCAGCGGAGCCTTCCATCCCAGTGTTGTTTTTATGTTCTGTCTTGCTGTAATAGTGCCAAGTTTATCTCCTTACCTTCATAGCTGCTTTTTATTACCAGCTCCGTTCAGTTTATCGTGTTTTTTTGAAATAACGTTTTATTTATCTTTGTATGTCATTTTCTCATAGCACAGGAGTATGGGAACCACGTGATGAAGGCATGGGACTCGATGTCTGAACAGTTCCTGTCACGTGGAAAACTGTAGTTAGGTTTAGAATTCTCATTCACCTGTTCTGTTACATGTTATATGTGAAAGGTAAAATTCACGTTTCCGTGCCATTAGGCATAGTGGGGACACCATGTTAGGCCCGCATTTCTACGACCTTCGGCACATGTGGTCAGTGTCACGCCTGGCCGAATTTACCTTCTCATTTTTGGTGGACCCTGGGGTCTTTGTTTTTTTCGATGTGTACCAGAAAACCAGAGAATCTCAAAACAAACTGTCAAGTGAAACACACAAGACAAGGTATCTATACAGCTTATATGTTTTTCTAAATCCCATCTGAGGTTCATTTAACTGTGGTTCCAATCACTGGTCGCGGTCTCTTCTCTAGGATCTTGCAGAACATTTTTCAAATATGGCTTAGCAGTGAGATGCCTCTATGTTGGTTGCAGTCCCTTTTTGCTGCTTTTTTTGCTTCCATATTGGAATAACTCCAGCTTTTCTCTGTTTTGGTATATATCCACACTACACGAACTTAATATCGAAGAAGGCTGGCTAGTACAGAGGATTAAACAGAGAAAACTTAAATATTTTCAACACATTAAACAACATGATAATGTGGAGAAGACCATCTTGGAAGGGTACATAATGGGAAAAAGAAAGAGAAGAAGACAACGCGAAGATGGCTGCAAGACATCGTTGATGATCTGCATATGGATGCATCAGCAGCAGGGCATCTTGCTTACAACCGAGAGGCCTACAAGAGGGCTGTTAAGGAGGCAAAGTTCCACAATGAACATCCAAATGACTGACTGACTGACTGTGATGTTTCTTGTTTTTCTCATACCAAGTTAAAATATTGGATGGGAAGTAAAAAGGATCTAGTTTGTCTGTGAAGCCAAGCTATTCCAACATATTTCGCACATCTGATTAACTCATTGGGTATTCCGTCACATCTTGGGGCTTTGCTCATTGGGGCTTTTCTGATGACTTCTCCGTTTTCAGCTTGTAGTATGTCTGGTTCCAGTTCTATGGGGCCAGCTGTGTCGTTATCATGGGTTTGGCTTGCCTCAGATGGTAGATTAATTTGTCGAAGTACTGTCTCCATCGCTGTACTAACCCTCTTTGGTTCCCATAGCGGATCGCCATTATCATCGTTCGGAATCTCTGTTGAGTCGAAGTGCTCTCTGCTCGCTCTCTCATTGCGCTGATCTTTTTTATAAAATATTTTCGTAGCTTATTTGTACATGCTGTATTCATTGTATTCCTGCTATGATTTTACCTTTGCTTCTTTTATTACCCCTTTATAATGTCTTTTTTGCAGTTCGATATTTAGTATAGTCTAGATACTTTTTACTTCTCATCCAATCTTTATATTTAGTTTTCTTTTCTTTTACAGTCTGTTTCGCCTCATCATTCCACCATGTTATTATTTTCATTTCTCTATCTCATAGTGCCACATGTTTCCTCTGCCGCTTGCAAAAAGCTGGTTTTGAGCAAGGTCCGTCCTTCTTCCCCTGATTTTGTTTCTGTTGGTAAGTTTATAAACCGTTCTCTTATTTTCTTCTCATATTCTTCTTTCACATTCTCTTCCTTGAGCTTGCTTAGTTTTATTGTTTCACTTTTTCTTCTTGTGAGTTCTGTTATGGCTTTTCCTGTGTGTTCTGATGACTGCTACTACTGCTTTGTGGTCTGTGGTTGAACTCAGCTTGGGTACTGCTCTTGCATCTATGCAAGACACTTTTTGTTGTTGTTCCTTGCTAGTATGAAATCAGTTTGGCTTCCGCAAGTCAAATCATTCCATTTGTACCACGTATATATTTGGGACTCTCTGTGTTTGTGATAAAAAAGATCATGCTGGCCGCACAGTTCTATGAGTCTGCTAACGCACTTTATGACTGTCCAGTCTGTAAACATCTAGTGATGATGAATCGTTGTTCCGTAGTGAGATGAGCCATCCTTGCGCGTTGAATTCTCAATGTTCCGTAGTGAGATGAGCCATCCTTGCGCATTGAATTCTCAAATGAATTGATGTGAGGAGCATCAATCTTTTATAGGCGTTCAATAATAAGTTCAGCGAGTTTTATGGTCAGTAAGTTTCACGGGATTCTCGTGAACCTGTCATGAGTTATTGTCAAAAATACTGTTTTGACTAGTGTCGCTTTTCTGTCCTCATGAATCATCTGCTGAGTAGAATTCAGGTCAGCATATGAACATGAATTTGATGTCGAAGTGAGCGTTTCAGGCAATTTGCCCTTGTCTAATCAGTAAACTTCAGTTTAAATGGCAACATTGTATTTCTTGCGTTTCTGTTTTTTTGAACATTTCATTGCTAAAGTCTTAAAGTTTCTTGATGCCAAGATTGAAACATTAATTCAGTAAAATAAAATGATACAAGTTTGAAATTTCGTGTCCATTACGACTACAGTAGTGTTGCGTTCTTTTTTTTTAACATTATAAACACGCCAAGAATAGCAAATATAAGAATATAAGTAAGCCAACAGCAGCAACAATAAGAATATAAATAAGCCAACAATAGCAAATGTAGGAATATAAATACAATAAATCAACAATATAGATTGTTAACGAAAAGAAAACGCTGTACAGAAATCAACATTAAAAAAAAGATAAGAACTTAAGTAACTAACTCAACAAATATATTATAACATACGAACTGAAAAGGACGACAGCTGGGAAGGCCATATCGTTTCCCATGTAACTTAGCACGCTGTGAGTATTCAACAACGGTCACTCCATGGCAATGATATTCTCTTATTTAAATTGAACATTTTGATTATTTGATCGCTCCAGTATTCCCTGTTTACTGAGAATTATGCATGGTTAACTATCGTATTTCCAGCCATATCAAAGGCACCTTTCTTCCCCCTCAAAAAGCATCATCATCATCATCATCATGTTCCCGTGACAGTAGGCGTTTGCCGTCATGTTTCTCCATAGATCTCATTCTTTAGTATTTTCCGTCTCCTTAGTTGGTGCATTTTTAATTGTGCCGTTTTTAAATTGTGTTAGTCTGTCTTTCTTTTCCTGACCTACCCCTGCCTCTCTTTTCATTTATCTTTCCTATTGTTATGATATTTTTTAAAAAAACTTATTTAAAAATCCCATGCGTCCTATCTCCCCCCTCCACTCCTCACCTCGGTTGGATTAAATTTAAAGCAGTGGTTACCAGTACTAAACCAATACCTTACACCCGTGTTTAACACGCCAGTTTTCTGACGACACCCAATTTATATATATATATATATATATATATATATATTTAAATATACATAATTATAAATGATGAATGATTACGATTACAAAGGGAATGTCGGTAAATCCTTTCTTCTTCTTCTTCTTCTTCTGCTACCTCCGGGAATTGCAAACTGACGTTCTTTGCAGACAATGGTGTGAAGATGTCGAGACACTATCAACATGGCCACTATTATAGTTGAGTCTATGCTGAGAAAGTTCGCTTTTTTTTAATCCACCACCCAGAATATCATAGCAACCTTTGTTTTTCAGTCCCATGGTGCAGCTACCAAGAAAGGGGGAGGGGGTGTGCAATACTTCTGCAGACCCCACCACCTTGTGGGACTATGGCGATAACCCTCTTAGCCAGGATAGGTCTGTTACTGATGGTACTAAGGGAAAGGTGTAACAGGATCTTGGCCAGCTATAAACCCTTGCTAAAATGGTTAACACGCTGAGATTAGTTATAACGTAGCTTTTATCTTTTCTTGTTTTAGAAGTAAAATTACTGGTAATTTTTTTACGGTAATGAATCGTTTCGTGCCGAACCTGTAGCGATAATGTGTATGGAGAACAGGGGCGTTATTTGATCAACGTGTCATAATGTCATAAAAACGAAGATGTCTGCAAGACATCGTTGATGATCTGCAAATTGTTGCATCAGCAGCAGGACATCTTGCTTACAACCGATAGGCCTACAGGAGTGCTGTTACTGAGGCAAAGTTCCGCAAGGGACATGCAAATGACTGACTGACTGACTGTCATAACGTCAAAAGAAGAAGGAAAAAAACGTATTAGGTATTCCATACGGATTACCCAATGCTCAGGTTATGAGATTCCGTGAGGAATATATGAATATACTTGTACCGCTTCCACAATACTGTATTTACCAGTCAGCTTGTTACCCTATGGTAAGTGGGCTATAAGTGTGGATATATCATTTTATAAGGCAGGCCGGGGGGGGGGGGGGTTGTTGCATATTTTGCTTAAGAAATTTTGTAGGAGAGCACTCCAGCATCAAACAGCGGTGCACCAAAACCATAGAGAGTGGATGGTTGAGGATTTCAAGGAAAACGTTTTTTTCACCTCTTTCTCAAAGAGTTTTAAGTCTGTATAGAATACCAACTAAAATTGTAACACCATTAAGGACTTCTACAATGGATATGTTTGTGCAGTCAAAACAGAAGAAGGGATGAGTGAATGGTTCCAGATTGAAACAGGTGTGAAACAAGGATGTATACTGTCTCCTTTGCTTTTTGGAATTACAATAGACTTCATAATGAAAAAAATGCTGCACAGGTAACAAAGGTATTGACTGGGTACATGGGACCCAACTAGAAGATCTTGATTTTGCTGATGGCATAACTCTTATCAGTAACAATGTGAATTACATGCAAGAAAAAACAGATAGCCTGTCTTCACTGGCTAGCAAAATAGGACTTGAAATTAACAAGGACAAAACACAAACAATGAAACTTCACTTTGATCCAAATGCAAAAATACACATAGAAGGGACAGATATTGAAGAAGTGAACCAATCTGCTTACCTTGGCAGCTACATAGACCAGGATGGTGACACCAGAGGACGTTAGAATTAGAATTGCAAAAGCAGCATCGATCTTCAAGAATCTTGAGAACATATGGAATTCAAAAGTTATAAGCACAAAAACCAAGTTAAGACTATTCAATTCAAATGTAATATCCACCCTCATTTATGCATGCGAACGCTGGAAAACAACCAAAGAAACAGAAAAGAAATTGGACCCTTTTGAAAACAAATGCCTAAGGAAAATACTCGGCATCAAGTGGAACGAATTCAAGAACAATGCAGAGATAAGACAGATGACTGAACAACAACCAGTCTCATGGGTGATCATGGAAAGGAGATGGACATATGTTGGTCACGTGATGAAAAGAAATGATCAGAGAATCCCAAAACAAGCTATCAAGTGGAACACAACAGGCCAGAGAAAAAGAGGCAGACCACGTGAAACTGAAGAGGACATTGTTAAGAGAGGCCAAATTAACAGTCATAAAATCCCTTGATGAGGTTGAAAGACTCTCCGAAGACAAGGAAATTTGGTAAACTATCTTGCGAGCCCTATGTGGCGTTTAACGGCACGGGAAGGATATAAGATATAAGATAAGATAAGTTGCGGACATCCCTAAATTAAACACCTCTTGCAGTGAAGGGACCAGGGAAAAAAAAGAGAGAATGGGATGTAGTTGAAGAGAGGATAAGATGTATAAATAATTTGTTTCTTTTGGCTCCGAAACATCACATCCTTAGTTTCTGTTCTCCCCGTTATGTGCTGATTTTTTTTCTTTTAAATTACATTTGCTTTCAGTTTTATTCACAGGGGATTTTTTTTGGTGCTTTTACTGTTTAACTAAAGGGGGGAGGGGGCGGCGTGTGATTCTCCAAAGAAAAACAAGTGATGGGGGATTTCTGAACACTGGCTAGATCTTCTCCTGATTGTTCCGTCTGAATGGACGAGTTCCCAAAGTTCCGTAACATGATATCTGGAGAGATCTCCGCTTTGTGCTTTATTTTTCTTCCTGCAGCGTTATCTGGAAATTTGAGAGAGGGGGAAAAAAGTCTTTCACGTGGCACAAAGAGGCGGCGTTTTTCTGTGGAAATGAAAATTTCCAGATATAGGGTGAAGATAACACGAAGCTGAGGCTGACGTGTTAATGTTGAGATGTTTTCCGAAGTTGTCTACAAGTTCTGAGTATAAATTATACTGCATGTAAAACAGGTGTTCTTTATCAAAGTACATGCTCTTGAAGTTGTCCTTGAATAGTAGGCTTATGGTGTTCGTTGACTATCTGAGTGTGTGGGGGGGGGGGGACGACTCATTTCTTAACAAAACCTTTAATTTTGACAGGACGTCATTATCTGCCCCCTGTTGCTTTATTAAATTAAGGATTCTTAACCGAGGGTACCCAAATGACGAGGGTATTAGGTCTAACAAGAACAATAATGACGGGTATTCCTGGTAGTTAGGGGAGACGGTAGGATGTCACCGACACACTAAACACCAGACTTGCTGACGCAGTCATCCTGTACCAGCGTACGAATCCGTGATCTCCAAAATAAAGAATCCTACGCATTTTAGTTTCCTGTGTACAAGCTGAAACGCTCTAAACACGCCAGCATCTTACCGTTCATGTACTTAGACTGAGGCAGTCATCACTCATTGTTAAAGGCAGCACATTTTCTCCCTACTTTGTACGCTCCCCAGCCAACTTTGTACGCTCCCCAGCCAGTCTTTGTACTATCCTCAGCCAACTTTATACGCTCCTCAGCCAACTTTGTACGCTCCCCCAGCCAATCTTTGTACGCTCCCCAGCCAACCTTTGTACGCTTCCCAGCCAACTTTGTGCGCTCCCCAGCCAATCTTTGTATAGTTCCATAACTGTGTTGCATACTGTTCATCTCACCTTCCATAGCTCTTCGGTAATTGGTCTTTGGTTAACTTGCCTTTGTATTTTCAGATACCCACCGTGTGTTAGTTCTAGCAATAGTGTTTGGGTTTTGGGTTTTTTTTAGAATAATAACCTCTGTTTTAATTTAGGGCGGATCTTCTCTTATCCGAGCAAGTGCCTCGTTTACTGTAATCCGTAGTCAGATAATCTTCAATAGACTGTCCGGTTTGAGGATTAGCGAACTGTTTCCTTTCTAAAACACCTCAGACTTGATCTCTTTGTTTCACCCACACGCTTCATGTGACAGCCTTCGTAACAAAGAGATAGGTTAGACCGTACGCACAGATATCAGCAAATGGCACTCTAAAAAAAAGGATCTACACAAGACTAGACAATATTTACTTGGGGTTCAGTTGAAAACTCTTGATTATGGGGTCTAAAACCATTCAAAATTGCATCTTGTAAAACCTTGAGGGGAAAATATAGATAACATGCACCTGATAGTTACAGTGGCCTTCAATACGACAAGAAATGTTAACAAAACTAAGAGGTTAATAAAGATCGTAGGACAAATATCAGTCAGTTTATCTATTTTAATTGGAGTAAAGTGTATGTGTGTGTGTGGGGGGGGGGGGGGGGGGGGGGTGCGAGAGAATTGTAATCGTATAGCTATACTGTAGGGGCAGTGTTGGCAACCCTTGTAAGTACCTGAGGCGAGAGACACGACCAGAGGACACAGGTTTGGGGCAAAAGCTTTGGGGGCTCCTGTCAGGATCTGAAGAAGACTGCGAGGGTTGCCATGTCGACAGGGATCAGATTCTGGTGTGACCAACAACCTCGAAGGCAGAAGAAGAAGATGAAGAATGATGGATGTTTGACTCTGGAGAGGAGTGAAGTGGTTATAGGAGGTAGGAGGAGTGAAGTGGTTATAGGAGGTAAGAGGGGTGAAGTGGTTATAGGAGGTAAGAGGGGTGAAGTAGTTATAGGAGGTAAGAGGGGTGAAGTGGTTATATGATGTAAGAGGGGTGAAGTGGTTATAGGAGGTAAGAGGGGTGAAGTGGTTATAGGAGGTAAGAGGAGTGAAGTGGTTATAGGAGGTAAGAGGAGTGAAGTGGTTATATGATGTAAGAGGGGTGAAGTGGTTATAGGAGGTAAGAGGGGTGAAGTGGTTATAGGAGGTAAGAGGAGTGAAGTGGTTATAGGAGGTAAGAGGAGTGAAGTGGTTATGACAAAAAAAAAACAAAACAATCCAATATTTCAGTTAAAAAAAAACTTCAACTAACCCTGCTATCAGTTATTGTTTTCCCCGCGACCATTATCACACGCAGGAATTGATGTTACTTTTTGGAAGAAACCCAGAGTTCTTTCGCACATTTGTCCAGACATCACTTGTTGCTAATAATCAGGCAAGTCCAGTTTACACGGACATAAATTAGAACGTTTAATAGGTGAAAAGAGAAGATGATGGTAAGCCGATGAAAGCAGAACATAACGTGTGATATATCAAATTGTACATCCTCAGCTCAGCCGTCAGTCCATAAACCCACTCAGCCAGTATCTCTTCCATTCAGACAAACACATGAACAAGACTAGGACGAAACGTATCATCACTGCACATTTTCAAGCATTACCCAGGAATCTTGGAAGGGTACATCATGGGAAAAAGAAAGAGAGGAAGACCAAGGCGAAGATGGCTGCATGACATCGTTGATGATCTGCGAATGGAGGCATCAGCGGCAGGGCATCTTCCTTACAACCGAGAGGGCTATAGGAGAGCTGTTAGGGAGGTAAAATTTTGCAAGGGGCATACAAATGACTGACTGACTGACCCAGGATTTATGGCTGACAGTAAAAAACAAATACTCTGGTCAAGCATTTATTCTGTTCTCTCTCTCTCTCTCTCTCTCTCTCTCTCTCTCTCTCTCTCTCTCTAAAACAACCAACACACTAGCCGTGAGAGTTCGCAGTAACGAATCATCTCGCACGTGCAATATAAAACTTGAACGATTACTTTAGAGATTGAATGTCTTTGCTAATAGGCTATCTATGCTCGCTACAAAAAGCTAACCAGCTATAATTTACGCTACACACGGAGGAGGGGGCGGGGAGGGGTTGGAGGGAAAGGTTACATAGCTATAATTAACTGGGGTCTAAAAATTGGGAAATAAAACTTAAAAAGTGATATGTGAAGTTCTGTAAAACTATTGCCAAGAATTATCAAAAAAAAAAAAATTATCCTGGAAATTTATTCGAATGTGCTGAAAGGTCAGAATGAATAGATTCTCTCCGAAGCTATATTCTCTTCATGCTATACCCATTGTCTGTAAATGTGATAATCGCAATGGTCACAAAAGTACCAATAACAGGGGTGGTAAACTTTTTGAAAGTTGCGGACGACTTTGAAAATTTTGTGCACTCTGCAAGCCACAGAATTTAAAAAACGAAATAGAAGTACAGTATGTTTGGAAAGAACAGCAGTAAAAGAAACAGACCATTGTGTATATCTCGGAAGTTACATAGATCAGGACGGAGACAGGGTGAAAGAAGTTAGAATCAGAAAAGCAAAGGCAACATTGGCCTTTAAGAATCTTGAGAAAATAAGGAGATCAGAACTGCTAAGCACAAGAACACAGCTTAGGATATTCATCTCAAGTGTAATATCCATCCTCACGTATGATGTGACATCTGGAACTCAACCAAGGGAATTGTAAATTGGAGGCACTCGAAAACAAATGTGTAAGAAAAAAAAATACTCTGTATACAGTGGAGCGAATTCAAGACTAAAGAGGCTAAACTGAGTTTGCAGCAGACAGCCTCTACAGCGATCAAGAAAAGAAGGTAGAGATGTGTGCGCCATGTGAGAGAAGAAACAATCAAAGAATCACAGAACAGGTCAACAAATGGGAAATAGCTGGGGAGAAAAAAAAAAGAGGCCGACCTCGAGAGACCCTAACGAGAACACCGACAAGAGAGGGTAAGATGGTAGACATCAGATCTCTTGATAAGACTGAGAAGGCCGCAGAGAGTAGAAAGCCTCATGGCCACGACAGACTGCGAACTCTGTTCTTGGAGTTATTCTCTGCTTCCTTCCATGTGTATCCCTTGTCTCTGAGCAGTGTCATAATTTCTCAAGCCTATGTCTTCCTCTTTTTTTTTTATATTTCATTGAGGATTCCATGTCAGTGCCTGTCTTGCTATACTGGTGTAGGGTTTTCTCAGAGTGTGGCCAATCCACCTCCATTTCCTAGACATGATTTGAAGGTTCACAGGTTCTTGTCCTGCCTTTTCCCAGACCTCCTCGTTCCTGATCTTGTCCTGCCATTTAATGTTTTAAAATCCTCCTCATGAATGTTTGTATTCTATGTTGTATTGTCTTGGTCATAACCGATGTCTCTGAACCATATAGCAGGTCAGTCTTTACATTTGTATTGAAAAGCCTACGTTTGTTTCTTGTTTTAATGTTCTTAGATGACCATATTTTGCTAAGCTGGATAAATGCTGTCCTGGCCTTGGTTATTCTAGCTTTAACATCCTTTTCCGTTCCCCCGTGTTTATCCACTATGCTGGCTAAGTATGTGAAATACTCTACTTCCTCAATTGGCACTCCCTCAATTACCATGAGGCTATTGCTTGCACTATTATTTTTCATTATCTGTGTTTTTTTGCTCCAAATATACTTCTCTCTCTTTTTTTGTTGTTGTTGAAAGATTGTAAATTGTAAGATATAGCACTTTTAGACTATAATTCATAAGCAACATATATGGGAAAATTTTTTAGTAAAAACACTTTAAAACTGCAGTACCACGCACTTTACACAAGGCTTTTCAAATTCTTCACGTTGAAAGTATTCCCGTTTTAAAGTTGTTTTTAAATTCGACTCCATGTAATAACTTTGTTTTTATAAACCTAATGGTCGTTTAAAAGAAAAAAAAGTGCATATATCTTGTACTTGTACTTGTACAATCTCCCTGTAAGTTGGTGTTCTTTGCAGCCGATGCCGTGAAGATGTTGAGGTACAGCATCGTATCAGCTTGGGAACGGATTATGGCAACTATTTTTTTTTCAGTCCCGGAGTACAGCTAAAAAGCAAGGAGTGTGCAATGCTTCTTTAACAGATTCCACCACCATGGGGACTTTGGCGATCCCTACCTCATTAGCCAGGATATGCCTGTTACTGGGGGTACCAACGGAGAGGGTCTTGGTCAGCTATGGTTCATTAACCCTGACGCCAGCATGTTAGCTATGGGTTGCTGATTGCCTCATCGAACAGCGACTTCACTCCCAAACTGCATATATAAGCAAATTTAATAACAACACAATAGCAAATAAAGATAAAGTTAACGAGGAAATTGATTCCGTTTAATTTTTTACCAAAATTCAGTCTTATGAACTTTTGTAGTAGCTAATCCGAAGCAGTGCTCATGATGACAGATAGGAATTTTTGCCATCATTTTTTTACTTACTGTGTACAACGTTTTTTCAGCTTCCAGACGGAGAAGTTTCTTGCTGCGTACATTCGTAAACTGACAATCCCCTTTTCACCCCATTTTTTACATTCTTTTTGCTAAAATTTACAGGAGGGACACTTTGTCAAATTTGATTTTCAGACCTGAATCACAGTGAAGATCAATGATTTCCATTTGGAGGTCCTCTGGTATTTACATCGTATTCACAGAGAAAGGGGTTAGTTATCACGTTCTGGATCGGTTTTTTCTTTTTTTTTTTTTAGCACGGAAATCTTAGATTCTCTCTTGGTATCGGGTGTGGAGATAAGATATTCCAGCCATGTACAGGGGAGTATGTTCTTCACACTGAGGTTTCCACATGTTTTTTTTTTTTTGGGGGGGGGGGGATGAATTAAATTCTCTATTTGAAGTTGACACTAAAGAGCTCCAATTCCGTCTAAAAGGCTTTTATGTGAATAAGCAAGACATGCGAAAGCTGACATTGTGAATGAGGCTTCAAATTTAACTCATTCAAATGAGAAGAAATGTTCTTCAAGATGGCAAAGTCGGGTCAACCACTTCGGACCTAAACTTAAAAAAAAAATCCTAGCCAGCACTTTTGAATGGCTTAACAATCGCACATTTAAGAGCTAGATAACATCGTCTTGATTAGAATCCCATTCTGTCTGTTGAAAATGTTGAAACCGCCGATGATTTAAATCCCTTGCTCTGATGAAATCCACAGTATTTGTGATAACTTTCATGGCATTTTCAAAACTGAGAGCTCTGAAACATACAAATATCGCTGCTGACTGATCCTATAGCAGCTGTTAAATGTGCTGATATTTATTTCTTGTTTATTTTATTTATTTCTTGTTCCGCTCTCTACGGTAGAGAGTTTCCTGCATTCTTGTTCCTTCTTAAAAAAAAATGCTAGCAGTCTTGCTTTTCTTCCAGCCATTGTTTTTTTTTTTTTTGCTTTAAAGTACTGTTAAAATAAATTGTTGCAGCATTCAAATAATTTTAATATGTCTAAGAAAAGTCTTTTGGAAGCTTCACTTTCTGGAGCAAACAAGTAAGGGACCCACCGGGCACAAGTGGTTGGCGAGCCATAGGCACCCCTGATCAGTTTCCTTGATAACCAGATGTCAAGATAAAGCAGTGTTTCCACTGGTCATATTAGTGTATTTACTAACACTTAACATAAACCACGTGGTTTGCCCACACATTGTACTGTACTGTGGTAGTATATGTGTGTGTGTATGTGTGTGTGTGCGTGTGGCTAGCTAACTATCTTGAAGTAGTGAACTCTTCATTCACTATTACAACGTTATTGTTTACAGAGCAGATTTAATTATGGCTACACAAGTGACACAGCAGGCATCACATTATTATACACCGTGCGACAACAACAACCCAGGACGACAGCCACTACATTTCCGTACACGAACATGACCAGTTACATTTCATCAACTCGCTCAACACCAAAGTTGACACTCAACATGAATACAATTATCACAGGATTAAACAAGTATAAGAAAATCACAAAAGTTTAATGATGAATTCCCATTTGTTAAATGCGTGTTGTAAATGGATGTGGTGTGTAACTGATGGTACAGTTAACACGAGGATATAAAAATGGTCCGGGCGATTAGCGTCGCCAAGGGACTCTCTCTAGCATATAACATAAAGAACAACATATGCCATATACACTGAAAAACTCCAACACAGTCTTCCAACGGAGGATCACATTTTTGTCCTAAAAAAGGAAATCAGCCATAACACAACATAAATAACTTTATAACCTTGTGTCCTAAAAAAGGAAATCAGCCATAACACAACATAAATAACTTTATAACCTTGTGTCCTAAAAAAGGAAATCAGCCATAACACAACATAAATAACTTTATAACCTTGTGTCTTAAAAAGGACAATCACTAACAAAAACTACATTTCAACTAACAGATGTACAACCTCTCTGAACAAAACTGAAACTACTTCTCTGAACTACATTTACACTGTTACTCTGATACATCTAAACATAATCACTCTCATCCTAATCCTAATCTCATCCTATAATAATCATACAATCCTCTCATAATGATTCTGACTCTCTGAGCCTTAAATATTACCCTATAAAATCTTCCTAAGTTTCCTGACTATTCCATCATGAAACACTATATTCACGTGAATTTACATGTTTTGATAAACTTTAGTTTCTAAAACAAACAATTTCCTAAAAACTAAAATCTCTACTACTAAATTTAGTCTGTTATGTCATCAACAGACATTCTTAAGCTGACACTAACTTTCCCGTGCAAATTTACACTACCAGTCAAAGTTACCTGAGCTGACTAACTTTCTCGCGGATTAAAAAAAAAAACATCAATATTACAACAAATGACTGAAACAAGTACCCTTACTTTTAAAGATTATTACTTCCCTTTGACTGATCTAACAATACATCACAAAGATGGCAATTAATTAATGCATTGATCATAAGCTTTATTTTTGTTTCATAACGTCTAATTATCTTCAAGTATTTATGTTACTATTCTGGAAAGAACTGGCACAAGACTGACCTACGACTCCGCTTAAGGGTCTAACATCATCTGAATTTTTAAAAAACCCAAGGCCAAAAACTGAAGATTAGGGCGCATGAATATTGGAACTTGCCACAAAAACATCGCGTGTTGTTACTGTACAATATTTAGCAAACCCAACACTGAAAGAAGTAGGTTCTTCGAGTAGAGATATTCACAGAAACAGTGCAAATTTAACAGCTAAAACATCTACTCCAGCCGAAAGCGTTTTTTTTTTTTTTAAAGACGAAACGTTTCATTATTTGTGTAAAGATTAACAAAAGTTGGCTGAACGTTTAACTGAAAATATTCATTAGATTTAGTGTAGTAAAAGAAGTATGTTTTGTCTCATTCACGTTTAGTTCTCTTGTTGAGCGTTTGTTCATTCCTCGTTTTGACTTCTGAATACTTTCATGACTGTAATGAAACTTTAACTGACAAAGGGCTAAACTTTTCATTACGTCCTTTCCCTATCTTGATTTGTAAACAGGATAAATTGCTTCTTGCCTTCTTTTCACACGGAAGTCTGAAGTTGTTACCCAGAACGTCCAGTAACAGATGTAAGGCTTTTCCCACATTCCATCCATCTTCATCTTCAACGTCCTCTAGTTTTAGAACAGGATTAGTGATCTTTTCAGGTTATACCGGTTGCGTGGATCGTTTCTTTGGAACAAAATACATTAACGAAGAGACTTGTGGCAGCTGTAGCTTATAGAACAGAAGAGAAAGCAACTCGCAGCTCCAAGCATTCAAGTGAAATATCTTTCAAAAGAGATTCAATACTGAAAGCACAAAAGAGTCTTGCTAAACTAGAAATTAATCTATTGGATTCCAAGAGGCTATGGGTAGGGATTTTTTTTCCAAATAAAATTCTCTCAGCGCATGTTGCTGAAGAATAATAGTAAAGTATAGGAGATTCATTAAAACCTGTAAATTCTGAGCAAATTGCACCGAGGAATAAATACATCCATCCCATAAAACCAGTGGCTGATGATAACACATTTGAAAATGTTAAGTCCAGGAATCTATAGATACCGATGAAGTGTAGAAACGAAGAAATTAATCGCATCCAAATGTGAGATCTTGAAATTCAGAACAATTGCTGAGAAAGAAATAAATACGTTTTACAGGATTTCGAGATCCGCTCTGTCAGATAATGAGGCAGGGCCCCATGCACTTTCCACGATGGCAGGGAAAATGGCAGTTGCCTGGGGATGTTTTATTTCAGCTGACGTTGCAGCTTTAATATCTTCTCGAGGAAGTGTGATGGGATTAGAAAAGATAAAGTCCTAAAGAAAAATAAATCTAACATTAGAAGGAATAAAGTCCTAATGAAAGATAAACGTAACATTAGAAAGAAAAAAGTCCTAAAGAAAGATAAAACTAACATTAGACGGAATAAAGTCCTAAAGAAAGATAAAACTAACATTAGAAGGAATAAAGTCCTAAAGAAATATAAAACTAACATTAGAAGGAATAAAGTCCTTAAGAAGAATAACGGAAGAAAAGATGCCCTAAAGAAAGTAATTTAATATTAGAAGAAATAAAATGCCATCCTAAAGAAAGGCAAGTTACTACACATCCTCCTGTGCCCATTTCACCCAAGAGAAAGTTGGTTGGAATAACTCTATAACTTCTACTGTCCCTTGCGCTGTGTGACTGATTCTCATTTTTCCTAAACTTTTCGGCGTGACTGGTTTTTACTTTTCCCGAAGCTTTCGGTGAAAGTGGTCCTTGCTTTCCCAGAGGTTTTTGGTGTGAGTTATTCTTACTTTTCCTGAGGTTTTCGGTGTTTACTTCTTTCGAGGTTTTCGTTATGGTGTAGGAAAAGAACTGTAATTTTGTCACAGTAGACGGATCAATGGCTAAACTTGTCATTCTAGGCCAATGTTGTTGGTTACATCCCGCGATGACTAATCGGCTTTTGTTCTAGAAATGAAAATTTCCAGGTTTATAAGTTTATAAGGCTCAATGAGGATAACTTTTAATTCAGTCATGGATCGATTGCTGAACCGAATTGGACGACAGTTCAGTGTTGATAATGAGGGAGCTCTTTTCGTTAGTGGAATAGTGTTAAGGTTTCTTGTGAAGTGAAACGCATATGTAAGTAAAATGTAAGTTTGTTGTGAGTAAGATGTGTGAAAAGATCTATGATCCCGTTGACTCATTGACCCGCGTGAGGAGATGTTTGGAAGTGTTGTACTGATGGTATAGTTTAATTTGAATTAGATGTTTTTTTTACACGTAATTCGCAACCTAATGAGACTACAAAGCACATTTAGTGCAGGTAAACTGAGGAAGAAGAAATGAAGTCGAAAGAATAAATGCCGTAGTACAAGTAGAAGAAAGAAGACATAAAGTCGAGATAATATGTACAGCAGTACAAATAAACATAAAAAGACATAAAGTCGAGAGAATATGTACAGCAGTACAAATAAACATAAAAAGACATAAAGTCGAGAGAATATGTACAGTAGTACAAAAAGAGATCAGTGTACAAATAAAGAGATGTCGAGACCGATTAATGTGAGTCTAGTACACTGAGTGCTACTATGCGAAATAAAATGTATGTATGTCTACCGGGCGTGACTAAAAGAGTGCTAACTAAATGTGACAAATGACTGGGCAAACCTGTAATATAACAGGGCGTGAACCTAGGACATTCAGTACTGACATAACACTATAAGAAATAACTATACTTAATGAACTTGACATAAAGAGTGTGAAACCGGCTATGAATACTGAGTGGGGTAACTAACTGACCATACAAAAGGAGGCCCGGGGGGGGGGGGGGAGGGGAGTGAGCGGTGTAAGGGGAGCAGATGGAGATATGTTGAGCAAAGGCTGCCACGTTTAACGTGTGTAAATATATGTGCAAATTAAGTCCCTATTACGTGCTATGTATGTTGCTGCTATGATGGGGGTTTTAACTACGGGGGAGGAGGGGGGGGGAGGGTTCGCATGCTCGAAATAATTTTACTATTTGAATCATTTGATGTGATTTCAGTGTGTCTAAGATTCATCACATATTTTGAAACATATGATTGATACGTGTGTAATTTTGCTTGTGAACCTGGCTCTAAGGAGAGAATGAGAGTGGTATATGGTTAAAGGAGGTACGAAAACCAGGCTGGGTTGACTGGAAATATGGGATGGGAAATGGAGTAAGAGAGGAGGCGAATTTATTATAGGAGGTGTCTAATATAAGAGACAGATTCCGGGGGAATAAGTACCAATAATTTAGGTTTTATCGCACTACAGTGCATGGAGATAAAACTAAGTCTACATGGGCATAGATAATCAGAGAGTGAGAGAGAGAATTAGAGTAATAGGATATAATAATTGACTCCAGACCCTTCCATATCCACTTTATTCAGGTATAAGCGAAAAGTATTAGCATTGATCACGGGCGGCCGTATATTAAAATTATTAAAAAGATAACCACTAACCACTAAGCACTCGCATTTTAAGAAATACGTAGATAATGTCCTATTTAAAGTTTACAGTGGTGTGATTCTTCCTTTTTTCCAAAGTTTTTTTTCTATGTGACCTGCTTAATGCCATATTAAAAGTTTTCTCTGTATGATCTGATTAATACTTTTAAAAGTTTTCTTTGTAAATGATTCCTAGTTTTCCTAAAGTTTCCTATGTGACTTGTTCTTTCTGGATTTTTCCCCTAAAGGTTTCCTATGTGACTTGTTCTTTCTGGATTTTTCCCCTAAAGGTTTCCTATGTGACTTGTTCTTTCTGGATTTTCCCCCTAAAGGTTTCCTATGTGACTTGTTCTTTCTGGATTTTCCCCCTAAAGGTTTCCTATGTGACTTGTTCTTTCTGGATTTTCCCCCTAAGCTACTAAGAATTAGAAATTTCTCACAGTCTTAAACAAATGCGTACAAAGGACAAACTGTGACGTTCTCCTATGAAAAAACTGTTTGTCAGAATTTTATTTAGCGTTTTACCAAAGTAAGTGTTTTTACTTCTTTATATCAGATTGTTACTGCCGTTATTGTGCTACAAATGAGCAGAAAATATTAACACGTGTATGGATCAAATTTTGAGTGAAAAACTATAAATGAGAAACAGATGTTGTTCAGATGTAGAGAAATGACTATCGGTGGCTATTGTTTAAGTTATTCTTCCCCTCACTACTCGCTGGATGAAGTAAAGGTAACCCTGTCATGCCTTAGAGGCACATAGGGATATGGTGTTAGTGCCCATATTTTCCTTGACCTGTCAGCACACTAGAGGGTGATATGGTCAGTATCACGCCTGGCTGCCTTTCCTTCCCCAACTCCAGAAGAAGTCGGGTACCCATTTCTACAGCTGGGTGACTGGGGTGCCGCAGGCCGGATTCGAACCCCCGACCTTCGCCATGAGAGACCAGTGCACTAACCACTTCGCCACTCAGACACCCTACTCGCTGGATGAACCGCCTGTAAAATGTTCGGAAAACAAAGCGGTTTCACTGGGTTTTTTTTCGTCGATGAAACTTTATTATGTGTAGAAGGTGTTTTTGTGTAACAATGTTTTAGAGTAAAGTTTTATTGAGTATAAAACATCTTTAAATATATATTTTTTAAAGTAAAATTAAGTAAAAGTATTTTAGCACAAGTCTTTTTTTTTAGATAAAATTATTTTTAGATAAGCTTTTCGGGGAATATTTTTTTTTAAATCAGAATTCAAATTACGGAAATATAATAGAGAGTAAAATCGTCGTAATTATTTTTGTCTGCCAGAATTTTTAGACCAGACAGACCGATAGGTACTACATTTTGCCATAATCACGAACCTAAAAGCACCGCAACCGGCTGAGAGACACGGAGAAAGAGAGCAGTAGGGGGAGGGGGGAGACTGTGAGAGATGGGCCCCCGAATTACGAATGTTCGATACCGGAATTTCGCTATAGCTAACGCCGCAGTGAATAACTTGATCGATATCGTCAAATCAAAATCCACTTTTCTACGAGGACGAACACACATATACTGTATTTTTTTTTCTGGACGCCATTAAATGTAGTTATGCGTCTGCGATTATTAGGAAAGAAAATCTTGTAAGACTTAATCACAATGCGTTCTAAACCTAACGGTGACACGAGGACTGGCCGTAGAGCAAACTCCAGTTCAGAAACTAAGTAGGGCATTATATAAAATGGCGGAAGAAATGAGAAACAAGAGGACATAACTCTTCATCTTGGCGATAGCAGTTTCACTGTCATAGTTTGCCAATATGGGGCGAATAGCTCTGAGTTTATGTTCAGATGAGAAACATGAGAAGAAATATTCAGTTCTGTTTGGGAACAGCTTCTGTTTTAATTAACCTTGTCTTGCCTTATCTCCTTCATCAGGTACCTTCCAGTATAGACTGGACAAACAGATTTCTTCAGTAAGCTCGGCGGTTGCTTTATAAATGGGATATATAAGGTTTCTGTTTTTGTTTTTTTTTTTCATCTGTCCATCTCCTGCACTAACAGAGTTCCGTCTGTTTTCGGTATTCTCAGTTTTTTTGTTTTTTTTTAGCGTTTACTGCGGTATTCTATCCTGTGGTTGTCATACGTTTTAGAATTCTCATACAAAATTCTCATTTCTGTCGTGACGATTTTCCTTTCATTTTTAGGTGATAATCTTCGTGTGACATTCTATGACATTCCTAGACAAGAGTCTGGTTGATAATGTTCGTGTGACATTCTATGACATTTCTAGACAAGAGTCTGGTTGATAATGTTCATGTGACATTCTATGACGTTTCCAGACAAGGGTCTGGTTGATAATGTTCGTGTGACATTCTATGACATTTCCAGACAAGAGTCTGGTTGATAAGGTTCGTGTGACATTCTTTGATATTCCTAGACAAGAGTCTGGTTGATAATGGTCGTGTGACATTCTATGACATTCCTAGACAAGAGTTTTGGTTGATAATGTTCGTGTGACATTCTATGACATTTCCAGACAAGAGTCTGGTTGATAATGGTCGTGTGACATTCTATGACATTCCTAAACAAGAGTCTGGAGGAAGCTTGTTTTGTGCAGAGCCCCCGTTTTTGTCACTTGGTATGTATTTGTTTTGATTAATGAGTTCAATGAGAGAGAGAGAGAGAGAGAGAGAGAGAGACAGACAGACAGACAGACAGACAGACAGACAGACAGACAGACAGGCAGGCAGGCAGACAGGCAGACAGACAGACAGACAGACAGACAACATTGTTTTCTGAGGGCCTGGAACATTTTTATTTTATTGATTGTGGAGCAGGAACAAGAACCACGCGCCCAGGCCCAATGTAGGAGGGAGATCCAGCTGGCGCACCGCCCCAGGGCCTAGATAACTTCCCCTATTTTAAGAAAGGGCCTCTAGCGGATGCAACGGAAAGGCTAATCAATAAGGTAAGGTGTGCGGGTGGGGTGGGGATGGGTGTGAAAATGTTACCCAAAAATAAAATTCCTCTCGGAAATCCTACACGTGCCTCTCAGTTCATTATTCCGAATCAGATGTTAAAACTCTTTGATGAGACGAACTTTACTTGCAGTTATTAACAACTACTTTTGAAAAAAAAAGTGTTTGTTTACTGTTTTCTGTAAGATAATTAGTGGTTTTACATCCATGACGAAGAAAAAGCATCGCGAACTTCAAAGGGAAAGAATCTCATTCGTGAACTTGTTACTTCCCATCTCTTCACATCTACACAAAGCCGCCAGTGAAATTTTAAAAAAAAAACAATTATCCCTCATTTTGTGCTCATTCGGCAAACATCTCATGTTTTATGCACGTTGGAAACTGGAATTCTAAAAGGTGTATCCAAAATAAGAATTATCGATACAATCCGCTTCTTTTAGTGCAAAGATTTTGCCAGTCAAACCTTCCGTGCGGCGAATACTATCTTGCCTGCCGCGGTTCAACTGATGTGCTGCGAAAGGTCAGTAGATGTGCAGCGGAAATTTGAAAGAGCTTCTTTTTTATTATTATTAATAATTATTATTACGTCAGATTTTTTCTCCGCTGGTGGGTCAGATGGGTGATATATATATATATGTATATATGTATATATATATGTGCAAAGGAATGTGACGACCACCGGACTATCAGCCTCTCATGTCACATAACGAAGCTACTTCTGAGAATAATTATGAGAAGAACAAGGAAAAAGATAAAAATGGAAATAGCAGATGAACAGTCTGGATTTGTTGAAGTTTCGAAAGGGAACACACAATGCCATTTATGCTTTACGAACACTAATAGAAAGAGCTTTAGAAGTACAGAAAGATCTATACTTATGCTTCATTGATTACACCAAGGCATTTGACAAGGTGAAACATAATGAAATTATTAAAATGCTTGAAGACATCAGTATAGACGGCAAAGACCTGAGGATTGTAAAACATCTATACTGGCAGCAAGAAGCAGCAGTTCGAGTTGAAAATAGAATTGGAAAATATCAACCTATAAAACAAGGGGTGCGACAAGGATGTGTACTATCTCCAGACCTTTTTTCTCTGTACAGCGAGAATATTATAAGAACAATCATCACAGAACCAGGCATAAAAATTGGAGGATACAATATTAACAACCTTCGGTATGCTGACAACACAGTACTGATAGCTGAGAACCAACAAGACCTGCAAAATCTCTTGGATAAAGTCACCAAAGAAAGTGAACAGAAAGGCCTTACTTTGAACATCAAAAAGACAGAGACTATTGTTATATCTAAGAAACAGAATCCAACAGAATGCAGTATTAAATTAAACGGAACTATTCTAAAGCAGGTGCAGAAATTCAAATACTTTGGAGCAGTAATAACTTCAGATGGGAAATGCAGAACAGAAATTAGGAACAGAATAGGTCAAGCAAAGACTGCATTTCAGAGAATGAGAAACATATTAGCTAACACATCTTTATCAATGAATGTTAGATAACGAGTCCTAAAATGCTATATTGAACCTACCTTGTTATATGGAAGTGAATCATGGACAATAGGCGAGTCTGCAAAAAAATCATTGGAAGCAGCAGAAATGTGGTTTATTAGAAAAATGTTTCGAATCCCCTGGACAGCAAAAATAACTAATGAAGAATGTATGAGAAGAGCTGGAGAGACAAAAAACCTTGTCAAAAAGATAAGAGAGAGACAATGTACTTTCATAGGACATGCAATGAGAAGAGGGGGCATTGAAAATATTATAACAACAGGAAAAATAGAAGGAAGAAGATCAAGAGGAAGGCCAAGAGAAATGATACTGGACAGTCTGACGGGATGGTGTGAGAGGAGATCAGCAACTGAGCTGATGGCCTGCATGAAGGATCGGATACTCTGGAGAAGCATAATAGCCAACGCCAGTCGGCACGGCACATGATGATTATATATATATATATATATATATATATATATATATATATATATATATATATATATATATATATATAATATATAATATATATGAATCGTATTAAACAGTTTGATAACCGCTGCAGTCGAACCTAGGTGGTCAGATTTCCTTCTCTCCCCCTCTCCCCTGTTCTCCGTGACATGACAAAGAAATTCTGCTAAATTTTGCTAGACCACTCAAAGGTGAAGAAGAAGTTAATGAGCTCACGAAAGCACTTAGAGATCCTAATATGGTGTTAAATTACACTGGAAGAGAAATTTAATTGCACGACTAACCATCAAAATGAAAGAAAAAAAATTCACAAAATCGGATGATGATAAAAATAAAAAAAATCATACAGAAAGCGAAGTGGCTACGCAAGTTTGTACCAGGGAAAAGACCACGTGGTCAGACTAACACAGCACATGGTCACGTGACTGGGCAGGCAGATTACAAATGGACCAAATTTTTATTTTAGGCAAGTATATTACTATTAGGCGACGCGGTAAAGACCACAGTTTTTTTCTAGGCAGCGATGCTAAAGCAGGCAGATTACCACTAGACACCGAGACTATACAGGTAGATTACTACTAGGCAACGAGACTACGCAGGTAGATTACCATTAGGCAACGAGACTATGCAGGTAGATTACTACTGGCCAAGGAAACAACACAGACAGATAACTCTACTGGGCAACAAGACTACACAGGTAGATTACTATTAGGCAACGAGACTACGCAGGTAGATTACTACTGGCCAAGGAAACAACACAGACAGATAACTCTACTGGACAACAATACTACGCAGGTAGATTACCATTAGGCAACGAGACTATGCAGGTAGATTACTACTGGCCAAGGAAACAACACAGATAGATAACTGCTAGGCAACAAGACTACGCAGGTAGAGTACTATTAGGCAGCGAGACTACGCAGGTAGATTACTACTGGCCAAGGAAACAACACAGATAGATAACTGCTAGGCAACAAGACTACGTAGGTAGATTACTATTAGGCAACGAGACTACGCAGGTAGATTACTACTGGCCAAGGAAACAACACAGATAGATAACTGCTAGGCAACAACACTACGCAGGTAGATTACTATTAGGCAACGAGACTACGCAGGTAGATTACTATTAGGCAACGAGACTACGCAGGTAGATTACTACTAGGCGACGAGACCACGCAGGTATTTTACTACTCCACGAGACTACTGCTGTTACACAACAATTCATTATAAGGCCCTTTACAGAGAGCACAACTCGTGCAACAAGAAAACAAATTCAAGCGAAATACACGGACAAAATAAAAACGAGCATATAATGAGGAATATAAAACCTCTCTCTTCTCTAAAGAATTATTCACTCAAGTCTATGGAACGACACAAACACAGACGGATCAGTTAAAAATGCCACGAAGAACAAGAAGGAAAGACCACTCACTGAACATCCATACACCTCCAGCAGCATCATCTGAATATCTTTTGAGAAGTACTCCTCGAAATATGAATCTGAAATAAACGTAGCCATTGGTTGCAACGGAAAGAAACTCCAGAATTTATTACGAGAATGTACAAACTTGGAAAAAAGTAGGGAGCAGCTTTATTACTTATTACAAAGTTGTGACGTTTCGGAGTGAGCCTTAATCATGCAAAAACATACAGGACGGAGAAATAGAGAGAGGAGATAAAGTATAGATTCACATGAATGCTATATTTTTTTTTAAAATATGATGAATAGAGAACTTAGCTGTAACTTGTGAAGATGTGGTAATGTGGCTTGTCCGATTGTAAGATGTGGCTTGTCCGATTGTAAGATGTGGCTTGTCCGACTGTAAGATGTGGCTTGTCCGACTGTAAGATGTGGTTTGTCCGACTGTAAGATATGGCTTGTCCGACTGTAAGATGTGGGTTGTCCGATTGTAAGATGTGGCTTGTCCGACTGTAAGATGTGGCTTGTCCGACTGTAAGATGTGGTTTGTCCGACTGTAAGATGTGGCTTGTCCGACTGTAAGATGTGGCTTGTCCGACGCTGTGTGTCGGAAATGGACATAGTGGTGCGTAGAGAGTGTTTAAATGGAGACCTGTGATGTGTGGTCGGTGGGTCGTAACTGGGGGTGGTGGGTGGGGAAACCGTGGAGGGGGGAGAGAGAGAGTGGTACAATGTTAACCTAGCCAGGAAAAGGTGAAATAAATGATTATAGTTAGGGTAGAGGGGTTGTAATGTGATGCTGCGAGGAGGTTTCTGAACTATGTGTAACAAGTGAGTAGGGAGTGGAGCTTAGTGGAGAGGGATTATAATTGTTGAAGAGGAGAATGTTAGGTGTATCTGAATAGCGAGTTAAACCCATGTGGTTCCAGGGTCCCACAGTCTTGGATGTAGTGGTTCTCAAGCGCTAAGAGGCTTGTGTCATCTGCGTGACATTGTTTGATATCTGCTACCAGAAAATCAGATTTGCCTCTGTGGCTGGGGTCATTGACATGATTCGGGACTAGTTTCTAAGCATGCTGGGCGATGTCATACAAATGCTTCTGCATGCGGCCCCCTAATCTGAGACCAGTCTCGCCAATATACTTTATACTGCATCTTTTGCATACGGTGACATATGTCACACTAGATGACCTTTCCCAAAACACACAGCGTCGGACAAGCCACATCTTACACTCGGACAAGCCACATCTTCACAAGTTACAGCTAAGTTCTCTATTCATCATATTTTTTTTAAAAAATATAGCATTCATGTGAATCTATACTTTATCTCCTCTCTCTATTTCTTCGTCCTGTATGGTTTTTGTATGATTACGGCTCACGCCGAAACGTCACAACTTTGTAGTCGTTAAGTAATAAAGCTGCTCCTACTTTTTCCCCTAGTTTATACATTCTGGTATCACAGCTTTACTGCAGTGCTGCGTGTATAGCTGCATACTTGTACACTAATTATTGTATGTTACCGAATTTATTACGGTCGTAATACCAGTACCGAGGGCACTAAAACATAATAAAGTGCCAGAAATAAACTATTCTTCATAAAAAGTTATGCGACTATTGAATGAACGTTGCAAGGGATTCTGTTCCGCTGTTGGATATCAGAAAATGGGGAAAACCCCGTTAAAGACCAAGATCACTTTTAACAGTAATTGAAAGACCTTATACGAGTAACTGAAGTATCATCGTTATTATCATCGTCATTGTTGTTTGCAGTGTCCGCAGTGAGGGTTTGTTGAAGGCAGTTAATCTTTGACCCCAGCACGGGCAGACAAATCTAGGCTTACAGAAGGATACAGTGTAGGTATAATGTATGTGTGTGTTGTGGTGGTAGGTTGGTTGGTTGGGGGGGGGGAGTGGAGCATATAAGGTCATGAATAATCAAAACGTTTCATGGATATTTGGAAATTCCTTTCCTCTCTACAGAGGATACAGCGGCATCGCGATAACATAACCCACCCCCCCCCCCCACCCCCACTGTCTCACCACTTTCTAATAAGTAAGAGCATATCTTCATATAACGCTGCAGTTTCCCCTCAATATATAAACCTCTGATATATTTCTGCTTAAAAAAAACTCTTCGGTAGATCACCCGGCGTCCTATACACTCACGGTTAAGCTTATGTAGGCCTTTTAAGTTACCGGTAGTAGACTAACATCTAACGTTTTGATAATCTTTCTTTTGCCACGTGGACGGCATTCAGTCGGTCCAGATAAGAGGTTCAGTACAAGAATATCCAGAGACATACAGTCTTGTACTAAAATCCTACTGAAGTGCGGCCCATGAGCTTTATAGTGTAGGAATAATAAGGATTTTAAATGGGGTGATAAGTGTCTGTTATTTATAATATGTCATACTGTATTTTTATGGTACGGCTGGAAGGTGATTATACAACTACACGTCGACATATTACACACATGAAAAGAAAACACAAATAAACAACTCTTCTTCAAACAATCGTATGTTGTTGTTTATTTATCAGTTTACACAGTTAGCCAAAATCAAACAAAGGATCATCGATTTATATTGTTTATCCATCAGTTTATATCGTTAACAACATAATTATTAAAACGATTTCCTTAAATATTCTAAAATATATCTAGATTATCTTAATCGACAGTGGAACTTCTAAAGAATCAATTCAACCCATTGTACATAACATCTTGCCTATGTAAGTTAGTTTGATTTGACAGTAATAATGGTCTCATACAAAGTGTCTAACCTTCATCAATAAATGATTGAGTATATGATGTATTAAAAGGAAATAATTGGCAACAATTGTTACAACATACATATTCATAAAATTCAGCAATATGTATTTATGTGCCACATGAGCCATTATTGCACATTATCAGAACCTCTGAATCTTACAAATATAAATATGTTATACTAGAATTATAATTATTCAGGTACTCTTCAGTTATCCTAATCCTACCTAAGTGGGTCGGGATGGGTCGGATGTGTCGACAGCACAGCCTTGTATGCGTCAACATTACAGAAGTATAAACCCCAATATTTACCTAACGCTTACATGTTTATCAATAGACAAAATACACTCTCATAGGCGCTCGAATGACAACATGACCTCCTTCCCTCCGCTCAGCGTACAAATCCCGACCTGGTGAAATTCTATCATGTTTACTTTATATACCTGGCCAGAGACTGCCCTTTCCCAGAATTGCGCACTTCTGGTATTAGCCTATCTCTGACCCAATATTTCTACTATCTGAGATTGCCAATCAACCTAGGTAACTCGTATTTATCTATTCCCTACAATAGCATGTCTTAATATAGCACTGCAGTTTCCTTCATATATAAAACTTTGATATATTTTTTCGCAATATAATAAGAATTATTTTTCCCTAAAAACTCAGCAAATACCCTTGTGTCTACGGTAACGTTAAGTTGGGTAGACTATGTGAATTGCCAGTGATAGGCTAACACCAAAACACCCTTTTGTAGCCTTTCTAGGTCCAAGTTCACGATATTCAGTCTGTCCAATTAAGAAGTTCAGTAGGAGAATTTCCAGATACTTGTACCAAACCCTACTGAGAAGACGGCTGTGAAGTTCATGAAAGATGTGGGGCTTTAATTTCATTCTAAAATATTACTTCCCAAATTAAATGTGCGTCTTATACACCAGTGCATCTTATACACCAGGGAGTCTTATACACCAGTGCGTCTTATACACCAGTGCGTCTTATACACACCAGTGCGTCTTATACACCAGTGCGTCTTATACACATCAGTGCGTCTTATACACCAGAGCATCTTATACACCAGTGCGTCTCATACACCAGTGCGTCTTATAAACCAGTGCATCTTATACATCAGTGCGTCTTATACACCAGTGTATCTTATACACCAATGCGTCTTATACACCAGCGCGCCCTATACGGCGATAAATACAGTATTTCTCGGCTTAAATGAAATTTGTAAACATTCAATCTATAATTCATTGTCAAGAGTTATCATTGCATCCTTAAATGTCCTAGAATGGCCATTAAACCGTGCAGACCGCCGAGCAGCGCCTCTCAGAACAAATCTTTGCTCCCAGTTCTCACTCTCTATAGCCAGCTGGTCTCCACAGAATGTCTCATCTCTTGTTTCATGCTGTTCGTGAAAGGAGCATATATCTGTAGAATTTATTGTGGTTCATAAGTAGCAGATATCCTTGCAATATCTGTAGAATTCATTGTGGTTCATAAGTAGCGTATATACTTGCAATACCTTTAGAAATTATTGTGGTTCATAAGTAGCTTATATACTTGCAATACCTTTAGAAATTATTGTGGTTCATAAGTACCGTATATACTTGCAATATCTGTAGAATTTATTGTGGTTCATAAGTAGCAGATATCCTTACAATATCTGTAGAATTCACTGTGGTTCATAAGTAGCAGTTAGCATATATAAACCTGGCGGAACAAAAGAAAGAAAGAAAACAGATAAAGAAAGAACGAAAGAAAGAAAGAAAAAAAAGAATGAATGAAAGAAAGAACGAAAAAGAAAGAAAGAACGAAAAAAAGAAAGAAAAAAAAAGAAAGAAAGAAAAAAAAGAGAGCAAGAAAGAATTAAAGAAACAATGAAAGAAAGATCCAAAAAAAGAAAGAGAGGAAAGAAAAAGAAAGAAACAGAGAGAAAAGAGAAAAAAAACAAAGAAAGAAAGGAAGGAAATCAAGGACAGAAAGAAAGAGTAAAAGGAATAAAAAGAAAGAAAGAAAAAGAAAGGGAAAAAAGAAAAAGAAAGAAGGAAAGAAAGAAAGAAATGAAAAAAAGCGACAAATTCAGGCTAAAAAAAGGTGTACCTAAGAGTCTATTAGACGAGACAGCATTTCACCTGTTTTATCCTGGTACGTTTACTCTGATGAAACCATAGTTAAGCTCATGGTAATGAAAGATGGGCTTTATTTGATAAAAACTCGTAAACAACCGGCCAAAACATGGTTTAACTACTATCTTACATGCTTAAAAACATAATAAATAAATTGACTAATTCTGATTTTTTCCCCCATTCTCTGTACTTTGATCAGTCAGGTAGGAAATGAAGTTTGTTACAGAGATTGAAGTTCGTAACCCCAGATTCAGTCATGGATGAGTGCGGGTAAATGTGCACTGATTCAGTGCTTTTTTCATTATTTGATTCTGCAGATTATCTGCAGACAAACGAGAGTTATAGGACACTTTCTGAGAAGAGGAAAACTGAAGCACATTGTGGCAACTGGAAAAAAAAATGGAAGGAAGAAGAGACAGAAGAAGACAGAGAGAGAGAGAGAGAGAGAGAGAAAGAGAGAGAAAAGTTACTGGATGGGCTGTCAGTATGGCCAGGAAGAAAGTCACCGGCGGATCTCATAATCAAGTCTAAAGACAGGGAATTGTGGAGGAAATGATCGCTAATCCACGCGGCACGGCACTTGATTGACTGAGATTACCTGGAGATTATCTTGTAACGTAACATTATATTTACATAGAGAAATTTCCTTGTATTGTCATAATTACGGGGGAGATGGGGGAGGGGAAGATGGAAAAAAGGAGAAGGGGGAGAGAACAATGTTCTAATATGACAATATAAAGCACGTAATAACTGGTACTTTGTTAGAATTGCTGTTATTCTTAAAAAAAATAATGATATTTCATCACTTTTTTCTAATTCATTTCATTGTGAATGTAATATACGTAATAATACAAATATATCGTTGATAATCTGCAAATGGATGCACCAGCAGCGGGGCATCTTGCTTACAACCGAGAGGCCTACAGGAGAGCTGTTAGGGAGACAAAGTTCTGCAAGCGACATGCAAATGACTGACTGAATACAAACACACAGAAATTTATGTTAAGAAAAGGTATTTCTGTTAGTTCTAAATATCCGTTTTATTGAGTTTTCTCTGCGTGAAAGAAATAAATACAAATTGTTGTAGATATGTGATTTAAATATTCGAAACAGTTGCCCGCTAAACACTTATTTACATGTATTAAAATATGAATAAGCGTGATTTATAGCCGTAGCAGAAGTTTGCCCTTCCATGTTTGTTGCTTTTCAAATTCATGTACGGAATAACTAAATAGTGAATGGATTTTTATATGATGATAAAAATTATGTGATTTTTTTATTTAGTAAAAAGAAACACTAAAACATAAGGCTTGTATTCCAAATAAAACATTTAACAAAGAGTAACAGGAAAGAAACGACATCTAAACATCGGAAACAAAATGCTGTATTCAAATTTTCATGTGGGGAATGGAGAGCTAGAGTGGACACTGAATTTAACAGCTTATTTAAATCACAGAGGATTGTAAATGTCTTGAAACTGAATAGATCGCGCTGGCTGGGTCATGTAAAAAGAATGAAAGAGAACAGACAATCGAAAATGATGTATGTACAAGACTTGAAGGAAACAAAACCGAGAGGTAGACCAAGACAGAGATGGAGAGACAACATAGAGGAGGATACACAAGAAATTCACTGATTTAGGAATAAAGAGGATTAGAATCGTACTTTGTCTGCGACAATGAGCCTTAATGGCTCAGGAAGCTGAGAGACACTGAGAATATAATTTTCGTGGTCATAAGTTCTTGTTCTTCGGAGTTGGCATCCCTGATGCTCGGTTGGTTTTGTTGCTAGTTGCTATAACAATTCCTTTTTTCCCCATCTAGAGTCGCCTAAGGAAATGTAATGCCTAAGGAAAATACCTGGTATAAAGTGGAACGAGTTAAATAACAACGCAGAGGTAATGCAGATGAGTGAACAACAGCCTGTCTCATGGGTGATCAAAAAAAATGAGATGGACATATGTCGGTCATGTGATGAGATGAAACAATCAGAGAATCCCAAAACACGCTACCCAGTGGAACACAACGGGCTGAAGAAAAAGAGGTCGACTACATGAAACTCTAAAGAGGACATTGTTAAGAAAGGCCAAATATGTAGGCATAAAATCCCTCGATGAGTTGGACTCGCCTAAAACAGGAAAAATTGGTGGACTACTAAAATCCAGCTCTATATGACGTTTAACGATACGGTAATGACGTATTTTTTAAAGACACGTTCTTGTACATCCATAAATGTAAACATTTTCTCGCTTCTCGTAGCGGGACAGGCGATTTGAAACGTAGGACTGACCACGAAAGTGTGAGTCATTTTATATCAGTCTTATCTACAATACATAAGAACAGAGGGTCTAATGTGATGACGTCTAGTAACTACCACGTTTTCTTTACTTAATTTACGTTTATCCTTCCTCTTGTACTGTGGAAGTGTCGAGGGGAGATGCAAGTGGCGTTTCTGGGCTAAATGGACGGCCTCGGTGACGGTCATGCCATAATTAGCGAGTATTTCTCAGATACCATCTGTCCATCTCTTTCTGTGTCTTCCTTTTGGTCTGTGTCCTGTTTGGTTGAAGGCTCTCGTGGCTGGCTGAGAGTGTGTCATTCTCATTAGGTGGCTGAACCACTTGATTCTTTGCTTCACTATGTGTTGTAGACGTGGTGTAGTTCCTACCATCTGTCTTATGGTGTCATAAGCTTGTCAAACCTCGCGACGTTTGCTGCTTTCCTAAGACATCTCATTCCACATGTGGTTATTTTATTCTGTTTTTTTTTCTTTAGTAAATGCCCATGTCTGGCATTGGTAGCACAGGATTGGTATGAATATGCTCTTAATTAGTTTTCTCTTAGTTTCAAGCGGGATACTGGAGTGTGTAAGCAACGGAGATAGCTGGTATGTAACAGCATTTGCTCTGTGTTCTAACATCAATTTCTTTATCAAGCTTCCCGTTTTCTCTGAACATGCATCCAAGATACTTGAATTCTTTTACTTATTGTATTTTGCTGCCTTCAATACATACATTCAATAGGCTTGGCTTTCTACTAACTTTCATGGTCTCCGTTTTGGCAATGTTGATTTTCATATTACAATGTTTACTACCACGTTACCTGCACTTATTCTGATTGGACGGCGGACCCACCATTTGATCTCGGCCGCCGGTTATGACAGCTAACTAGTTCTGAGCGGCAAAAGGACCTGAAGCATTGGTTGTTAGAACTCACATTCAGTCCATTACCGGACAACAAATACAAATGAGTTTTATACGACAACAGGAAGAAAAGAACATGAACAATAACAAATTATATGAATAAGAAATAACAGCTTATGAAATTTAATTCTTTTACGTAAAAGTATTTTTTACAAATTCACCGTTGAAATTATTTTACAATTCATAAATAATAATTCCACCCTCAAAATATTCTAATTCGACTATAGGTAAGACTATAAATTCTCAATGGATGAATTTTACATAAGAAATGCGCTTTTTGGGGGGTCGAGTTAGAGGAAACTGGGTGGTGTTAGAGGGGAAAAAAGGCAACTCATTCCCTTGTTTATCTCTTTAGGTTAACTTTATTTAGGGTAAAGACGCTGCCAATCTGCGACTCATAGCTGACAAACCGGCGCAAAGGTTGGCCACCCATAGCTGATATTCCGGCGCAAGGGATGGCCACTCATAGCTGATAAACCGGCGCAAGGGTTGGCCACCCATAGTTGACATGCCG
The DNA here is from genome assembly GCA_009760885.1 of Achatina immaculata. NCBI lineage: Eukaryota > Metazoa > Mollusca > Gastropoda > Stylommatophora > Achatinidae > Lissachatina > Lissachatina immaculata. The sequence goes on from CM019702.1 coordinate 10,198,244, forward strand.
GTGCCAGGGCTGGCGGCCCATAGCTGACATACCGGTGTCAGGGTTGGCCACCCATAGCTGACATACCGGTGTCAGGGTTGGCGACCCATAGCTGACACACCGGCGCCATGGTTGGCCACCCATAGCTGACATGCCAGCGCAAGGGTTGGCGACCCATAGCTGACATGCCAGCGCAAGGGTTGGCGACCCATACCTGACCAAGATCGTATCCCACCTCTCCGTTGGTATTACCAGTAGCAGGCCTAGCCTGGCTAACGGGACAGGGATCACCATAGTCCCCATGGTGGTGGAGACTGCTAAAGAAGTATTACACACCCCCTGCTTTTTAGCTGCACTGAAGGACTGAAAAAATAGCTCCCATAACAGGCTCCCAGTCCGACATGATGCTGTGACTCAACACCTTCTCAGCATCGGCTGCAAACACCATCAATTCACAGTTCCAGAGAGACTGAAAGAAGAAGAAGAAGAAGAAGAATATGAGGGGATTAATAAGATGTCATAGCTTCGTTTTACTCTATAGCAAGGATAAGCATTCGTGAAAAGGTAAGCTGTAAAGTATAGAAAACACTAACAATCCACACCTTCATGACTAATTCGCCACAAATAGCGACCGGCGATTGGTTGCTCTTCCCCTCTGATGTAAAACACAGGCGGAAACTGTTTTACATATGGCAGCTAGAATCTTTGCTCTGCATGGCAGCTAGAATCTTTGCTCTGCATGGCAGCTAGAATCTTTGCTCTGCATGGCAGCTAGAATCTTTGCTCTGCAGCAAGCAGCTTGGACTGGCTATCTTTTTTCCCCCTTTCAACACAAATGAAAAGATAATCAGGTAAGTAGAGAGATTAAAAACCCCTCCTGTACACACACACGTACATACACAAAGACACACACTCACACGCAAGCAAGCTTACTCACACGCAAGCTCACACACATACACACAAACTCACAAACTTTCCATTATTTTACTTTTGAGTTGTAGTCGCCCAGAGATTGTGAAGGAAGCTAATGTATCTAGCGTTCGCGATACACGCCTAAAGAAAGGACGAACTGGCGCTGTAAAAATACAGTTATCCCTTGTCTACCCGCTACAGTCTCGCTCTCCTCTCTCTCTCTCTCTTTCTCTCTCTTTCTCCGCCAAATTTAACAGCGCCCTCAAAGAGCAGAGTACACAATCGTACAAGTCTGGGTTCTCGCTAGATTAAAGAGAGCTACTTATTTGACTGAAGCCAGAATCATCCCATCTCAAGTGTACCTGTCGTCTCTAGAAACCAGGAGACTGGGAAAGGTCATGCGCTAGAACAATGGTTCTAAATTAACAAAAGACCGCGGACCCCAATACTTTGGAAAAGTCTCATATCTGTGTGGTAGCTATGTGCTTAAACGCAAAAGGATTTTTTCTCCCCAGAAAATGAGGGCAACCTTTAATGAGCAAACGCTACACTACGCTAAAAAAAATTACATTACAAACTTGGTGAATTTTCCAAATGACAACAATGTAGTTAAAGAAAAACTAGACATCAATAAAAAATTCCTACTTTTTGTGACAAGTGAACAGAATATGAAACATGTGATAGCTAACCAACCTAAATATGGCGATAGAAATCATGGCTCTCTTTATTCCGAACAGTCACTTCCACGTCTGGTTCAATATTTTCTTTTTTTTTTTTAAACATGAAAAAAAAAGTTATTTCTTCCACAGAGGATTCGCTAGATTGTCGGTTGTAACACATTTCACACTTCTAACGTTTAAAGTTTCAGTCATTGCATTCAGGACAGCTCCCTCAGATGCTCCGCTGCGTACGCTGACGTGGAAGCTAATGTGGCACCTACATTTCGCTGTGAAAATATAAAAAGGGACCTTGAGTTTCTTTCACGGACCCTCATAGTAGGTTCTGCGGCGGGTCCGCAGACCACCAAATGGGAATCACTGCGCTAGAGGATTGTGGGTCAGAATCGAATGATTTTTAGTGGGCAATTTGACCCGATTAAGGAATGAGACCAGGGAAAGGAATTTGTACCTCTGGCACGCACATCCCACTAGTTCCTTCTGCGATGTTTTGAGGCTACAGCTAGCGACTTCTGTCATCAGTGAACCCCAGACAATCAGTGACTTACTTCATATTAGTAAGTCCTGATATTGTAAATCTAATATTCTTTTGCGCATTAAAAGACCACATACGTAAACCACTTTATAATATGGGCTTTGTTTTCTCGCCAGGAAAAGATGCAATGCTTTTTGGGTAAGAGGTAAAATCCTCGTTTCCGTGCCATTAACACATTAGGGAAACGGTGTGAGGTCCGTATTTCCAAGACCTTCGGCACGTGAAAGCGGCACGTGGTCAGTATCACGCCTGGCCGCTTTACCTTCCCAGATTTCTCTGGTACACATTTTTAAAGGCTGGATGGACCTCTGGGCCTTATATGATGTGATGGGGATGCCTGTAGTTGTTTATATGGCAGTTTTAAATCCGAAACTCCGAATGCAAAAGCATACAGAAGCAGGCATTTTTTTTTCCGCATAAACATTAAGTGACTCATTGAAGTTACTTCTCTATCCAGGACAAACTATGACGTGAAAAACTGAAGGGCCACCAGATAACTCGAGCTAGTGAGTGTGTGTGTGTGTGTTTTTAAAAGAAACATTGGGCCAACAAACAGTAACCCAAAAACATATTTCTGAACAGTTCAAGAAATTAGATATAAGCCTGATAACAGGAAATTAAATATAAACCCGATAACAAGATATAAGATATAAGCCTGAAAACATGAAATTAGATATAAGCCTGATAACAAGAGTATGTATGCCAGTTTGTGAGAGAGCCACTGGAGGAGATGGACCTTTCAGAGACACCTGAAAAAAATCGATGGGCCAGGACAAACACTTGAGTAGGTCCCTGCCTCTGGTCTGCGGACATGTAATCAAACTACGAGTTAGTTATGTGGTGCTGGCGGTGGTACAGAGCTGACACCAGAAGTGGTGCAGGTATGTGTGTGCGTGTCAATAGATTATGACGCGAGGAAAGAAGAGGACGGAGAAGTGAGATAGCAGCTTGAGTGACGGGAGTAAATTGTAGGAGAAATGTGTAATAGGGATAATGCGAGACAAGGCCGGATATAGACGGTTAAGAATTTTTGCATTGCCTCTCTCCACCTGACACCAATACAGAGAAACACACACACACACAAACACACGCGCATGCGCTCGCGCGCTCATGGTATGGTGGAATCCCCTTTTTTTTAAAGAGAAGTTAATCCACAGTGAAAAGTGGAAAATGTACAAGACAAACTAGCATTAGAAAACAATAAAAGAGACAGGAACGAGAGAAAGTTATTGTCGTCGGAATAATGTATCCTAAGTTTATTCGGACAAACAGCTGTCCAGTCACATAAGGGTAACACATTTATCTCCTAGTCTCGAAATATTTGGATTATAAAGATGCTCGCTAACTAAATCATCCTTGTAACTATTTCTTTTTTTTTTTGGGGGGGGGGGGGGGGTGAAGTTCTCGTATATTGTCATTTTCCCTATTTCATTTTTCTTTCAGCCACATTGATTTTATGAAGCACTGGTTAATTATTATTTTCTGGAAAGTAAAGGAATTAACAACTGAAATCTTTTGTCTGTAGATTTATTCGATCTGGGAGAGGAAAAAAAAACAGAATTCTGTTTGAATGTAAAATATTTGAAACACAATTTACGCAATGTTCAGACAGAGGCTAACGCAGGTAACTTTCCTACCTGGTGACTGAAAATGTTACTCGAACAAGTTTCACAGGCGCACGGCTGCGATCTGCCGAGTCTTCTGTGCACGCTCCACCCTGTCCCCACGGCTAGGAGAGTCGCTGTAGAGATGCTATGCGCCATTTCATCTCTTATTCCACTTTAATAACAATGTATGAAAACTGCATTATTCAGCAGAATGTGGGAATTCATGACCAGATTCAGTGCTCTTATCGCTGCACGAAACATGAAACGTTGGTCAGTGTTTTGTTTTATTATATTTTTTCCCCTCTTTTCCTCTTAAAGCAGGAATGAGATATCAAAAACAGAAAACAGACCATAGGGCTCGGAAACAAGAAAGGGTATAAAATTTCTGGAATCTGTGCATATGAATAAGATTAAGATTATTTCTGTGAATGTCAAAAGACAGAAATCTCCTCAGCACACAGAAATAATTCTCTATCCTTCCCATGATCACCATTTGCTTAGTTCCATAAACAGAACTGACCGTATGTGAATATTATCTCTCCCATTAATACGCTGACAGCTGAATGTACACTGATGTGACCTGCCTTGTAGGAAGGCACTCTATAATCTCAGAAGCTGACATTTGAGTTTCATCAAGTTTTTAAAAATCTATAAGAAATTAAAGAACTTTCATATTTACAATTCTCGCGAACACTTGTTTCCACGAATATAATATTCACATTCGAATTCGAATTCGACCTGTTCGAAACTACACTATTTATATTCCGACCGAATACTTACAAGTCGGTATTCGGTAAGTCACTAAGAAGTATATGTCCCTGAAGATTCAGAAATCGTCTGCCCATTGGTATATAGAGCAACGTGCTAACAACAACAAAAAATCGAGAACTTTTATATAAGGGAGGCTGGGGAGTATTAGCAGATGGGAGTGATGTTAAGTAGAAAAGAAGCAATAACATTTTGTGTGGTTTAAAAAAAAGAATGATATTATTATAAAATTTACAGTAATTTATTAAAAATGTGTAGATCGAAGGAGGTGGAAGCCAGCAGGGAGACAAACCAATTTTCAAGACTTCATATGAATATCTTCTCAGTCGTCGATAGATGGCAACCATTCGTTACTTAATGGGCAAAAACAAATGACCGACATTTTGATCCATACCCAAACTTAGGATTGACTAGTAAAGATCTCCAGAGAACCTGACTCTGGATTCAATGGTATGGCTGAATTTTCTGCTTTTGTTCCAGTCTTTCTGTCGCCTCAAGCAGACGTGCTCTGTGTTCTCTCTTTGCTTGTTTTTCCCTCCCAGACGCTCTTTGTAGCAAAGAAGATATAAGACGCTACCCAACCTTCGATCTAGCTCTTTCTCTTTCAACTGCTTGGCTAGTTCTTCGTAAAATGACGTGTCTAGTCTTTTTTTGTCCCACATATACCCACAGGGCTTGTGGGTAATCAGTTGCTTTTATTTCTGTCTCGACTATGAACTACATTAGTTCCCAACTGACCAACCCAATGTAAATATTCTCTGCCCTGTGGTTTGATGCCTCACATAAATATCCTGACCTCTTAAATGGGAGTCACTTTTGCCGGGCACGGTGTCCTTTATACTGGAGGAAAAAAAAGAGTTGATTTCTTCTCTTAAAACCAGAAATGCTACATGCTTGTCAGACAACAAACATAACTACGAGACTGGAAGCCACAGAGACGTGCTTTTGGAGAAATAATCCGGGATATAGCACTGACGACAGGAAAAACAACCTGATAAATTTTGAGAGAAGTAAGAGAAGAATGAGAAATAGCTAAAAATCGTAAGTAAGAGACTAAAAAAGATAAGAGAGAGAGAGACAATGTACTTTCATAGGACATGCAATGAGAAGAGGGAGCATTGAAAATATTATAACAACAGGAAAAATAGAAGGAAGAAGATCAAGAGGAAGACCAAGAGAAATGATACTGGACAGTCTGACGGGATGGTGTGAGAGGAGATCACCAACTGAGCTTATGGCCTGCATGAAGTATCGTGTACTCTGGAGAAGCATAATAGCCAACGCCAGTCGGCACGGCACCTGATGATGATGATGATGATGATGATGATGATGATGATGAAGAGACTATCAAAGTTCTTTGCTTGTGTTATAGTAAAACAGAAGGGAGCACAGTAAACACTGTAAAACTCAAAAGGAAAAAACAGGCTTTGGAGGGTGGAGAAAAAAAAAAGAAAATAATCTCGGATGCTGAGTAAAACAGTAAGAAAGAAGAAGGGTATATGTGAATTCATTGGAGACGTCAAGGACCCTATAAGACGGAGAAACATGATCAACCATTCATTTCAGCATGGCGCTAACGAAGACGAAGTTTGAAGAAGCGATCAGCGATCTGTAACTGCTTACGTCAGTGGTCAACCACAGCCAACCACGACCCTGTTTCTGTTATTTTAGTAACACAAGAATAAGTAGCTTATAAGAATATAACTATACACGAAACCACCGCAGTAAAGCTGTGATAACAAAATGTAAGAGCTAGGAACAAAGTAGGAAATTCAGCCACGCGTATTTACACTTCTTCTCATCCTGAAACTTGTAAGAACTCCATCCCATACTCCCAACTCCTCCGTCTTCGACGCCTAAGTCAGAATAACTTAAACTTTATAGATCAGTCCAAGAAATTATTAGAATTTTTCCATTATCGCCACTACCCAGAAAATGTCCTTCGGAAAGCATTTAACCGTATGCAACTAGTGAGCCACGAAGAGGCATTCAGAAAAATATCTGTTGCCTCATCCGACAGTTATATTAGTACTTCCTTTCACCTCAGTGGCTAAATGGTTAAGAAAATTCTTAACCACCATCTGCCACTAATCCAGATCGACCCCGACACTCGTGACATTTTCTCTGATCTATACCTATTAACTATACCTATATACTTCATAATGAAAAAATGCTGCACAGGTAACCCAAGTATTCATTGAGTACATGGGACCCATCTAGAAGATGTTGATTTTGGTGATGACATAACTCTTATCAGTAATAATGTGAATTCCATTCAAGAAAAAACAGATAGCCTGTCTTCCTTGGCTAGCAAAATAGGACTTGAAATTAACAAGGACAAAACAAAAATAATGAAAATTCCCCTTAATCAACATGGAAAAATACACATAAAAGGGACAGATATTGAAGAAGTCAATCAATTTGCATACCTTGGCAGTTACATAGACCAGGATGGTGAAACTAGAAAGGAAGTTAGAATCAGAACTGCAAAAGCAGCATCGATCTTCAAGAATCTTGAGAACATATGGAATTCAAAAGTTATAAGCACAAAAACCAAGTTAAGACTATTCAATTCAAATGTAATATCCACCCTCATTTATGCATGTGAACGCTGGAAAACAACTAAAAAATAGACAAGAAATTAGACTCTTTTGAAACCAAATGCCTAAGGATAATACTCGGCATCAAGTGGAACGAATTCAAGAACAATGCAGAGATAAGACAGATGACTGAACAACAACCAGTCTCATGGGTGATCAGGAAAAGCAGATGGACATATGTTGGTCACATGAGAAGAAATGATCAGAGAATCCCAAAACAAGCCTTTGCTATCAAGTGGAACACAACAGGCCAAAGAAAAAGAGGCAGACCGTATAAAACTCTGAAGAGGCCAAAGTGAATTAAGAGAGGCCAAATTAGCAGGCATAAAATCCTTTGATGAGGTTGAAAGATTCGCCGAAGACAGGAAAAATTGGCGAACTACTTTGCGAGCCTTATGTGACGTTTAACGGCACGGGAAAGATATAAGATATAAGATAAGATACCTATTAACATACAAACGGGAGCCAAATCTTAAGGACATCATCGTCCATAGCCTGAAGCGGAACCTTGCACAAGTTGTCATCAGGAAATGTAACTGCCCTCGCAGTGTTGCCTGTCCTGTAGTCTGTGAAACGAAAACGATCAACTTTTCCAAAACTATCTCCATGAGGGATTCACATGCCAGTCCCGTAATGTGACATAAGCCATTGTATGAAAATATGCACGATAACGTATATTGGTAAAACTGGTCTCAGATTAAGGGACCGCATGCAAAAACATCTGTACGATATCACGCAGCATGCTTCGAAACCAGTCCCTAATCATTTCAGTGGCCTTAATCACATCTAAAAATCCGATTTTCTGATAACAGCCATCAAACAATGTCACGCTGATGACAGAAACCGTCTAGTGTTTGAGAACCGCTACATTCAGGAATACAGTACCCTGGAATCGCACAGTTTGAACTCGTTATTCAGTTACACCTAACATTCCCCTCTTCCACAATCATAATCCCTCTGCACTAAGTTCCACTCCCTTCTCACTCGTAAAACATAGTTCAGAACCTCCTAACAACATCATTACAACTCCTCTACCCAAACTATTCCACCTTCTCCCGACTAGATTACCATTGTATCACTCTCTCTTCTCTCCACGGTCTCTCCCCACCCCCAGTCCTTATTTACAACCCACACATCATAAGTCTCCATTTAAATATTCTCTATACTTCACCATGCGCATTTCTGAACACGGCCTCTTACAAGACACAGCTTCTTACAAGCCACAGCTAAGTTCATTTTATTTTACTTTATTTTATTCATATTTTGTACATGGCATTCATGTGAATTTATACTTCATCTTCTCTCTCTGTTTCTTCGTCCTGTATGTTTTTGTACGAATAAGACTCACGCCGAAACGTCACAACTGTGTGCTCGTTAATTAATAAATCTGTTCCTACTTTTTTTCTCTAGTTTATACATTTTGTTTCCGTTACTGTTCCTAGTAACAGACTCAGCCCTAGCTGCGTGGAGGAAGGGACAGCTGTTAGTCCCCTCTGAGGGTGAGCTTTGCCTAAGAAGCAGTAGGCCCATCCCCGCTTTTTGACTTAACTCAGAGTCTGAGAGAAAATAAAGAGCCTTCTTAATCTACCCCCTGTTGGAAAAGATGCCTAATAAGTATTATTTTGTTCCAGTCTTTCTGTCGCCTCAAGCAGATGTGCTCTGCGTTCTCTCTTTGCTTGTTTTTCCTCCCAGACGCTCTTTGTTGTAAAGAAGATATAAGACGCTACCCAGCCTTCGATCTAGGTCTTTCTCTTTCAACTGCTTGGCTAGTTCTTGGTAAAATGACCATCTTCACTGCATCGGGTGCAAAAAACATCCTGTTAATAGTTACAGGGAATTAGAACATGAACAAAACTTACCGTGATGTGTCGAGGAGAGATCCAGTTGAGAGGGGGGGGGGGAAGGCATATCAGTGCCCTCACTGTCCTCAGTGATGTTCATGCAGTAATTCGTGAATTTTTCTATAACACCATTTTTTCATCTTTTTTCGGGGTCTTCTTCTTCTTGATCTGTGTCCTGCAATTCTTTGGCTGAAGACCCTCGCGGCTGGTTGTATATGCGTCATTCTCATTGAGTGGCCAGACCAGGTAAGCAGGCAAGTAGGAGAATGCTGGGTTGGGCGAAGTATGGTGTGGGTTTATCAGACGAAGCCACTACGGTAGCCATGAAGGCCAACCCGGATCACTTTGAAAACGACTGGGTAAAGGGGCTCAGGTGAAGCTGCGACAGACCCAGCAAGCCGACGATGGATTTTTCTTGCCACGAACTTAAGAAATGAGATAAAATAGAAAAATGATGTACTATATGAAAAAAAACATATTCTCGGATGTCATTATATACGTAAGATTCAAATGTTACTCAAAAGCAACTCCAGACTGTTTACTTGACTACACACAAACAAAAGATTTGATTGGAATGTTTAATTATCTTAGACGCAGAAATAACAAGAAACGAAATACTATAAAAGTGAGTGAAACACGCTGAAAATATCTAGGCAGACACTTGAAGGAGTGCAAATGAGATTTAATTTTACGGTTTATTTGTTACTGGTTTCATCTCTGCCTAATCTATGTAGTGACCACAGATCGAGGCTACCTTGGATTACCATCGGATCAGTTGCGTGGCCTGGAAAAGGCATCTCACTGGCTACTCTCGATTTCTGAAACTCTCGAGCATGATCTTTAAAAAATCTTCATTCAGCTGGCGGTGCAAATTTACGGCAGGGCGTCGATGAAGAAAGATCGTAGACGAAACCGCGTGAAATGTATAAAAGCGTGACAGAAAAAAAAATCTGTCTCGGCCAAACCGTCAATATATCACCATCAGAGTTTATATGCGTGTGTTGCTGTTCATCCAGATCACCATTATAAAAGTATCAGATCATTCCTTGCGTTGAATGTTGAGCAATATCCTCGGGCACCTAACGGGCCGATGGATAAATAAACTTGATTCATAAGCTGGCATAAAAGAGTCCTTACTGTTATCATGAAATGACTAAATGAACGAGTGATACATAAATAGTTGATATATGCTTTCGCTGTATACATTTCTTAGTAATTATTATTCTCTCTGCTTTATTACATTTTCCCCGTCCATTATCCGTTCCTTTTGATCCCTAGCTGCTGTAATCTCTAGTTTAACCTACTGCACTCTTAGCTGCTGTAATCTCTAGCTTAACCTACTGCACTCTTAGCTGCTGTAATCTCTAGCTTACCCTACTGCACTCATAGCTACTGTAATCTCTAGCTTAGCCTACTGCAGTCATAGCTGCTGTAATCTCTAGCTTATCCTACTGCACTCATAGCTGCTGTAATCTCTAGCTTATCCTACTGCACTCATAGCTGCTGTAATCTCTAGCTTATCCTACTGCACTCTTAGCTGCTGTAATCTCTAGCTTATCCTACTGCACTCTTAGCTGCTGTAATCTCTAGCTTATCCTACTGCACTCTTAGCTGCTGTAATCTCTAGCTTACCCTACTGCACTCATAGCTACTGTAATCTCTAGCTTAGCCTACTGCACTCATAGCTGCTGTAATCTCTAGCTTATCCTACTGCACTCATAGCTGCTGTAATCTCTAGCTTATCCTACTGAACTCTTAGCTGCTGTAATCTCTAGCTTATCCTACTGCACTCTTAGCTGCTGTAATCTCTAGCTTATCCTACTGAACTCTTAGCTGCTGTAATCTCTAGCTTATCCTACTGCACTCATAGCTGCTGTAATCTCTAGCTTAGCCTACTGCACTCATAGCTGCTGCTTTTCCATTTTTCATATTTCCACTTCCGCCTGTGGACTCAGACCATGAGCTGGTCTCTGACAGAACGGACAGTAGATAAGTGGGGATTAAAAAAAATTCTTTTGCACGTATTTATCTTTGCTTTTTCTTTTCTGTTGTCCTTGATTTCTCCCCCTAAAAATTGAGAATTGGGTTGCTGTTTTTCACAACTACTTCACTGCTCTCATCTTTTGCAGACTCATCCTCCCTACCGACTTAAATTTTTTTTTAAAAAATAGCACCATAGACCTGCATCTGTTTCTACTCTGTTAGAACCAGTTTTACTGTAGCCACTATTACACTTGCTCACAATCAGCGACATCAAAATTACGATTTAGTGTAAGAAGCCGTGTGAGGAAAAATTGTCAAACGATGTAACAGATACTAATATATACCTATAAAACTCTTTGACCTTCTCTGATTTTTGAGTCAACGTTATTCGAAATCGCTGTTAATTAGACAGTCGAAAATCGAGGGCTACCTGTAATCGAATCCGCCGCAGATGCATGCTTGCAGAGCCTAAAATCTACATCTCCGCTATAGATGGTGGTCAAACTGTGGATCGTGCTGGTATTATTAATGCACCCAAAGAGCTTGAAAGAGCGGAGGACATTGAGAGAGGTTCATCTCTGTCTCGGATGTACGGGTTGGGAGTGAAGAATGGCATTGCAAGGACTGGGGAAGGGGGGGGGGGGTAATCCTGGCGCGTGAGAGGAACAGCCAGTTAACACAGAACTGGCCACACTTAGTCGCTGTATGCTGGGGGAATATATTGAGGAGGAGGAGGCGATAGGAGCACAAATGAGCGTGCCGAAAGTGGACTGATGGCGATGATCCATTTATAAGATGATACAGGATAAGATAAGATAGAATAACATAACATAACATTCACGATCAACTCATGACAAGTGGTGACTGACGACTGGTTGCTCACCCCCGATGAAGAATATGGGCTGAAACCAGTTACACGTGAAAGCTGGTATCTTTGTTGTTCTGTATCTCTTGCGCCAAGTTTTTTTCTTCTTTTGTCTTCATCAACACGAACAAAAGATAATCGCACCAGCAGAGAGACAACGCAATACAAAAGTATAACACAGTCTGTCTATTGCATACACGCATGCAATTTCCATTATTTTAGTCTGATCGTGCATAGCTCGTGAAAGAATCTAATGCGACTAGGGTTTGCGATACACGCCAAAACAAAGGACTAGCTAACGTGTAAAAACACAGTTAAGCCGTCTCTAGCCGCTACAGGCTTTCTCTCTCCACCAAATGTAGCAACGACCGCAGAGAACAGAGTACACAACCGTACAAGTCTAGGTTTCCGCTAGATTGTTAAAACTACACTTTTTTATGGATGCCAGAGTCATTTCCCATCTCGGTACCGAAGGTTTTTCAAACTGAGAGACTGCATCAGTGGGTTGTGGGTCGTAAGTCCAGTGCTTTTCAATGGATAATTTGCATTTATGAGGGAATGATGCTGGTAAAATGAACTTCACCTGCACGCAACCTTACCAGGCTCTCCCTCGATGTTGAGGCTGCAGGTAGCAAATAAAGTAGCATTCTGCATACATTTTTGAAACTGCAGATTTATAAACATGTATAATGATTTATTTCATCCTATTATACTGGTAAGGAATAACAGCAAAAATGACAGTGATAGATGCAAGAGCAATACCCAACGTGACGAACTGACGATAAAGCGGTAGTTCGAAAATATACTATCATATAGAACCGAATACAACCGAGAGGCCTACAGGAGAGCTGTTAGGGAGGCAAAAATTCCGCTAGAGACATGCAAATGACTAACTGACTGACAATAGAACAACTTGATCTGGTACATGTCTAATAGATATATGTCACTGAAGATTCAGAAATCACCTGTCCATTGGTAACTAATAGCAACCCACTGGCAAGGGGAAAACTGAAAAACTCTGTATATGAGAGAGAAGAAAAGAAACCTAGATACTTTGCATTGAGACACTGTTTGATTTCATGACAAAGAGTACAACAAATCGGTGTACTAAATGTCGAAAACTGGCTAGACTAATGGAGATAGGAGTTAACAATATCTATAATATTATCCAAAGGAGACAAGCGAATTTTGGAGAATTTATAGGAATATCCTCTAGCAGTCTTCAAACCAAAAAAAAAAAAAATGGCAACAACTTGTTAATAACGTGAAAAATGATCGCCGTCTTGATCTGTCAGCAAAACTTTGCATTGGCTAGCGAAAGATCTTCACCTGCTTTCGGTGAACAAATAACTTCTGTACCAGATCTAATCATCCCGCCAGTGGTCAAGCTCTTCTTTTGTGGAAGTTTGTTTTCATTCCCCTGGACAGTTTTGAGTATAATTATAGACCAAGAGAATCCATTAACTCACGGTGAGCTGAAGATCTAGTGCTCAGACTGAATAAGACAGTTTCTAGCGACCCGTAGCGAACTGCTTAAGTCACAGCTAGCGAGCCAGGAATGAACAAGACCCTTTTCTATCTATCTATCTATCTATCTATCTATCTATCTATCTATCTATCTATCTATCTATCTATATCTATCTATCTATCTATCTATCTATCTATCTATCTGCCTGCCTGTTTGTCTGTCTGTCTATCTATCTCTCCCCCTCTTTGTAACAGACTACAGAGTCTGGCACAAGTAGCAGGAATCAGGTAGTAATGCAAAACCCAAGTCGTAAATATAAACTTCGCCAAAGTTGGATGCGTTGGACCGAGCTACTTACATACAAACCTAACTCCAAACAGTAAAACAAAGCAACTTTCATCCTTTCTGGAGAACGTAGAAGAAGAAGGAGGAGGAGGAGAAGGAGGAGGAGGAGGAGATATCCGATAACAGCCAGAAAGGTTTTGAAATGGAATCTGCACCGAAAGACTGTGCGAACCGGAATGAAAATAAATGGTGCCGAACCGTGCCGCGAGAAATAGACGCTGCAAGAAAGAAAATGTGGAGGCGGAGATGGAAGAGAAATGGTAGAAGAAAAGCAAACTATAGAGCGTTGCAGAGCTGCTGTGGTAGCTCGTCCTCAGTGACTTCGTAGTATATTAAATCAGTCCAGCAACCACATCAATTTCAAACTGTTTCCTCATTCCAGGACTCCCAACAACATTGTCAGAATTTCCATTTCAAAGCGGAGCAAGAAGGGGGGCCATTGTCGTGGGGTCGGGTATCTGATCAGTTTTACTATAATTTTTGCAATATGGAAATGCAGAATTGAAGTAATATTGCACACAATCGTTTACATAAGCTACGGCTTGGTAAGAGGCCATACTGTTCAAAAATTAAGCAAAAAAAAAAAGCGCGCCAATAGAAATGATGGACGAAGGCAGAGAATAGAAGCAGAAAAAAGTCGAGTTTTTGGTCCTCTCTCTCTCTCTCTCTTTTTCTCTCTCTCTCTATCTCTTACTCTCTCTCTCTCTCTCTATCTCTTACTCTCTCTCTATCTCTTTCTCTCTCTCTATCTCTTACTCTCTCTATCTCTTACTCTCTCTCTTACTCTCTTTCTCTTACTCTCTCTCTATCTCTTACTTTATCTCTCTCTTACTCTCTCCCTATCTCTTACTCTCTATCTCTTACTCTCTCTCTATCTCTTACTCTCTCTCTCTCTTACTCTCTCTCTATCTCTTTCTCTCTCTCTTACTCTCTCTTTCTCTCTCTGTCTCTTACTCTCTCTTACTCTCTCTATCTCTTACTATCTCTCTCTCTTACTCTCTCTCTTTCTCTCTTACTCTCTCTCTATCTCTTACTCTCCCTCTTACTCTCTCTCTATCTCTTACTCTCTCTCTTACTCTCTCTCTATCTCTTACTCTCTCTCTTACTCTCTCTCTCTATCTCTTACTCTCTATCTCTCACTCTCTCTTGCTTATTCTCTCTCCATATCTCTCTCTCTCTCTCTCAAAGTCCCCGTTGACAGGCGAAGGATATCATGTCTTTCCATAATCCTCGATCCTCTCTGTATCTCAACAGGCTTGTCAGCGAGGATTTCCTGTGCCCCTAGGATGCCACACCATCAAACATCTTTTCTCTCTGTCTACCTCAGTCTCTTCTACCTTTGATCTTCCCTGTTGCTATTAAGAAGCTCTACCCCGCCCTTCCTCCAAACATGTCCAAAAAATCTGGATTCTGATCCTCATTACAATTTTCTTTGCTGCTCGTGTCTCTTTCAGAACTTCCTTCTTCTTCTTTTGGCGAATTAACACATCGAAATAAAAGTAAGCCATTAAAAGGAACAGCTAATTCAAATCATGACCACAGTAGGAAAAAGATGTGAAAGAAGACGAAGTTGTTCAGTTAAGCGTCTGTTGTGATAGCAACAAAGCCGCGCACATACAGAAAGAAAGAAGAAGAAAAACGCCATTCATTTACGTATATGAAGCGTACAGTTTTGGAAGGAAGGTAAATCCCAGCTTGTGGGAGGCAGAAAGGGGAAGTAGAGTTTTATGTAGAGTTTTATGTCAGTTTTGTTTGGCGAGTTTTCTCTCAAATAAAGCTCAGAAACACCGCAGACACTAAACAATGAGGATATCTGGCGTGTGTGTACTTATGTGGTGTATGTGTATGTGAAAGAGAGAGAGAGAGAGAGAGAGAGACTAACTGAATGATTGATTGGACTTCATATACTTGCGAAAGGGCGAAGATCTGGGCATGCAGGCCTGTCTGACATTCTGCCCTTTATCATACAACTTTTCTCTCTGTTCCAGACATTATATTTTGAACAGCATAAATATGCTATGCATGTAACAAAACAAACATTGTTAAGATTGAAATAATAAAACTGAAATAACAAAGTTTAAGAGAGAGAGAGAGAGAGAGAGAGAGAATAAATAAACTTTATTTTCAAAAGGTTAAGAATAAAGCACACAGCCTCGTCTAACATTCTGCCCTTCATCATACAGCTTTCACTCAGTCACAGTCATTCAGCATTTGTTAATGAGTATAATAAGCATGAAGAAACAAACAAATGAATAAATATGTAACTAATAAATCATCTCCTGTCTATACACTCCACACTCTGATTTATGTAACCGCATGCAGTAAACTTATATTACGTTCTCGCATTCATTCTAAACCAACAAATTTTTAGTGAAGCTGTATAAGAATTACAACAATCAAGCCATACTTTAAATTGAACTAATTGAGATAGTGTATGTAATCATCACGACAGAAATTAGATGTTTTAAGTAGAATACTAAATGTGGCAAGAAGAGACCAAATAAGAAATGACACCATCAGGGCAAAGGTTGGAGTAACACCAGTATATTACACTATATCCAGAAACAGCAAGTCAAATGGTTTGGCCATGTTACACGGTTACCACCAAACATTATATCACAGACAACATTCACACTAAGATTTGAAATTAACAGAGGAAGAGGTCGCCCACGAAGATGGGAGAGAAAATTACAGAAGCATTAAATACTCTATTAAATGGAGCAAATCGTCGAGGCCTATCAAGACGTCTATTTGTTCCATTAACACTGAAAGGTATATGAGGAAGCAGACAAGACAAGACTATATACATATATAATTTTCATACATGCAAGTACATACAGATACATATCTTATATCTTATATCCTTCTCGTGCCGTTAAACGTCACATAGGGCTCGCAAAGTAGTTCGCCAATTTTTTCTGTCTTCAGCGAGTCTTTCAACCTCATCCAAGGATTTTATGCCTGTTAATTTGGCCTCTCTTAACATTGTCCTCTTCAGAGTTTCACGTGGTCTGCCTCTTTTTCTTCAGCCTGTTGTGTTCCACTTGATAGCTTGTTTTGGGATTCTCTAATCATTACTTCTCATCAAGTGACCAACATATGTCCATCTCCTTTTCCTGATCACCCATGAGACTGGTTGTTGTTCAGTCATCTGTCTTATCTCTGCATTGTTCTTGAATTCGTTCCACTTGATACATATATTCACACACAAATGCAAGTACTTACCACGCATATACAAAAACACATACACATACATATATATATATATATACACTCATATGTATGTACACACATAAACATATACTGACGCATTCATTTCATGTGACATGTCATTTCCAGAAGGTTGTCCCTGCTCTCACAGCCTCCCTGATTGCAATATGGTCTTGCGCAAGTTGACCGGCGTCTTGTAGTGACACATTCAGACTTTCCATGATGTCCCGAGTCCATCTGCGGCGATATCGTCCCTTTTCTCGTTTGCCGGGCAATATGTATTCTACTATCAGCCTCTCCAAGCTATTGTGTCTCGTGGTGCGGCCGAAGTGTCTCAGCTTTCTAATTTTTATGGTGTTAACGAGTCAGTTTTCTCAGACACCTAGTCCCGTCAGTATCTCTTTTATTTGATTTTCATTCTTTCTGTGATATTCTAAATGCCTTTCTGTAACTCATCATTTCAAATTGCTATTATTATCTTTTCTAGTGATTTCTTAAGTGTCAGCGTTTTACATCTGTATATTGCCACTGGGAATATGTAAGCTCTTAGTAAACATAATTTTGTTTTCTTATTGGTACATTGCCACTTATTCTTCACTTCTGCTAGTTTCTGTGATGCAATTGCAATTCTTCTTTTGATTTTACTGACGCATACTATATATATATATATATACATCGGGAGGGGGAGGAACTAAGTGACCATAAAAAATAAGAGATGAAGAAAAATAAGTAAGGAATATGCAGACTGACGAAAGAGAGTAAGAGAAGAAAGTGTGTGTGGGGGGGGGATAGCTGAAAAAGCACATGGTGGCAACAGTTCTCTGTTTATCATGGACAAAACGGTGTAAAATACTCAAATACCCATAACCCTGAAGGGACAACTACTACGATCAAAGTGTTTTTAACACAGTTTTCTTATACATTATATTATCTTTCTTTTGACTAACTTATAGTGTAGTGTTTTTTTTCCCTTTTGTCTCATACTTTATTCTATTTTATATGAATAATAAAGAGCATTTGCCTGCGTGTTTTCTTAATACATAAATCTGCTTCTGCAATAAACACAGGCAGTCATGCAGACAGACAGACAGACAGGCAGACAGACAGTCAGGCAGGCAGATAGATAGATAGATAGATAGATAGATAGATAGATAGATAGATAGATAGATAGATAGATAGATAGATAGATAGATAGATAGATAGATAGATAGATAGATAGATAGATAGATAGATAGATAGATAGATACTTTGTGACATTTCACAAATGTCAACAGTAAAACATTATTGCTTGCAATTAAAATTTTATTTCACGAAAATAGTTTCCATTAAAACTAACAAATCTGTTCTTATTTCTAGGCAATACCTGACCACTGGTTTTCTCTTTGTCGGCGTGAAAAAGCAGTGAACCTCGAAGACAAAGTGGGCAATGAACCGTTACGTTATATGTGGGAACCAAGCGTTAAACGGAGGCGTTGTTTCCACCAGAGCGATCTGCAAGATCATCTGACCATATCAAGCGAATGTGTTAGATAATCACTCACCTGTGAAAAAAAACGTGCACTGAAAAGAACAAATTAAACTCTCCTGGAATTGCAGAAACTTATTCCTCGTTTTCGTTTTCTTCTTTGAAAGTAAATCCCCTCTGTGTCTCAACAAATGAATAGCATTATTTGGTCAGTCCAAAGGCTTCTTCACTCTTACATGACGCAAAACTAACCTTTGCATTTGCCATTATTTGTACACGTAAATTAGCTAGAGAACATGTGTCTAGTGTACTTCTAAACTAAACAAGTTAAAAAGATAAAAGTACACTGAGGGTTGAATGACATCTCGATAATTCAAAAGTATAGAGACTGTCAAAGAAGAAACTAAAGCTTCATTTTCATGCAAATTAAGGCACATAGGTGTTACGGTGTTAGGCCCGTATTTCAAAGACCTTCGACACATGAACGTCTGATGTGGTCAGTATCACGCCTGGGCCGCATTTACCTTCCCAGATTTCTCTGGTGCCCATTTTTATAAGCTGAGAGGATTCCTCGCCCTTTTTTTTTTTTTGGATGTTTACTCATCATCATCATCATCATCAGGTGCCGTGCCGACTGGCGTTGGCTATTATGCTTCTCCAGAGTACCCGATCCTTCATGCAGGCCATCAGTTCAGTTGGTGATCTCCTCTCACACCATCCCGTCAGACTGTCCAGTATCATTTCTCTTGGTCTTCCTCTTCATCTTCTTCCTTCTATTTTTCCTGTTGTTATAATATTTTCAATGCCCCCTCTTCTCATTGCATGTCCTACGAAAGTACATTGTCTCTCTCTTATCTTTTTGACAGGGTTTTTTTTTGTGTCTCTCCAGCTCTTCTCATACATTCTTCATTAGTTATTTTTGCTGTCCAGGGGATTCGCAACATTCTTCTAATAAACCACATTTCTGCTGCTTCCAATGATTTTTTGTGCAGACCTTCCTATTGTCCATGATTCACTTCTATATAACAAGATAGGTTCAATATAGCATTTTAGAACTCGTTTTCCAACATTCATTGATAAGGATTTGTTGGTTAATATATTTCTCACTCTCTGAAATGCAGTCTTTGCTTGGCCTGTTCTTTTCCTAATTTCTGTTCTGCATTTCCCATCTGAAGTTATTACTGCTCCAAGGTATTTGAAGTTCCGTTAATTTGGTGTTTACTAGAAAGAAAAAAAAATCTCACTGCTGGGACTTTAACCTGGTACCATCGGATTAGTAAACCGAGCATCCAACCATCCAGCTGACCAGGCCGCCATAGAAGAAGAAGTCCCAAATATGACACTATGAAAGGGTGAAATTCTGCAGGAAAAGTTTTAAAAGTTAAACAGCTGCCGTGTCAGTCTTTATGCCGCAGTGTTACGTCTAGTTTTGCTAGTTTGGGTAACGCAGTTTGGTCACTCAGAAGTCGCCGAAGGCTCCGCTCCTAGGACTTTAACCATTATAGTTTTATCCTTACCTCCGGTGTGTTACAACATTACAGTTTTATCCTTACCTCCGGTGTGTTACAACATTACAGTTTTATCCTTACCTCCGGTTTGTTACAACATTACAGTTTTATTATTACCCCGGTTTGTTACAACATTACAGTTTTATTCTTACTTCCGGTGTGTTACAACATTACAGTTTTATCCTTACCTCCGGTTTGTTACAACATTACAGTTTTATTATTACCCCTGTTTGTTACAACATTACAGTTTTATCCTTACCTCTGGTTTGTTACAACATTACAGTTTTATTATTACCCCTGTTTGTTACAACGTTACAGTTTTATTCTTACTTCCGGTTTCTTACAACATTACAGTTTTATTATTACCTTCGGTTTGTTACAACATTACAGTTTTATTATTACCCTGGTTTCTTACAACATTACAGTTTTATCGTTACCTCCGGTTTGTTACAACATTACAGTTGTATTCTTACCTTCGGTTTGTTACAACATTACAGTTTTATCCTTACCTCCGGTTTGTTACAACATTACAGTTTTATTATTACCTCCGGTTTGTTACAACATTACAGTTTTATTATTACACCGGTTTGTTACAACATTACAGTTTTATTCTTACCTCCGGTTTGTTACAACATTACAGTTTTATTCTTACCTCTGGTTTCTTACAACATTACAGTTTTATCCTTACCTCCGGTTTCTTACAACATTACAGTTTTATTATTACCTCCGGTTTCTTACAACATTACAGTTTTATTATTACCTCCGGTTTGTTACAACATTACAGTTTTATTATTACCCCGGTTGTTACAACATTACAGTTTTATTCTTACCTCCGGTTTCTTACAACATTACAGTTTTATCCTTACCTCCGGTTTCTTACAACATTACAGTTTTATTATTACCCCTGTTTGTTACAACATTACAGTTTTATTCTTACTTCCGGTTTGTTACAACATTACAGTTTTATTATTACCTTCGGTTTGTTACAACATTACAGTTTTATTATTACCCTGGTTTCTTACAACATTACAGTTTTATCGTTACCTCCGGTTTGTTACAACATTACAGTTGTATTCTTACCTCCAGTTTGTTACAACATTACAGTTTTATCCTTACCTCCGGTTTGTTACAACATTACAGTTTTATTATTACCTCCGGTTTCTTACAACATTACAGTTTTATTATTACACCGGTTTGTTACAACATTACAGTTTTATTATTACCTCCGGTTTCTTACAACATTACAGTTTTATTATTACCTCCGGTTTCTTACAACATTACAGTTTTATTATTACCCCGGTTTGTTACAACATTACAGTTTTATTATTACCTCCGGTTTCTTACAACATTACAGTTTTATTATTACACCGGTTTGTTACAACATTACAGTTTTATTATTACCTCCGGTTTCTTACAACATTACAGTTTTATTATTACCTCCGGTTTGTTACAACATTACAGTTTTATTATTACCCCGGTTTGTTACAACATTACAGTTTTATTCTTACCTCCGGTTTCTTACAACATTACAGTTTTATCCTTACCTCCGGTTTCTTACAACATTACAGTTTTATTATTACCTCCGGTTTCTTACAACATTACAGTTTTATTATTACCTCCGGTTTCTTACAACATTACAGTTGTATTATTACCCCTGTTTGTTACAACATTACAGTTTTATTATTACCTTCGGTTTGTTACAACATTACAGTTTTATTATTACCCTGGTTTCTTACAACATTACAGTTTTATCGTTACCTCCGGTTTGTTACAACATTACAGTTTTATTCTTACCTCCAGTTTGTTACAACATTACAGTTTTATCCTTACCTCCGGTTTGTTACAACATTACAGTTTTATTATTACCTCCGGTTTGTTACAACATTACAGTTTTATTATTACCCCGGTTTGTTACAACATTACAGTTTTATTCTTACCTCCGGTTTCTTACAACATTACAGTTTTATTATTACCTCCGGTTTCTTACAACATTACAGTTTTATTATTACCTCCGGTTTGTTACAATATTACAGTTTTATTATTACCCCGGTTTGTTACAACATTACAGTTTTATTCTTACCTCCGGTTTCTTACAACATTACAGTTTTATCCTTACCTCCGGTTTCTTACAACATTACAGTTTTATTATTACCCCTGTTTGTTACAACATTACAGTTTTATTCTTACTTCCGGTTTGTTACAACATTACAGTTTTATTATTACCTTCGGTTTGTTACAACATTACAGTTTTATTATTACCCTGGTTTCTTACAACATTACAATTTTATCGTTACCTCCGGTTTGTTACAACATTACAGTTGTATTCTTACCTTCGGTTTGTTACAACATTACAGTTTTATCCTTACCTCCGGTTTGTTACAACATTACAGTTTTATTATTACCTCCGGTTTCTTACAACATTACAGTTTTATTATTACACCGGTTTGTTACAACATTACAGTTTTATTATTACCTCCGGTTTCTTACAACATTACAGTTTTTATTATTACCTCCGGTTTCTTACAACATTACAGTTTTATTATTACCCCGGTTTGTTACAACATTACAGTTTTTATTATTACCTCCGGTTTCTTACAACATTACAGTTTTATTATTACACCGGTTTGTTACAACATTACAGTTTTATTATTACCTCCGGTTTCTTACAACATTACAGTTTTATTATTACCTCCGGTTTGTTACAACATTACAGTTTTATTATTACCCCGGTTTGTTACAACATTACAGTTTTATTCTTACCTCCGGTTTCTTACAACATTACAGTTTTATCCTTACCTCCGGTTTCTTACAACATTACAGTTTTATTATTACCTCCGGTTTCTTACAACATTACAGTTTTATTATTACCTCCGGTTTCTTACAACATTACAGTTGTATTATTACCCCTGTTTGTTACAACATTACAGTTTTTATTATTACCTTCGGTTTGTTACAACATTACAGTTTTATTATTACCCTGGTTTCTTACAACATTACAGTTTTATCGTTACCTCCGGTTTGTTACAACATTACAGTTTTATTCTTACCTCCGGTTTCTTACAACATTACAGTTTTATCCTTACCTCCGGTTTGTTACAACATTACAGTTTTATTATTACCTCCGGTTTGTTACAACATTACAGTTTTATTATTACCCCGGTTTGTTACAACATTACAGTTTTATTCTTACCTCCGGTTTCTTACAACATTACAGTTTTATTATTACCTCCGGTTTCTTACAACATTACAGTTTTATTATTACCTCCGGTTTGTTACAATATTACAGTTTTATTATTACCCCGGTTTGTTACAACATTACAGTTTTATTCTTACCTCCGGTTTCTTACAACATTACAGTTTTATCCTTACCTCCGGTTTCTTACAACATTACAGTTTTATTATTACCCCTGTTTGTTACAACATTACAGTTTTATTCTTACTTCCGGTTTGTTACAACATTACAGTTTTATTATTACCTTCGGTTTGTTACAACATTACAGTTTTATTATTACCCTGGTTTCTTACAACATTACAATTTTATCGTTACCTCCGGTTTGTTACAACATTACAGTTGTATTCTTACCTTCGGTTTGTTACAACATTACAGTTTTATTCTTACCTCCGGTTTCTTACAACATTACAGTTTTATTATTACCTCCGGTTTCTTACAACATTACAGTTTTATTATTACCTCCGGTTTGTTACAACATTACAGTTTTATTATTACCCCGGTTTGTTACAACATTACAGTTTTATTCTTACCTCCGGTTTCTTACAACATTACAGTTTTATCCTTACCTCCGGTTTCTTACAACATTACAGTTTTATTATTACCCCTGTTTGTTACAACATTACAGTTTTATTCTTACTTCCGGTTTGTTACAACATTACAGTTTTATTATTACCTTCGGTTTGTTACAACATTACAGTTTTATCATTACCTCCGGTTTGTTACAACATTACAGTTTTCCTTTTATCTTACGAAATTATATTTTTACTCTTTATCTGAAGTTTTTTTAACAACATTACAGTGTTACTTCCAGTTTGTTACAACATTACAGGTTTTTTCTTTTATGTCCAGTTTGTTACAGCATTACAGTTTTTTTTTCTTTTATGTCCAGTTTGTTAGAGCATTACAGTTTTTTTTCTTTATCTCCAGTTTGTTACAACACTGTAGTTTTACATAGAGATTCTTACATTACCCTTTCTATTTTATCTCCAGTTTGTTACAGCGTTACAGTTTTAACTCAAGTTTGTGTTTTTTCTTTTGCCTCCAGTTTATTACAATACAGTTTTTTTTTTATCTTCAGTTTGTTACAAGATAAATTTTACTCCTGTCTCCAGTGTGTTAATGCTGCTGTTTTTTTTACGGCGATACAGTAAAAATTCTACAGATACCAGTTTCGATGATAGCACCAGCATGTCTGGGAACTATACTTTCCCACGAACTAACATTAGGAGAAACAAACTTCAGTCTGGTTAATGCGAACAAAGAAGACTGTGTGCTATATTAAGGAACAGTTACCAGCATCAGCGAACTAGACTTAGCCAAAGCCCTTGTCCACTTCTTATAGTGCTACTACAACCAAATATAGTGCTCCTACCACTGCAAAGTGGAGATTGGCATGTTGTAATTTAGATGATGGGGGTAATATTATCGGGTTAGGAATATGTCGTGCCGCGGTGGTGTATGGGTTAGCACACTCGCCTACTGATATGAAGCTCCGTAGTTCGATTTCAAAATCATGTATACAACAATCGCTCCCTAGTAAAATAAATTATAATAAGTACTCCCCGGAACTAAGTGTCTATATGTCGGCAATAGTTTTGTGAATGTTAAAAATGTTTCATATTTGACTGATTTTTTTTGTGTGTGCAAAATGCCACGATCAGATAAAAAAAAAAAGGGCTTTGAGGCAAAAAAAAAACAAACAAAAGAAGCCAAAGTTTACTCGTAATCATTTACAACACGGAGCAGAACTGGCGAGAGCACGTGTACTGTGACCTCAGCCAACGAACTTTGTTTACAAGACAACATCAGGTGAAAGTCCTATATGTTCTAAGGTTGCCACGCCCCTTTCGAAGTCTGAACAAAAGATTAAAAATCTGTATTCTTTCGATGATTCTGTCTGTGATCTTGACTATTTTGATACCGCTAGTAACATCGATGATGACGGTGACGATGAGTCTGATGTGCAAAGATAAAACCCCAGGGTAGTAGAATAATTGACACAGAACTTTTGAATGATGGCATTTTTTTTTTCTAGTTTAGTATTCCAGTTTTGTTACTCATCTGTGAAGATTGTTGGAGCTGAAAGAAAAGGCTTAGCTAGCAAGTTTGTCTGTCAGCGTGAACAGGCAGACATATAATCATCGTTACCAGTTGTTGAGGTTACAGTTTCTTTGTCTGTTATCAGTTGTTGAGGTTACAGTTTCTTTGTCTGTTATCAGTTGTTGAGATTACAGTTTCTTTGTCTGTTACCAGTTGTTGAGATTACAGTTTCTTTGTCTGTTACCAGTTGTTGAGATTACAGTTTCTTTGTCTGTTACCAGTTGTTGAGATTGCAGTTTCTTTGTCTGTTACCAGTTGTTGAGATTGCAGTTTCTTTGTCTGTTATCAGTTGTTGAGATTGCAGTTTCTTTGTCTGTTATCAGTTGTTGAGATTACAGTTTCTTTAACTGTTACCAGTTGTTGAGATTACAGTTTCTTTGTCTGTTACCATTTGTTGAGATTACAGTTTCTTTGTCTGTTACCAGTTGTTGAGATTGCAGTTTCTTTAACTGTTACCAGTTGTTGAGATTGCAGTTTCTTTAACTGTTACCAGTTGTTGAGATTACAGTTTCTTTGGCTGTTACAATTTTTTTTGGCAGGAACAAAATCAGCAATTTTGACCTGTACCCCTACCTCCATATTGCTATTAGGACACATTAAATGTCGTGAGAATTTAGAGAAGACCTTCTTGGAAGGGTAGAAAATGTGGAAAAAGAAAGAGAGGAATACCAAGGCGAAGATGACTGCAAGACATCGTTGATAATCTGCAGATGCTTCAGCAACAGAGCATCTTGCTTACAACCGAGAGGCCTACAGGAGAGCTGTTAGGGAGACAAGGTTCTGCAAGGGACATGTAAATGACTGACTCAATGGTTCAGCGTGTGAGCATTTTGTAAATATCAAACCTCGCCGCAAGTAAGGTAAGAAAAAAAACTTCACAAAAGTTCAAAATGCGGACTCGGGGTTCACTGCATTCGGGGCAACCCCATATATGATCCGCCGAATGCCGCAGTATCCATCCAAGAGTTGTTTGCTAACAGTTCCTGTCAAATGTTCGTTCTTTACGATGCGTTTTTTGCCACAAAGTTCTGATTTCCTGCCAGGACCTTTACCTCCAGCAATCTCCTAACATCTACATTGTAGTTTCACGCGAACATTCAATCTCCTCTGATGTTTGTAAATAAGAAATAAGAAATAACATCTTGTTGGCAAAAATTCATATGAAGCCATTGACAGCAATTATTGAGGAAAGATGCTGGCGATGGTTGGGACATGTGCTCCTAATGACTGACAACTCACTACCAGATATTAGCACTAAGACGGACACCACAGGGGAAAAGAACTAAGGGTAGACCAAAAGAGATATGGAGAAGAACAACAGAGAGGATGTTGAACAATAGACGGCTCACCTGGACAAGAGCGGAAAAAAGGCAAAGGACAGGCATTTGTGGAAAACCCTTGCTGAAGTCCCATGTGCCCGGGGAACTTAGGGTTCAGAGAGAGAGAGAGAGAGAGAGAGAGATGTTTGTGAAGTAAGTTTAATTTTTACATTTTAAAAGAGTCGTAAGTTGTATTGACAAAACCGGCATTTCAGAAAGTTCTTCATGCAAGTTGAAAGACAGGCACAGTTGTACCAGTTTCGAAAAATTCTAGCGCCATTACTGATTTGATATTACGCTACATCTTCACATCTTTTGCTGCCAAGAATTCCAGTCGCTTATAGGGACGATCTGCGACAGTAAAACCCAACATGGCGCCTAATATTCTTCCTGTTCTGTCTCACTGGAATTGAGAGCAGGATGCTCTTTGCAGCCGATGGGGTGAAGATGTTGAAGAGTATCTTCGTGTTGAATGAGATATGGGGGTTACAATGGCTATTTTTTTTCAAACTTCTGAATGAATCTAAAAGGCAGGAAAAAATGTGTTTCTTCTTTAGTGGTTTCTGTACCAGCATGGGGACTATAGCAATCCCTGCCATGTTAGTCAGGCTAGGCATGTTACTAGGGGCACCAAGGGAGAGGTGGGGGGTTAGGGTTCGCCAGCTATGACGCTATAGTTTGCTGTCACCTGTGGGTCACTGGCCACTATATCAGATAGCATCTTTACCTCCCTCCACCCCCCCACCACCGCCCACGCTCCCAAAATGACATGTAATTAAGGGAAAAAAAAACTAATTTTATCAGAAGTCCTTGTACAAACCCATTATTCCAGATTAACTCGCAGCTCGCAGTGAACTCAACATAAGACAGACAATTGATTACCCTAACTCTAAAATTAGTTAAAGACTGCCAGAAACAATACCTCAAACGAACAAATAAACCTCATTATGGACGCCTACGACTTTCTTCCACAGGCTATATCGGCATAGGGAAAAGACTTAGACCCGCCAATCTAGTTAACGGACTTCTTAAAAGTTCATAGCGACCCCGGTTAAGAACTAATTGTCCTCGTGGCAAAAGACCTGCGAGATTTATGAAGTAACTCAATACTTTCTGATGTGCACCACGAAGTGCAGCGAGTGCGATGAGTGTAGTTGATTACCACAGAAACATCATTCATTGTTTTTTTTTTCTTTCAGCCATCTTTCGTAACAGTCCGCTGAGATAAAAGGAGAGCATTAATTCTAGGAGTGTGTTGAACGGGCATTGCGCTAATATTATGTGTTAAACTATGTATTAATATTATGTGTTAAACTATGTATTAATATTATGTGTTAAACTATGTATTAATATTATGTGTTAAACTATGTATTAATATTATGTGTTAAACTATGTATTAATATTATGTGTTAAACTATGTATTAATCACAATAACGCAGATAGAAATAGCACCACTTTCGGTTTAACTGAAGAAAAATAAGATGGAAAAAAATATAAGTATAGCTATCAAAAAAAAACCACAGGAAGTGTGAAGACGCTGTCCAGTTAGGTCATCAGCGACCTATAGCTGATATGCTAGCGTCACGGTTAGCGAGTCATAGCTGACCAAGACCCTGTCCCACCTCTCCGTTGGTACCCCGCGTAGCATACCTACCTGGCTAACGGGGCAGGGGCGGTCAGAGTCCCCATGGTGGCGGAGTCTGCTAAAGAAGTATTTCACTTCCCCTGCTTTTTAACTGCACTCCGGGACTGAAAAGATGGCTGGAGTAACCCACTCCCAGGCCGATACGATGTGTGGCTCAACGTCTTCGCAGCATCGGCTGCAACCAGCTCGCAACTACAGAGAGACTGAAGAAGAAGAAGAAGAAGAAGGAGGAGGAGGAGGAGGAGGAGAAATTGAAAAACAGTAATGATCCTCCTCCTCCTCCTCAAATGATGTTGACAATCTTAGATGGCACTCCATATATTCTTAAAATTCTCCACAATGAATCTCTGTGTATGCTATCAAATGCCTTTTTAAAGTCTATGAAGTTCAAGATTAATGGTCTTCGCTTTTCAATATGTTCTTCAAGAATTTTTCTTAGAGTAAAGGTCTGGTCGTGACAGATTCTCCTTTTTTCGAAATCCTGCTTGTTTTTCTCTCATTGCAGTATCCACTATATCTTTAAGTATATTCAAAATGACCTTGCAAAATACTTTTGACACAACTGATAGTAATGTTACTCCTTTCCAGTTGTTGCAATCGCAAAGGTTGCCTTTTTTCGGTATTTTAACAATGATTTTTTTTTCCATTTAGAAGGGACCTTTTCTTATTTCCAAACTTTATTAAACATTCTCTGTAGTTTGCTCATGTTGTCAATTTTAGCAGCTTTTTACATTTCGGGTGTTATTTCATCTTCAGCTGCAGCTTTGTTGTTAGCCATTAGATTCACTGCTGTTTCAATTTTATGCTATTTAATTTAATCTAATTTGACATTTAGCTGTGGGAATGGTAAGTCAGTTTCAAGGTCTATCAAGTGTGGTCGATTAAGCATTTCTTGGAAGTGTTCGGCCCATCTTTGCTTTTGGTCTTTATTTGATGTCAAAAGTGTGCAAGTTTTGCTAATGATTGGTCTTTATTTGGATGCAGTAGTACCTGTTAACCTCTTTTGTATTTTATATATAGTTTTGCTGTCTATTGTTTTTCCTGCTTTCTCTGCTTCTTTCGTCATGTTGTCCATGTATTCTCTTTTATCCCTTCTAGCTGAACTTTTTACTTTATTGTCTAGTTTCTTGTATGTTGATTTTGCCAAATCTCTTCCAAGATAAGTCTTTACGTTCAACATAGCTAATTTGGCTGCTCGTCTTTCATGTATGGATTTTCATGTGTTATCTGATATCCATGCCTTTCCTACTTGTTGTCTGCAGTCTAGCAAGTGTTTTAGCTGATGTAATTATGTCCGTACTGTAAGAATGCCATAATTCGTCTATATCTGTCTCCTTAACCACACTGAATGCAGCGAACTGTTCGGTAAGTTCCAGATTAAAAGTACTCTTAGTATTTTCATCCTGTAGACTATGACTGTTTTTATTTCTGAGCATTTCTTTCTTGTGTTGGCTTTTCAGTTTTAGTCTTATTTTCCCTATACACAGATTGTGATCACTGCTGAGATCTGCACCCTTATATGCTCTTACATCTATCAGAGATGTTCTGAATTGCTTTCTAATAAAAAAAGAAATGATATGTCTGGTTTCTGGTTCTATCATTTGGAGATATCCATGTTGTTTTATTTATTTCTTTGTGTGGAAATATTGTTCCTCCAATGACCATGCATAGGGAAAATAAAACTAAAATTGAAAAGCCAACACAAGAAATCAATACACAGAAAGATAAGCAGCCACAGCCTACAAGAAGAGAATATTAGCAGTAATTTCAATCAGGAACTTGCCAATCATTCCACAACACTCAGGGAAGTAGAGGAGATAGGTACAGATGAATTTTTGAATTCTTACAGCACAGCCATAATCACAGCAGCAAAAGCAAGCGCTGGACTAAAAAAATAGAAAAGCATGGATATCAGAAAACACATGGAAGTACATAATGAAAGACGAGCAGTCAAATTAGACATGTTGAATGCAAAAACAGATCTTCGAAAAGATATGGCAAAAGCAACATACAAAAAATAGACAAGAAAGTAAAAAGCTTAGCTAGAAGGGATAAAAGAGAATACATAGACAATATGGCGAAAGAGGCAGAGAAAGCAGCAAAAACAGGAGACAGCAAAACTTTTTATAACATACAAAAGAGGGTAACAGGTACTATTACATCTAAAGAAAGACCAATCCTTAGCACAACTGGAACACTATTAACATCAAATAAAGACCAAAAGCAAAGATGGGCTGAACACTTCCAAGAAATGCTTAATCGATCACACCCAAAAGAATTGTTAAACCTTGAAACCGACTTACCAGCCCCACAACTTAATGTCAACCTAGATGAAATTAAATTGCATGAAACTGAAACAGCACTGAATTTAATTACTAACAAAAAGCAGTTGAAGATAAAATAACACCCGAAATGCTAAAAGCTATCAATAGTGACATCATGAGACAACTACAGAGAATGTCTAACAAGATCTGGAAAGAAGAAAAGGTCCCTTCTAAATGAAAAAAAAAAGAATTATTGTTAAAATACCAACAAAAAAAAAAGGCAACCTTAGTGACTGTAACAATTGGAGTGGAGTATCCTTAATATCAGTTTGTCAAAAGTATTTCGCAAGGTCATTTTGAATAGACTTAAAGATATTGTAGATACCGCAATGAGAGACGAACAAACAGGATTTCGAAAAGGGAGAAGCTGTCTCGACCAGATCTTTACTCTAAGAATAATACTTGAAGAACATATTGAAAAGCAGAAACCATTAATACTGAAATTCATGGACTTTAAAAAGGCATTTGATAGCATACACAGAGGTTCACTATGGATAATTTTAAGTCTGTATGAATGCCATCTAAAATTGTCAACATCATTAAGGAGTTCTACAATGGATATGTTTGTGCAATCAAAACAGAAGAAGGGATGAGTGAATGGCTCCAGATTGAAACAGGTGTGAAACAAGGATGTATACTATCTCCTTTGCTTTTTGGAATTACAATAGACTTCATAATGAAAAAATGCTGCACAGATAATAACACAGGTATTGGCTGGGTACAAGGGACCCAACAAGAAGATCTTGATTTTGCTGTTGACATAACTCTTATCAGTAACAATGTGAATTCCATGCAAGAAAAAACAGACAGCCTGTCTTCACTGACTAGCAAAAATAGGAGTTGAAATTAACAAGGACAAAACAAAAATAATGAAAATTCCCATTAATCAAAATGGAAAAATAGACGTAGAAGGGACAGATATTGAAGAAGTCAATCAATTTGCATACCTTGGCAGTTACATAGACCAGGATGGTGACACCAGAAAGGAAGCTAAAATTAGAATTGCAAAAGCAGCATCGATCTTCAAGAATCTTGAGAACATATGGAATTCAAAAGTTATAAGCACAAAAACCAAGTTAAGACTATTCAATTCAAATGTGATATCCACCCTCATTTATGCATGTGAAAGCTGGAAAACACTAAAGAAATAGACAAGAAATTAGACTCTTTTGAAAACAAATGCTTAAGGAAAATGCTCGGCATTCAGTGGAACAAATTCAAGAACAATGCAGAGATAAGACAGATGACTGAACAACAACCAGTCTCATGGGTGATCAGGAAAAGGAGATGAACATATGTTGGTCACGTGATGAGAAGAAACGATCAGAGAATCCCCAAACAAGCTGTCAAGTGGAACACAACAGGCCAGAGAAAAAGAGGCAGACCGAGTAAAACTTTGAAGAGGACATTGTTAAGAGAGGCCAAATTAACGGGTGTAGAATCCCTTGATGAGGTTGAAAGGCTCGCCGAAGACAGAAAAAATTGGTGAACTATCTTGCGAGCCCTATGTGGCGTTTAACGGCACGGGAAGGATATAAGATATAAGATAAGAACGACCATGCCCTCCGTCAGACATAATATTTGTATATAATATTTACTCTTTCTCCGTAATGATTTACCGTATCAATCCCTTCTTTCCCCGTTACTTTTTCAACGTCAATGTTATATTTTCCTACCTTGGCGTTGAAGTCTCCCATGACAACTAAGATGTCGTGTTTAGGGATTTGCTTAGGGACTTGTGGTAATGTATTATTGTAGTTGGTGGTAGAAACTGTCTATTATTTCATCATCTGCATCGTTTGTGGGTGCATAGGATTGTATGATTGTCATTCTTCCGTGCCTTATTTTGGAATCGTGCTCTTAATATACGACTGTTCACTGGTTCCCATTCTGTAAGGCTCTTAGCGGCTGTAGTTGACATAATTATACCTAGTCCTTCGTGATATTTCCCATCGTCTCTGCCTGAATGTATGATTAATTTACGGTTTTCCGCCGATCTTTTCCCTGCTTCAGTCCATCGCCTTTCATTGATGCCCAGGACGTCTAAGTGATATCTATCCATTTCTTGTATTACCTGAGCAGTTTCTGATGATGCGGCCAATGTTCTTACATTCCAGAAATCAAATACGGGAGAAAGTAATAGTAGTAGTAGTAGTAGTAGTATTAGTAGTAGTAGTAGTAGTAGTAGTAGTAGTAGTGTGCATCCACTGTCTAGATTTTCAGTTCTGTCTCTCACATAAGGTGAACTTTTCCTCCCTTATTTCGTTTATGAAGGCTTAGAGCCTAACTTCTTGAATGGTTTTACTGGGGCCTATAGGTAACGAGTTGCTCATTTCTACATATTATTTTGAATAATTCAGAGTTTCTCAAGCTCCTTTTGTCCATAATGGCCAACCACTGTAATTTTATAAGCGCAGAAACTACAGGAATACGTTATTTATGTTCTTTCATTTCGGCTCTTAGAAAGTCGCCGGTGTTTCCATCTGATTCGCTGCCCGTTCAGAAAGTTTTTTTTTTCAACCCAATGAATATAAAAAATTATAATGATGTCCTTGACTTTGTTGTAAAATGACTGTTTATTGTCAATAAAGCAGAGGGCAAGCTTTATTATGATTGGAAATGTGACGTTTAATAATATTACGCTCATAAATATATATTCTCTCCCCTTTACCTGATTCCTATTAGAGTTTCCGAGTAGTTCTAGTGGGATTTTTCATTTGCATGAATTTAGATCTTTTTTGCTTTTTTTTTAATTCTTCATGCGGAAACATCAAAGTGATTCATTCTTTTCATTCAGTCATTTGCATGTCCCTTGCGGAACTTTGCCTCTCTAACAGCACTCATGTAGGCCTCTCGGTTGTGAGCAAGATGGCCTGCTGCTGATGCATCCATTTGCAGATCATCAACGATGTCCTGCAGCCATCTTCGCCTTGGTCTTCCTCTCTTTCTTTTTCCGAAGACGGTCTTCTCTAGATTATCGTGACGTTTAATGTGTCCAAAATATTTAAGATAGAGAAAGAGAGAGATTGATTGATTGATCTTTATTTCAAAAGGGTTAAGAATTGGGCACGCAGGCCCGTCTGACATTCTGCCCTTTATCATACATCTTTCACTCTATTCCAGACATTCTACAAATATGCTGTTCATATAACAAACATAACTAACATTGAAGCTGAGAGACATAAAATAAAATATAACATTTACGTTTCGCTCTTACACATTCACTCAGTACAGAAGTAACTATATACATTATAAATGACTATCTACTAAACAAAATTTTCGGGACTATTCAGAAAACAATTAATTGTATTCGGTGTCTGTAAGAGCAGCTTAAGATAACTTTTAAGTTTTATAATTCATGGAGGCATGTAGTCGACATCAAATAGATATTGGGAAAGCTTGTAGTTGTAGGAAGGAGTATAATTTATATTTTTTATATAGGATGGGAGGGTATTCCAAAGAAGAGCAGCAGAATAACTAAAGCTTTTCTTGTAAAGATCAAGTCTAGGTTTTGGAAGACATATGTTGTTCAAGCGTTGGCTGCACTTTGGGTTAAATTTAAACAGGTTCCATAGATAAGGCGGGGCATGCCGTGAAAGAATTTGATGTACTAACTTGGCCTTGTTGAAGAGGAACCTGTTCTTAAGAGGTAGTATTTTGATACGTTTGTCATGATTAGTTGATTGTGCTTGATCTTTGTCACTAATAAGCTTTACTGCTCGCTTTTGGAGAGAGCAAAGCCTTTTTGTATTTGACACTGAGCAACCATCCCAAACTGTTGAGCAGTAGTCTAAATGTGTTTGTATATGAGCTATGTAGTATGTCTTCCTAGTGTCTTGATCTATGAAGTGCTTAATTTTAGCTAATTGGTATACTTTTTGTGCGATGAGTTTTGTTAGACATTGCACATGAGAGTTCCAGGTCAGATGTTGGTCAATAATAAGACCTAGTGTTTTGTGCTCGCTAACGTTTTCTATCTGTGATGTTTCTGTACAGAGCCGAAGTGTTGTTTTTGTTGCGTTTTGTAGTTTCTGTCTTGTTGTTATGAGCATTGATTTTGTTTTATCGGTGTTTATAATCATGCCATTATTTTTGCTCCATCCAATTAAATTGTATAACTCGACCTGAAGAGTTGATTCTAGATTAACACAATCGTAGTCACTGGTGTAGATTGTGCAATCATCGGCAAAAAGGTCACAAGAAGAGTGTTTAAGATGAAGTGGAAGATCATTGATATAGATAGCAAAGAGCAACGGGCCTAGAATAGAACCTTGCGGAACACCAGTGTCAACTTTAGCAGAATTTGATAGAGAATTGTTGAAGAATACTACCTGTTGTCTGTCTGACAGAAACGATGCAATTAATTTTATTAGGTCAGGGTGCAGTCTATAAGTCTTTATTTTTCTTACAAGAATATCGTGGTCAATCATATCAAATGCCTTTTTAAAGTCGACAAAAATGGCACCACATAGTCTGTCGTCATTTATGTTTACTAACCAGTTTTCTGTCATTTTGGTAAGAGCTGTGTGGCAGGAATGATTGGGTCTAAAGCCTGACTGACTGTCTATGAGTAAATTGTTCTCTTGCATGTGTCGTAGAGTTATTTTGTGTATGTGTTTTTCGAGTGGTTTTGATAATGACGATAATATGGATATTGGTCTATAGTTGGTAAGATTGTTAGATGAGCCAGATTTAAAGCGAGGATACACCTTAGCAGTTTTAAAAGCCTCAGGAAAATAACATTTTGCAATGCACTGGTTGTAAATATATGTTAGTGTATGTGAAATGACAGGTGCAGCATAACGTAAGATCTTATTACTAATATCATCAAGCCCAGTTGTATTGTTGTTTTTTAAGGTTAAGAGATAACTGTGAACTTCACTGACTGTTAAGAATGGAATGTGTAACTGTTTAAAATCAGTACATCTGCTGTCCTGGAATGTTTGTAGTTCATGTAAGTCGCATACAGGAGCTGATATTGATGATTTAAGAACGTTGATTTCTTCTCTGAAATGTGTACTGATATGTGCGTTAGTGTATGCACGATTGATGGCGTGAGAATCAAATTCTTTTCTTTTATTTGATAGGGTATTTATGGCTTTCCAAATTGATTTACTGTCTGATTTATTCTGTATTAGATTCCTGAAGTAATTTTTTTTCTCTTGTCTTATTAAGTATTGAACTTTGTTTCTGAGTGAGCGGTAGGTCATAAAGTCCTTGATTTTGTGCGCCCGATCACGTTCTCTCATGAATTGTAGTATTTCAGGTGTTATCCAAGGTGACTTCGTCTGGTGTTTTACTCTCATCTCTTTCATGGGAACATGTTTGTCTAATATATCTCTGAAGATCTTTAGCCAATATTCTATTGCCTCATCAGGGTCAGTTAGTTGGTACACATGTGTAGAGAGGGAGAGAAGGAGAGAGAGAGGGAGAGCATGCGCACTTACATCTACAGAGCCAAATAAATTAAGTTTCATAATCATTTGATGTGTCCCCCCCCACCCCACCCCCCCGCAATATAAAGATGCCCGCTTCTCTTTAAACATGCGTGAAAGAGGAATAACGTTCTGTTATCCGTTTTTTTTTTTTTGCAGTGATGGTATGAAAGCTATCGAAATTCATCTGTCGATTAAAGGTTAAGTACGGTGGTTCACGACTGTTCTTGTAGCAAGTTCCTAACTTAAATAGAGACAGCCTTCAGAGCTGCCGTAAATCATTTAGAGCAGCAGTTGCCAGTTGTCTTCAGGACCCGTTGTCCATGAAATCAGAGCTACCAATTCGTCAACCCCCCTCTTGAGGAAGTCTGTTCCAGCCCGACACGTGTGACGGTTTGAGGACAACCCAATTTAATTAATTGTCGAAAATCTGGACTCTCCGTCGCTGGTCCTCCTTGCAGCCGATGTATCGCTTCTGGTCACGGAGGACTTCCCTAAGTTTAAACGAGTCCATAGTGGATGAAAACAGAATGGCTGATTGACAGAGTAGGCCCTGGAAACAGTTGTTGGTACCACCTCAAGAAATCCTCTTAGAGGCCCTAATTCTGTTACTTACATGTTTTGTTTTTGACTTTCTTTTGAATCTCTCACACAT
This sequence comes from Achatina immaculata, assembly GCA_009760885.1. NCBI lineage: Eukaryota > Metazoa > Mollusca > Gastropoda > Stylommatophora > Achatinidae > Lissachatina > Lissachatina immaculata. The sequence continues at coordinate 10,234,717 of CM019702.1, forward strand.
TTTTTCCATAACTGAATTTAAAAAATATGCCCTTAATGTTTTTTGTTCATTTAACGCCCCTCTTATGCCCTAGAACTGTTTAAGAAATGTTTCATTATATTATATTATATTATATTATGTTATGTTATGTTATATTATATTATATTATATTATATTATATTATATTATATTATATTATACTGGCTCAAACTTTCGCTCCAAAGTCACATTTTCCGGCTGCATCATTGCACATGTTATTTTGCACGCCATCTCATAATTAACTCGTTGCAATTTACGTCTATCATTTGCTTAAATCATCTTCTTCTTCACGCCAACTTGCCAGGAGACAGGCTGTCGCCGGAACCTTCTTTGCCAGATAATGTTCTTTATTGATCAGTCGAAACAACTTTCATAAATCCTCTCTCTGTTTTTTCTTTCTCTTCTGTTCGAGATATCAGAACTCGAGGAAAGCCCATGCGTGGATGACTACTGAAACCAAGTATTGTTAACACTTTATTATTTTTTTATGTGTTTATGGCTATGTTATGTTTTCGTGCGTCTACGGTAATGTTATATTTTATGTGTTTACGGTTATATGTTTATGATAGCTCTATACTGATCTCCTCTTTCTTGCAGTAGTAGTAGTAGTAGTAGTAATAGTAGTGGTAGTAGTATTTGTAGTAGTAGTAGTGGTATTTGTAGTAGTAGTAGTAGTAGTAGTAGTAGTAGTAATAGTAGTGGTAGTAGTATTTGTAGTAGTAGTAGTGGTATTTGTAGTAGTAGCAGTAGTAGTATTAGCAGCAGTAGTATTAGTAGTAGTAGTAGTGGTAGTAGTATTAGTAGTAGTAGTAGTAGTAGTAGCAGTAGTAGTGATGATGGTAGTATTAGTAACAGTAGCAACAGCAGCAGCAGCAGTAGTAGTAGTAGTAGTAGTAGTAGTAGTAGTAGTAGTAGTAGTAGTAGTAGTAGTTCAGCTTCTTCTCACATCTTTTCTCTCCAGGAATCTCCTAGCTCTGTTCTTCTGCCCAAGTAATTCCTTTTTTTATAAAGATGTTGCCCCAACCCCTTCTTGCGAAGTTTGTTCTTCTCATTGTCAGCAACAAGCTAATGCAACATTGCTCCGTGAGATGCCCTTCTTCTTGCGAAGCTTGTTCTTCTCATTGTCAGCAACAAGGTAATGTAACACTGCCCAGCGAGACCAAAATCTTGGTGGTGAATTGTTGGTAGAACTATGGATGAGTTAGCAGTCAGCATTTGGCTTCTAATAGTTGGACCCTGAAGCGATCCGGTTAGCAGGAACGGATCTAACTAGCACATTATAATTTTTTGTTTGTTTAACAGAGCAGTGAAACTTCTCTTTTTCAGATAATCAGGATGGTGTCTTCTAAAATGTCATAACTTTCACGTTGTGATCTGAATCAGTGTATGAAATATAAAAGATGTATCTTCTAACCCGAATGTTGAGTAGAGTCCTCGAAGACAGGTCGGCCCTATGGATAAATGTGTGTCACAAGCTCTTAATCAGAGCCTTATCATGTAGCTACGGAGCTAGTGAAATATGGCTGATATATCTAACTTCTTCTTCTTTTTCTTCTTCTTCTTCTTCAGTCTCTCTGGGACTACATGCTGGTGTTCAATGCAGCCGTGCGAGGAGGTTTTGGAGGCGGTTTACGGTGGCTTTTTTAATTTCAGGCCCTCGGTGGAGCTAATACGCACGGGATGTGTAATGTATCTTTAGCAAATTCCACCACCCCGTTAGCAATGCTAGTTCTGATTTTTTTTTGGGGGGGGGGGGGGGCAGCGACGGAGAAGTGGGACATGGTCTTGATCAGATTCTTAAAAAACAATGAAACTTTATATTTACTTCCTAGTTATAAACTGAGAGTCTCACTGGATTAAAAAGCGAGTTCTAATGTTGATTGTGGGTAAATGTATCGAGAATTTAAATACTAATTTTAATGCTAGATTTGAGCCAAGTATTGAAGAAATTTCGATCCCGGAAGGATTACAGAGGAACTGTGCTGTATGAATCAGTAGTGGCAAAAGCTGGTGCTGACAAGGAATAAATACTAGTACGTACATGTAGCATAAAGTCATTCAGTCATTTGCAACTCCCTTGCGGAACTTTGCCTCCCTAACAGCTCTCCTGTAGGCCTCTCAGTTGTAAGCAAGATGCCCCGCTGCTGATGCATCCATCGCAGATTATCAAGGATTAACACAATGTGCATGTAACATTTAGAAATTGTCATAACTGGTATAAATACAGAGCATATATCAGGGATGGCCAAAATTGTTTAAGGTTAAGACCCATTTACAATAAACTTCAGTTCGAGAGTCACAAGACGAGAACAAATATTACACACGCGTTTTTACATTTTTTAAAACATAATGTGTATGAACAATTTTTTTTAAAAACGTGTAATAGAGACATAGACACGTGTAGACAGAGACTGCAAAAAAAAAAAAAACAAACCCCCCTTGGCTGTGGAGGCAGAGGGCCAGACCTGCTTTCTGAGAATTCTGTCAAAGTGTTATGCAATCATTTACACTGATGAGTCCTCTGTTGTCAGGCCCCTGAGAAGCCCGTGGGACCTTTACGACCCGGGGTCGAAGGGAAAATGATGAGAGGAAAGACCTTGATGTTTTTACTATCACCACAAATAGTTTAAACTATGGAGGTCATGGCAGTAACTAGGGCAGTGGAGTGGCTGGAGACATTGACGTTTGACCTTGAATGTTTCCTAAGTGACTCAATGAGCATTCTCAGGAAAAAAAATCAATGGAGGTTGGGTGGGGAGGGAGGGCTCGTTAACGGTGGTTAGAGTCTGTGAGGAGGTCCAGGCTGTCTAAAACCTGTTTCATCTTTGTGCCAGGTCACGCGGGTGTCTAGATGAACCGAACGAGTTGATAAGCTTGCCAGCGTGGCGTTGGAGGGAAGCGGTGGGGCAGTTGATCGGGCTGATATTCTGAACGCTCTTAAAGAGGCCGGACGAGAACAGGATTCGTGTGATAAATGTGACTCTGTTACCTTATCCAGATTGTAATGTGACTCTGTTACCGTATCCAGATTGTAATGTGACTCTGTTACCTTATCCAGATTGTAATGTGACTCTGTTACCTTATCCAGAGTGTAATGTGACTCTGTTACCTTATCCAGATTGTAATGTGACTCTGTTACCTTATCCAGAGTGTAATGTGACTCTGTTACCTTATCCAGATTGTAATGTGACTCTGTTACCTTATCCAGAGTGTAATGTGACCCTGTTACATTAACCGAATTGAGGGGAACTGCAAGTCAAAGGCGGTGCAGACAGGCAAGGAGTACTGTTCGGGCTACCAAAGAAGATTAGAGTCAACCAACATAGAACTGGCGTCGCCATTTATGAACAACGTGTTCGATATGCAGTGATGATAGTCTGTCGACTCTCCAACCAACCAACTAACCAACCAACCAACCAACCAATCAACCAACCAACCAACCAACTGACTGACTGACTGACTAACTAACTAGCCCGTGTTTTTAGTCCCATTATGTCATAGAGGTATATAAAGGAATTGGTTTTAACAGCAATATTTTCCTTGACATGACCGGCGAACTAGAGGGTCATGTGTCCAGCATCATATCTAGCCGCCTTTACCACCCCAGTCTCCAGAAGAAGCCGGGTATCTCATTCTACAGCTGCGTGACTAGGGCCACTTCGACCTGACTTCAGCTTAGCGTGAGAAACAACGGCACTAACAACTACGCCACTGTGGTTAATGTGGACACATTCAGTGCTGTACTTTATCACTGTGTGAGACCAACATTCATTGGTTCGTTATAACATGTCATCAGAAACAAGCCATTCGGACCTTTCCACTTTTGCTTCCTCTCACACCCAGATTATCACATCCTCTTGTTCCTTGTATGTGTACACAATATTTCTTTCTCTGTGTAATCAATTCTAATTTATTTTTCTTTTAAATCCATCCCTTCAGGCTGGAGTTTTAAAATCAATTTTTCCTGTTTTATTTATAGAAATATCAAGACTCCAAGCTTTCGAGACAAGATAATGACATACTTCAACAGGTTCATGATTCATCAAATCTGGCGTGACTTCTCGAATGATGAGACCTCCGACAAGGGCGAGATAAATGAGACGACCAGTACCCAAATAATAAATTCCCAACATTAGCAATTCATCACACTTTAACGTTTGGCAGATCCGGAAGACTGTAGTGCAGAGGATGTTAAAATAGTCACATTTTGAAAATGATGGTATCTCCACGCAGTAACTAACTTTGATGCAATCAGCCAAGAAAAGCTTTTAAGAAAGAACATGGCTGACTGAAGTGTTCAGAAGAGGGAAAAAAGCCAACAAAATAAATGACTAAAAAAAAGGCTAAACGACAACGTATTTTCGAAACAAATACACAAGCCAGCAATAAATCCAAGTTCAAAGAGTGGAATTATCGAGCATATTAAAATATGAAATTACGCATTTTTAAAACATAAAGGGGTTCTAATCTTTGGAGGAAAAATATATTGATACAATCACACGCAGCCTGATCATGCAGTACGTTAAAAAGTCGGAGTAAATAATATAATGCTACGAGTTAAGTCCGTGACGTCTTAGTACATCAAAACAAATTGTGGCGTAATATCCTGGGCCAGGTCCAGTTTATATTGCCAATTTTAAAAACCTAAAAGCCTAAGCAGAGAAGATTATCTCCAGCCCGTAAACATTCACACAAAATCACACTATACGAACTCCTCACATCATCCGCCGTTCGATTAGAGAGACACGACGATATGATAGCACAGAGAGCTTTTGGCTAAAGGAAGTCATGCAGTTTCCCAAGTTTAGTAATTTTCCTTGTTTTTTTTTTTTTAACTTCCTGTTCATCTTCCGTTGGCAGAAGCCATCATTTCCTGTCCCGGAAAGTAAGACACTTGCTTTGGATTTTATGTTAATTGTAAACACTGTAGTGAGTTAAGTGAGGAAAGCTAGCCCCCTCCCTCCCACACAGCTTCCGTGCCTGACTAACGCATACATGTCATACCTTGTTTTATTTCCATTTTATTTCCACTTTTTTTTGTACGCAATATTCTTCTTCTAACCATCTCTTCTTTTCTTATATAGGGATACTTTGCATTTCCCATTCCTAACATAACCAGGAAATTACTCACAAACAGTTATGATATAAAATATACAAAATGCATTTGAATATGTATATATATATATATATATTCTTTTCAGAGGCCTAGATAGAAGTCTTTTACGCCTCATAATTCAATACTATAAAGTTGTATAGCAATTCCTTATAAGTTTCTTATCTGTCTTATAAGGTGTTGTTTTGATCTCGTCGATATCAAGGGCTAATATTATTAATTAATCCATCTAGACAGCTGCCCAGGGTGCAGACCTCGGAGAGACGCAGTGCTGACCTTTGAGAAAAGCAGTTTTATAAGCATTCGTTCCTTTGGTGAATTCAGTGTCTGATAAATCTCAAGAATCAACATACCAAACATAAGCTTTTACAATCACAGAAGCCTCTTTATTTTATTTTTTGACTGTTCTGGAATGTAATAAGAAATCTGTTTTTCGTTTTCTTTTTAGTCTACTAACAGCTGAGAAACACATAAATGCCTTTGAATGTAAATGCTACAGTAGAGTTATTCAGATATCATGGACACAAAAAAGAACAAATAGAACCATACTATAACAACTTAATATTGAAGAAGGCCGGCTAGTAAAGGGGATTAAACAAAGAAAACTTAAATATTTTGGACACATTAAACGTCATGATAATCTAGAGAAGACCATCTTGGAAGGGTATATAATGGAAAAAAGAAAGAGAGGAAGACCAAAGCGAAGATGGTTGCAAGGCATAGTTGATGATTTGCAAATGGATGCATCAGCAGCAGGCCATCTTGCTCACAACCGAGAGGCATACAGGAGTGCTGTTAGGGAGGCAAAGTTCCGCAGAGACATGCAAATGAATGAATGAACTAAAAGTGAAAATAAATGAGGGTAAGTGTTAGGTTTCGTGAGTTCTGGGACAGCAACAAAAAGTCCAGTGAACACTTCCTACAGCCGTTCTATTTAAGAGAGAGAGGAAAAAAAAAACTGGCCTGATAGACATAGTGGTTTGTGTGCTCGTCTCTTTTCAAGTGGTCGGAGGTTCAAGTCCGATCGAAGGGATATTATTAGCCATCCAGCTGTAGAAGTGAGTACTTGGTTCCTTTTCATGAGCTGGGGAAGGAAAGGCGATCGGGTAAGACAGTGACCACTTTCCCCTGTAGCTTCCCATGAGGTCAAGGAAACTAAGGGCAATAACGCCGTGTCCCCCCTAGACGCCTTCAAGACGCGACAGGGCCTCGTTCTGAACGAATCAACGTCTTTGTTTCTTACTCTTGTTCTTGACACTCTTCTTATTTTAAATGCCTATCAGACATAGTTACTGTATGCTCCCGCCTCTGTGTTCGTGTGTGCTTTTTTTTACGAGGAAGCGAAGTTATACTGCATTAAATTTCAGTTACTTTAATTTCCCCGTGATAATTCCCGAATTTTCATTAAATAAAGGACACAAATATTAACGCCAGTCAACGAAAATGACGATGCTGACCACCTAGCAGCTAGACCCTAACCGGAAAGCCTCATCAAAATGGACAAGTCAGACTTCTACAAATCCATCAAACAACACTTCCATGAATAATCGCGAAGTAGCTTCCTCCAAAGCATCTACACAACACGTGACTCACTACGTCACATTATAGCCAAGGACAATGGGTGTAAATCCCAACTAAATGCTAAGATCACGTCCAACATACGTTCAACACAACCTTGGAGTCATCTCTCTCTAATATTAAAAAAACAAACTAACTAAAAGGCATCCTGATGTTAAAGGCCGGACACGTATGGGCATGCCCCAAGTGCAATGAGGCTGTTCCTGGGAACAGCAAAAGGAGCTAGCCTCCTTTTTTTTTTTTGACAGTTGCAGTTACAGTAATATTAACAATGATTACTGGCATCTTGTAACATTTTCTTTATGGTACAATGTGTCACCAGATAAATTGTATAAACATGTAAATATTGTATTCTATGTAAATATGTGAAAGAATAAGTCCTAGGCTTTTTGTTAAAGTTGGTCCAAGATGGGTTACTGACTTTTGTTTTCCGATTGTAGATTCTTTGTAGCTTCGTGTGTGTGTGTGTGTGTGTGCGTGCATGTTTTTAAATATACTTCTGATTCTGAGGTCTGTTATAGCCGGAGGTGGGGTGGAGGATACGCTCTCCACTCCAATTAAATGTCGTCTCCAAGGCGTGCGTCTCAAATAGCCTCTGACAGTCAAGTCCAGATCCTGGCCTTCTCGTGGCGGAACTGTTCAAACTGACAGGAGAAGGGGCGAAGGCGAATATCTTGCGCCTGAAAACCAGACGCTTCGGTCAGATGACAGTCTTTTTGGTAGCTCATCTGAGAGAGGGAAAACTCTGATTTAAAACCTGCTGCTGGTGAGATTCTTCAGCTGCCGTGGGTGGAGTGGGGCTCCTCCTGGCCAATGAAGAAAGGTGCGAATGGGGTTGCCGCGCGGCGCCACCATGGAAAAGGTGAAAGAAAGGATTAAGTGAAGTAATCAGTAGCCTCGAGGTCAGAACTGCTCAAATCACGGCATCTCCGCTCTGGAGGTCGGCCACGTCCTATGAGCACCCATACCGGGCGGATTACCTGAACTGGCTTAACCCAGGGGTTAAACTAAGACACTGCTGGCGAGATTCTTCGTCTGCCGCGCGTGGGGTGAAACTCCTCTCGGCCAATGAAGAAAATGCGATTAGGGTTGCCAAGCGGCGCCGATGTGAAAAGGTGATTTATCCGAAAGGATAAAGTGAAGATCAATCGGTATGTCCAGTAGTCTCGCGACGAAAGCTACTCATACCACGGCACCTCTGCTCTAGAGGCCGGCAACGTCCGATATATACTCATACTGGTGAAATATGCCTAAACCGGCTTAACCCAGGGGTGAAACTTTATGACTACTCATGTCATGGTACCTCCGCTCTAGAGGTCGAACACGTCCTAAACACGCCCATACTGGGAAAATACGCCTAAACCGGCTTAATCCAGGGGTTAAACCTACTAGTGGCAAGGATTCGTCCTCCTGGACAAAAGCTTCGTCCTGGCCACTACTAGGAAGGGTAGCGGCCACGACCACAAAATGCCGACGTCGGAGACCCTGGACCAGTGCAGTCTAGATAGGCAACCACCTCTTACCCGACGGGGATGTATGGGTATCCTAATCACGTCGAGGTTTTCCGGTGAGAAAGTCCAACTCTAGGCTGGATGGGAACCACCTTTCACCCAGCGGGGATATACTGATATCCAAAACACGTCGAGATCTTCCGGTGAGAAAGTCAAACTCTAGATTAAATTGGTGCAACGAAAACCACAGTGTCACGCAATCCCGCTTCTGCGACCCACCGAGGATACAGGCCCAAGCCCTGCGATACTCTGAACCTCATGTGGTCTTCTCAGGGATCTCATGTGGCCCTCTCGGGGACCACAGGACCAATCAAGGACCAGAGGAGTAAATTCAGTAGGATCACAGGGCGATCTTTGTGGTAGAAGCGAACGAAGAAGAAGAAGAAATATACTTCTTTGTCCGAAACTTGTTTCTTTCCACAAGTGTATAGTAGGCAAATTGTTAGATGATAATTAAAACAATGAATTATCTGTTTTGCTGAGATTATCTGATAAAGATTTAGAACGAGTTAGATAATGATGAAGGAATGGTTGAGAATCAAACCCAAATCCGAGATGAACAAGATCAGCATATAAATTTGAGGATCAACTATTTTTAAAAAATTCTTTGGGTTTTGAATTAGGGTGCCGAGTGGCGTAGTAGTTAGGGCAGTAATCTCTCTCCCAACGAGGTGACTAGTTGTTGTCCAGCTAGAGACGCTCCAGTCACCCCAAGCTGCATGGATATGTGGCTGTAGTCCAACCAGACGATCTCCAGTCAACCCCAGCTGTATGATTGGATGGTTGTAGTCCAACCGGAGACGCCACAGACACCCCCAGCGTAATGGATGGATATCTAGATCCTTTTGGAACTGAGAAGGGAAAGATGGTCTCACTCTGTACTAAGCCTACAGGACAAAGAAAATATCGACACTAACACCCCACCCCCCTTTCCCGCCTCTTTTCGCGTGGTAAAACTATGGTTTTTTTTAACCTTTGAATTAAAAGGGTTTTTTTTTTTACTGAATAATTGGTAAGTTTTTTTTAATCTCCTGTTTCCTGGATTCTCTACTATTCATTCGATTTCTCTGTTCTGTCTTCATTTTTTCAGCCATTTACAAAATAGGGTCACATCTTTTATATATTTTTGTTCTACAGCACTAACAAGGCGCCTTTCGCAATCTTGCCCTCGGCGTGGGTGTATACCTTAGTCAGCCCTGTCACCGTAGAGTTGTTTCCCCTAGTGCAGAGACAGGACAAAGATTGACATATCATCATTTTTTGTCATCAGCTCTTTCATTCCAATAGTCAGCCGAGCACCCAGGCGCAAATTGATTGTTTATTGATTTCTGTCTGGAGATGATTTGCTATACACGCTATCTCCGCTCTCGTTTACACGACCTCAAAGCCGTGGCTGACAGACAAATCCAGCGTTTGATGCCAAGTGAAGTATGAGGATATTTCAAGAAAATTGTAGAGGACGTGTCCCAACAGTGTCAATTCCGTGACGCTTTCATGAAGTACAGGCCGAAGATAGACACAGTCGATTTTACGTTCCATTCACTTTGCTTGTAAGGGAATTCTTTAAGCATTTCACAGGACTCTGTGGTGTGTATGGACTCAGGATAATGCTTGCTTACATTATGCATGCGGTGATCAAAAAGACGCGTGTATTTTCTAGAAAACAAGAATACAGAAATACGATTGGGAGTGAGTGAATTATTAATTAAGTATGACGCTCTGACAGGAAGAGAAGGACAACGATGAAAAGATGTACATTCTGCAGTCCTTACTCATCTTTATAAGTTTCGAGTTTAATGTGGAGTTCTGCAGCAGACAATAACGTCACTGATTTCAATCATGAGATAGCACATTTTAACCCACTCTTTTTTTTTAACCTAGCCCTTTTATATACATTCCTCGTCTTGTCTGTCTCTTTCTTATCAAAATCTGTCGTTTCCTCCCTCCCCTCTCCAGGTGAGTGTCTTCCTTTTCCAAGTCTGCTCCTTAGATTACCAACGCCTACCTCTTACTTCTCTAAGTTTGCATCTCCCTCTCTCTCGTTGTCCCTTTTTTTTTAAAACAGCGTTTATCTCTTCCTTCTTCGCTCCTCGCTCGTTCTTTTCAAGATATATCTTTTCATTCTACAAGTTTGCCTCTTTCTTCTCCAAGTCTTTGGGTTATTTCTCTCCTCTGACGTCCGTCTCTTCCTTTTTCCTGCACCTGTCATTTCTTTCTTGAAGTCTGTTTCTGACATTAATTATAACATTTCGACTTAAAAGAAACCATAGACCTCAAGATAGAGCAATGAAGGGATAGTGTCCCTGACTGTTTATCTCATTTATTTTCATAAAGACGGGCTTGTGTGGCCAATTCTTCACCCGTTAAAAATCTCACTCACTCACTCACTCACTCACTCACTCACTTACTCACTCACTCACTCAATCACTCACTCACTCACTCACATCAATCATTTTCTAATTACATTACTGGTGTTATTAATTCATGAACTCTGTGTATATTTTATGGGTTTACTTTTCCCTCCAAACGCGTGAGCCTCAACACTATTTGAGGCTGATCAGGAGCGACTAACAAACTTTATTTTTACTATCTAACATACCAGGATTCAGCTAGTATACACGGGGAAATAAGACTTTTATTTCTGGTACAGACAAAAAATCCTCTTGATTTCTAGATTAACAAACGAGGGGGCATACCCACAAACTCATCGCTGTAGCCGTTGTCACCATCAGCATATTCAATTTCTCTCGTTAACATGATTATATAATGTTCAAAACAAAAGAAACGCAAGACTACCGTAGTCGTAATGGACACCGAATTTCAAACTTGTATCAAAATTTTATTTTACGGAATTAATGTTTCAATCTTGGCATGAAGAAACTTTAAGACTTTAACAGTGAAATGATTTTCATTAAATTTGGTTTGGATTTTTATTCTTTGCGAATGAGGCTTCCGTTTCAGTAAGATATATGGCCTCCTCTTGCCTTTATCAGAGACCGATATCTCCTTGACATAGATCCGATTATCCGTTGGATCTGTCGTTGTGGGATGGCTGCTCACTCTTCTCGCAGTGCAAGAGACAACTGTCGGAGATTGGTTGGCACCACGTCTCGCTGGTGGACTTGTCTGTTGAGTTCATCCCATAAGTGTTCTAGTGGGTTAATGTCTGATGACATTGATGGCTACGCAATGGTCTGGACGTTGTTGGCAGCGAGGTGGTGAGTTGTGCCACATGAGGTCGAGCGTTATCCTGCTGAAAAATAGACCCTGGTGCAGCCAGAAGTGGAAGGACTCGAGGACGACGAATTTCAGAGACTTATCGTTGAGCATTCAGGCGTCCTTCGGTTTGCATCAGGTCACTTTTTCCCATGAAGAAGATCGTCCCCCACAACAGTATACCTCCACCACCATGTGAAGGAGCCTCATTCACGCAGTTCTAGGCGTAGTGCTCATGGATTCTGCGGTAAATTCTTCTCCGTCTATCGTGTCGCTGGAGCAGAAAAAAATGATTCATCACTAAACCAAACCCTTCTCCAATCATTTGGAATGGTCCATTGATGATGCTGGTTCGGTCACTGCAGTCGGTTCTGGCAATGCCGGTCCGTAAGAACAGGGACCTCTGTAGGGTCTTCTAGCCCAAAGACCAGCGTCGTGTAACCGGTTCCTGACCGTTTGATCTGAAATTCGACGAGCTGTTGTCATTGACTGGACTGTTGAGGACGCAGATGCAAATCGATTCCTGAGGTAAGGCAGCCGTATGAAGCAGTCTTCTGCAGCAGTTGTGACTATGGGTCTTCCACTGCACGACCGGTCTGCAACCTAGCCATTTTCTTGAAATCGTCTCCAAAGGCCACTAATGGTGCTTTTAACCACATTAAATTGTCTGGCCACTACACTTTGTGACTGTCCAGTCTGTAAACTTCCAATGATGATGAGTCGTTGTTCTGTAGTGAGATGAACCATACCTGCGCATTGACTTTTCAAACGAATTTATTCGAGGAGCATCAATCTTTTATAGGTATTTAATAACATGGTCAGTGAGTTTTGTGTTCAGTAAGTTTCACGGGATTCTCATGAACCTGTCATGCGTTATTTTCAAAACTGCTGTTTTGACTAGTGTCGCTTTTCTGTCCCCATGAATAATCTACTGTGGACAATTCAGGTCATCACGTGAAGCTGATGTCCAAATGAAGAATTTGCCCTTGTCTGATCAGTAAACTTCAGTTTAAATCGCAACATCGTATTTGTTGACTTTCTTTTTTTTTGGAACAGTATAGAACGGGTCATACTTTAAGTATCAGCTATGATGAAGCTTGTAAATAAATCTATTATGATGGAGCTTGTCAACAAATCTATTAGGATAGAACTTGTCAATAAATCTATTATGATGGAGCTTGTAACTAAATCTATTATGATGGAGCTTGTCAACAAATCTATTAGGATAGAACTTGTCAATAAATCTATTATGATGGAGCTTGTAACTAAATCTATTATGATGGAACTTGTCAATAAATCTATTATGATGGAGCTTATAACTAAATCTATTATGATGGAGCTTGTCAACAAATCTATTATGATGGAGCTTATAAATAAATCTATTATGATGGAACTTGTCAACAAATCTATTATGACGGAACTTGTCAATATATCTATTATGATGGAGCTTATAACTAAATCTATTATGATGGAGCTTGTCAACAAATCTATTATGATGGAGCTTGTCAACAAATCTATTATGATGGAACTTGTCAACAAATCTATTATGATGGAACTTGTCAATAAATCTATTGTGATGGAACTTGTCAATAAATCTGTTATGAATGGAACTTGTAAATAAATCGATTTTTGCACTCCTTTCTTTTGTATCAATTAGATACTAACCCAAATTCCCCAAGGCCATGGGGTAAAAGAAAAGTAAAGCCAATCCTTTACTGTCTTGCTTTATTCTTCGCATTCGACATAGCCGCGGCCATTCGCTCCCAGTGGGCTCCCAACAAACGACGAAGATGGAAAAACAGCTAATACCTCCGACAAGTGACATACGGAAGATTACAACTGCAGTGTAATAGTGTGTGCTTTCTTATCTGTTCTAAGATAAGGCTGTATAGATCTCAAACTACAAATCTCTTTAGAGTCCACTGTATGCAACACTACACTAAGACGGCGGTAAGGCCGGAATATTGACAAGTAAAACACTCAACAAGAGACATATCTGGGATTTTCAACATTAAACTATTGTATGTAGAAGGGTTCATTTGGTACTGGATGCACATAAGAAAATGAGTGTATCAGGATATGCAACCCTTCAAAAAAATTAAATCCAGTAAAGCTAACCCTATTCAATTCAAATGTAATATCCACCCTCATTTATGCATGTGAAAGCTGGAAAACACTAAAGAAATAGACAAGAAATTAGACTCTTTTGAAAACAAAAGCCTAAGGAAAATGCTCGGCATCAAGTGGAACGAATTCAAGAACAATGCAGAGATAAGACAGATGACTGAACAACAACCAGTCTCGTGGGTGATCAGGAAAAGGAGATGGACATATGTTGGTCACTTGATGAGAAGAAATGATCAGAGAATCCCAAAACAAGCTATCAAGTGGAACACAACAGGCCGAAGAAAAAGAGGCAGACCGCGTGAAACTCTAAAGAGGACATTGTTAAGAGAGGCCAAATTAACAGGCATAAAATCTTTTGATGAGGTTGAAAGACTCGCCGAAGACAGGAAAAATTGGCGAACCACTTTGCGAGCCCTATGTGACGTTTAACGGCACGGGAAGGATATAAGATATAAGATAAGATAAGAAAGCTAACCCACCTCAGTTTATTTATACAGGGTTATTCATACGTCTGTGGAACATTTCAAAAATTCGCAACAAGTAAACTAAGTAAAAGATCATGATTATTTTTACGCCGAGAGAGCGAGAGCGAGCGAGCGAGAGAGAGAGAGAGAGAGAGAGAGAGAGAGAGAGAGAGAAACTCTTCAAGTTTTTTTATTAATAAAGCCTAAGCACAGAGCTCCAGTGATTTTGTGTTTTGGAAAAACCAAGAACCTCGTCCGTTGTGACTGTGCAGCGACGATTTCCAGCAGAATTCCAGAAGGCAGGCCCTGTTTTCAACAGTATCAAGAAGTGGTATGCGAAATTCTGGGATGAAGGCGGGCGGGGTCTTCGCTGGTAAGCTTCTCTAACACGATTCACGGTTTCTTCGCTTGGTCCTGGAGGTTGCTGCCTAGGAGATGCGCACAGACAGCCTTCATATCGGAATTTCTCATACCAGTTCTTGATACTGGCTTCTGAAATTCCGCTCGAAATTGTCTCGGCACAGTCACAGTCTTGCGTATTCCAAAACACAAAATGACTGCTTACGTTCACTGAACCCCATAATTACTACTGCTGCCTCCTAGCAGCAATCCACAGGAGCTCTACGAGCAGACTTCATTTTTTGAAAAAAAACATTTGAAGAGTTTATTTTTCATGATGTAAGAATAATCATGATCCGTTACGTAATTTATTTGTTGCGAATTTTAAAAATATTCCACAAACTTATGAATAACCCTGTATGCTCTTGCTGTATGGAGTGATTGCCCCTAGTTTTTGAGCTGAGTGTCCTGCACGGGATTTGTGTGAAGGAGTGAGTATTAGTTTTAAAAAAAAGTAGGGAGGCTGACTTTTTGAGCTCGTGTAGGTCTGTTTTGAGGTTGTAATACTGTTTTTGCAGTAGACGTATGCCATCGTGGGAGAGGGAGAGATTGATTGATTGATTGACTGATCTTTATTTCAAAAGGGTTAAGACTTGGGCACGCAGGCCCGTCTGACATTCTGCCCTTTATCATACATCTTTCACTCTATTCCAGACATTCTACAAATATGCTGTTCATATAATAAACATAACTAACATTGAAGCTGAGAGACATAAAATAAAATATAACATTTACATTTCGCTCTTAAACATTCACTCAGTACAGAAGTAACTACATACATTATAAATGACTATCTACTAAACAAATTTTTCGGGACTATTCAGAATAAACAATTAACTATACTCGGTGTCTGTAAGAGCAGTTTAAGATAACTTTTAAGTTTTATAATTCATGGAGGCATGTAGTCGACATCAAATAGATATTGGGAAAGTTTGTAGTTGTAGGACGGAGTATAATTTATATTTTTTATATAGGATGGGAGGGTATTCCAAAGACGAGCAGCAGAATAACTAAAGCTTTTCTTGTAAAGATCAAGTCTAGGTTTTGGAAGACATATGTTGTTCAAGCGTTGGCTGCGCTTTGGGCTAAATTTAAACAGGTTCCATAGATAAAGCGGGGCATGCCGTGAAAGAATTTGATGTACTAACTTGGCTTTGTTGAAGAGGAACCTGTTCTTAAGAGGCAGTATTTTGATACGTTTGTGATGGTTAGTTGTTTGTGCTTGATCTTTGTCACTAATAAGCTTTACTGCTCGCTTTTGGAGTAAGCAAAGCCTCTTTGTATTTGACACTGAGCAACCATCCCAAACTGTTGAGCAATAGTCTAAATGTGTTTGTATATGAGATATGTAGTATGTCTACCTTGTGTCTTGATCGATGAAGTGCTTAATTTTAGCTAATTGGTATACTTTTTGTGCGATGAGTTTTGTTAGACATTGCACATGAGAGCTCCAGGTCAGATGTTGGTCAATAATAAGACCTAGTGTTTTGTGCTCGCTAACGTTTTCTATCTGTGATGTTTCTGTACAGAGCCGAAGTGTTGTTTTTGTTGCGTTTTGAAGTTTCTGTCTTGTTGTTATGAGCATTGATTTTGTTTTATCGGTGTTTATAATCATGCCATTATTTTTTGCTCCATCTAATTAAATTATATAACTCGACCTGAAGATTTGATTCTAGATTAATACAATCGTAGTCACTGGTGTAGACTGTGCAATCATCGGCAAAAAGGTCACAAGAAGAGTGTTTAAGATGAAGTGGAAGATCATTGATATAGATAGCAAAGAGCAACGGGCCTAGAATAGAACCTTGCGGAACACCATTGTCACCTGCAGCAGAATTTGATAGAGAATTGTTGAAGAATACTACCTGTTGTCTGTCTGAAAGAAACGATGCAATTAATTTTATTAGGTTAGGGTGCAATTTAAAAGTCTTTATTTTTCTTACAAAAATATCGTGGTCAATCATATCAAATGCCTTTTTAAAGTCGACAAAGATGGCACCACATAGTCTGTTGTCATTTATGTTTACTAACCAGAGGGAGAGAGAGAAGGAGAGAGAGGGAGAAAGAGGGCGAGAGAGTGAGAGAGAGAAAGAGGAAGAGAGAGAAAGAGGGAGAGAGAGGAAGAGAGAGAAAGAGAGAGAGGGGAGAGGGAGGAGAGAGAAGGAGAGAGAGGAAGAGAGAAGGAGAGAGGTGAGAGAAGGAGAGAGAGGGAGACAGAAAGAGAGGGAGAGAGAGGGAGAGAGAAAGAGGGAGAGAGAGAGAAAGAAGGAGAGAGAGGAAGAGAAAGAGAGGGGAGAGGGAGGGAGAGAGGAGGAGATAGAAAGAGAGGGAGAGAGAGAAGGAGAGAGAGGGAGAAAGAAAGAGAAAGAGGGAGAGAGAAGGAGAGAGAAGGAGATAGAAAGAGAAGGAGAGAGAGAGGGAGAAAGAGGGAGAAAAAAAGAGAAAGAGGGAGAGAGAAGGAGAGAGAGCGAGAAAGATTGATTGATTGATTGATTGATCTTTATTTCAAAAGGGTTAAGAATTGGGCACGCAGGCCCGTCTGACATTCTGCCAAGAGAGAGAAAGAGAGGGGGAGAGAGAGAAAGAGGAAGAGGGAGAGAGAGAAGGAGAGAGAGAGATGTTTCCACTACTTGATGTCGTGTTATTTCCTGGTGGAAACAGCTGAGTGTAGTGTCCAACACGACACTAGAACGTGATATCTATGTCAAGCCACCAGTAATTTGATCTGTAAACTCGATGTGCTTTATCCGTTATTGAGCTTCATCATCAGCCGAACCGGCCGTTAATTTCATCTCTTGCTGTAAGACAGATGGGGTTGGTATCATGGGGTTGGTATCATGGGGTTGGTGTCAGTCGTTCAGCCGCGTAAGTCAGATGTCTACCTGCGTCCCTGTCAAGTGTGTAACAAACAGGATATGTGACGCCCTCAGTGTGTAACAAACAGGATATGTTACGCCTTCGGTGTGTAACAAACAGGATATGTGACGCCCTCAGTGTGTAACAAACAGGATATGTGACGCCCTCAGTGTGTAACAAACAGGATATGTTACACCTTCGGTGTGTAACAAACAGGATATGTGACGCCCTCAGTGTGTAACAAACAGGATATGTGACGCCCTCAGTGTGTAACAAACAGGATATGTGACGCCCTCAGTGTGTAACAAACAGGATATGTTACGCCTTCGGTGTGTAACAAACAGGATATGTTACGCCTTCGGTGTGTAACAAACAGGATATGTTACGCCTTCGGTGTGTAACAAACAGGATATGTTACGCCTTCGGTGTGTAACAAACAGGATATGTTACGCCTTCGGTGTGTAACAAACAGGATATGTTACGCCTTCGGTGTGTAACAAACAGGGTTATGTGACGCTCTCAGTGTGTAACTGTGTTTTTTTCCTTAAAATCGTCTCACTGGAAGTTCCACGTAAATAAACTGATGCTAGTCTTCGTTAGACAACTTAAGTGGACATAGGGACTGCCATAATGGTTGTCCTGGATTATCCACAGATCCAAACAAGACTTCTTAATATCCACGAAACGATTCCTCAGCTTACTCCAATATTCGGGTGAAGAAGTAATGTACGGCATCTGCATGCCGTAGAGACGGCACTACAGCATTTGAGTCAGGGACGCCAGCACTTGTCCTCACTACCTTTTCTTTTCCAGGGGCAAACCCCCGGGTACCCTGTTTTTGAGGCTGGGTTGACCCCCGGCGCCAGTCAGTCCGAACAAATTCGTTACCGAGCGCGAAATTGAACCAGGGACCTTCAGATCGGCAAGCGAGGGCACTTACTACTACACCATCGAGGCGCTGAAGAGATAATGCATGTGATATTAAAGAAGCAGTGCACTAAAAAATAATCTATAGTACCAGAATGGTGTGATGAGTTTCAGATATGACGATTAGGAAAAGGGAGAGATGCGAAAACAGTAAATATACGGTACATAGCGCGTTCAGTGGAAATGACTGGGTCTGTAAACGAAACTTTTGGGGCCAAAAGCTGATAAGCGTGCGCGCTAGAGCCTCGAGATGAAAGCTCTAATGCACACAAAGATTGTTGCCAGACAGAACTTTACACTGAGGAAAGCATCAGAATAATAGGATTCTGAAATAATAGTCTGATAAGACACTAATTTTCAAACATGTCACGTGACACAGAAAAGTAATGTTTTCTTGTGGCATAGTCCGGTGTAATTCATTCATTCATTCATTTGCATGTCCCTTGCGGAACTTTGCCTCCCAAACAGCACTCCTGTAGGTCTCTCGGTTGTGAGCAAGATGGCCTGCTGCTGATGCATCCATTTCCAGATCGTCAACGATGTCTTGCAGCCATCTTCGTTTCGGTCTTCCTCTTTTTCTTTTTCCCATTATGTATCCTTCCAATACGGTCTTCTCTAAATTATCATGACGTGTAATGTGTCCAAAATATTTAAGTTTTCTCTCTTTAATCCTCTTTACTAGCCAGCCTTCTTCAATATTAAGCTCTTGTTCTTTTTTGTGTCCACGATATTTGGAGAACTCAAATAATGTAATAATTGTAGGAATTTCTGGAAAGAGTTTCAGAGAAGATGATGTGAGTTAAAAGGGCAAGGCGTATCACTGAAATATACCACAGGGGAGTATCCAAGGCGGAATAATTTCTAACACCAATGTAGATACTTTAATAAATAAATGCCTTTTTCTATTCATTCCAGTTTCGAATACTGACTTTTATCTGAAAGTGATAACAAAATGTTGGAATAAGAGCGTAAGATGGCTGTGCTTGAAGGAACAGAGAAGGGTGAGAGATAATGAGAGATAAGAGAAATGAGGACTGCGGTAAAATTGGTTCTAGTTATAAAAAAAAAAAACCGATAGACTGAGATGTACGGTTCAATTTTACTAAAAGATGGAAAGAGTAAGAAAAGTGGGAAGGAACAAGAGTGGCAGAAAGTAAAATGTGCAGTATAAGTGAAGAAGACAAAGCAATCAAATACTTAGCCAAAAGCCTTTTTTCAAGGCTCAAATACAAAAGAAAAAAACAACAACACAACAAATACATGAAAACGATATAAGAGATGCAAATAAGAAAAAACAAATATAAAAATTGAACATTTATTTTTCATGTATTTTTCGTGGGGTTTTTTTCCCAAAAAATCTGTTGTTGTTGTTGTTTTTTGTATGTGATCCTTTGAAAAGGCTTTTTGCCAAAATACTGGATTGTTTTATGTTCTTCATTTAAACAGATCATCTCATTTTCTACCATTCTTGTCCCCGCTTTTTCTATCTTGGTAAAACTGAACTAAACACCCCAGTCTGGGAAATGACTATAAGCGCCGAGCACTGGTTCTGATAGATGCTGCTTCTTACAACAAAGCACCTACTTTGTCGTGGTTGCTTAGGCCGTACTACAGCTCACAATGTGAGAGCTGGTCTTTGTTTTTTTTTTTTTTTTGGTCATGTGACTGAGTTGTTGTTGAGCTTAGTCACGAGAGAGGATTTTGGCGGGGCTTTTTTTTTTTGGGGGGGGGAAACAGAACAGCTGTGCGAAAGCTAGAGAATGAACGCATGGAAGTATGCTAGTTCCTTATATGTCTATATATCTTCTCTGCTGAGAAGGTGATTAAATATGGAGTAAATATGTGAGATTTTGGAGTTGGACTTAAGCTCGGACCTGTTCTTCAATGTCGAGGTCGTTCATGAGTCGTGGTTGAATTCGATGTGAAGTGTTCGTTTGTCGTCTGCAGGTTGTTGTATGTTGCACTGTCACTTTTTAACAAGACGAATCGTAAACACATATACTCATTTCCCACTAGACCACCCGGAAAGCCTTTGTTGCAGTAGAGTACAACATTATGAAGATAGCGACAATGGATTCTAAAAATAGAACGATAATTCCCTTCTTTCCTCCCCTTAACGGAAAGGACATTATATCAAGTTTATTCACTCATCCACCGCAGTAATACCCAGCCATATCCTCCATGGCAAGGATGTTTCGTTAATATGACACAGCTGCACCGAAGTTAATGTAAAGATAACAGACCAAAGAAAACGGGTTGTGAAGATAGTTCGTGGGACACGGAAGGATTTGGTGAATGAGAATCATGAATGAAATAAGTGAAGTTGTTTATATTATCTTTATGATGTTTAGCAGTTGTAAACTATATAGTTCATGGGACACGGAAGGATTTGGTGAATGAGAATCATGAATGAAATAAGCAAAGTTGTTTATATTATCTTTATGATGTTTAGCACTTGTAAACTATAGAACGAAATGACTTTAAATATAGGGCCTGATGATTTAAACAGAATATGTCAGGCAAAGATAGCATTTCAGAAAAAGAAAACTTTGCAGTCCATCATTGTCAGTACGTAGCTACTAGGAGAAAGACTCTTGAAATGCTGTATTCGGCCAGTATTATAATATATACTGTTCAAAAAAAGAAACACAAAACTAATGGACACCGAATTTCAAACTTGCACTGAAATTTTATTTTACGGAATTAATGTTTCAATTTTAGCATGAAGAAACTTTAAGACTTTAACAATGAAATGATTTTCATTAAATTTGGTTTGGACTTTTATTCTTTGCTACTGAGGTCTCCGTTTCAGTAAGGTAAATGGGCTCCTCTTGCTTGTATCAGAGACCGACATCTCCTTGACGTATATCCGATTTGCTCTGTAGGGTCTTCTAGCCTAAAGACCAGCGTAGTGCAGCCGGTTCCTGACCGTTTGATCTGAAACTCGACGAGCTGCTGTCATTGACTGGACTGTCGAGAACGCAGATGCAAATCGATTCCTGAGGTAAGGCAGCCGTATGAAGCAGTCTTCTGCAGGAGTTCTGACTATGGGTCGTCCACTGCCCGGCCGGTCTGCAACTTAGCCAGTTTCTTGAAATCGTCTCCAAAGGCCACTAATGGTGCTTCTAACCACATTAAATTGTCTGGCCACTACACTTTGTGACTGTCCAGTCTGTAAACTTCCATTATGATGAGTCGTTCTTATGTAGTGAGATGAGCCATACTTGCGCAATGAATTTTCTAAAGAATTTATTCGAGGAGCATCAATCTTTTATAGGCATTCAATAACATGATCAGCGAGTTTTGTGTTCAGTAAGTTTCACGGGATTCTCATGAACCTGTCATGCGTTATTTTCAAAACTGCTGTTTTGACTAGTGTCGCTTTTCTGTCCCCATGAATAATTTGCTGTGGACAATTCAGCTCAGCACGTGAAGCTGATGTCCAAATGAAGAATTTGCCCTTGTCTGATCAGTAAACTTCAGTTTAAATCGCAACATCGTATTTGTTGACTTTCTTTTTTTAACAGTATAGAAGCGAATCAAGGGCATTAACAAAAGCAATTTCGAGGACATAAGAGGAAACGGAAATGTAGTTCCTACGAAGAATGTGAAGAATACAATGGACAGCTAAAATAATAAATGAGGAATTTCTAAGAAAAGCCAATGAAAAACGAGCCTTAATGAACAAACTACGGAGAAGACCGTCTATGTTCATTGACCATGTAATGAGAAGAGGAAGGATCAAAGATGTCGTGACAATTGGGACAATAGGAGGCAGGATAGAAAGAGGTAGATCAAGAGAAAATCTTAGACGGTTTGACAGAATGGCATGGGAGAAGCACAACAACAGAACTGGTGGGAGACGTGAAGATCAGAAACTGTGGAGAGAGAGAGGAGAGAGAGAGAGAGAGAGAAATAGATAGAGAGATAGATAGAAAGAGAGACAGACAGACAGACAGAGACAGAGAGGAAGATGGTCGCCGATTCTTCCAGGTTTGATGATGATGAATGTTTGAACATCCCTAGCATCTGTGTTTTTTTAAGAGAAACGAACCACCGGCTGTGGCTAACACGAAAGACAAGACCTGGAGAGAGGCGGTGATTTACCAGAGGACGGTGTGATTTCGAACTGACAATAGCGGACGATAAGGAAAGACGTCAGCAGTACGTATAAGCACACATAGTAAATCCCTTATCCTAGGGAACCAGACCGTGATTATGACATTGCATATCTTCCCATTTAAATAACGCAGCGTTTATATACAGGAACGGAGATGTTCAAGACAGTATAGGAATTTTTATACGGAAAAATCCGGGATAGAACGAGAACAGATGTGGCTGACTGGAGCTTATGTAAGAGCTGGGGAAAATGAATGTCTGGTTCTCGGACGATCTTTTTCTTTCTATTCAAAAAACAGCTTGAGTGCCTCCTTCAAGAAATTGTGATCTAACCCCTGAAAGTAATACAAGTAGAATTAGGTAGGATCCCTTGGTATTAGTTATACCAGAAAAAAATGTTTATAAAAGCTAACAAACATCGAATATGGTTATATAATGGGAGTCATAGTAGGGGTCGTGTGCCATTCAGAGTATAGAGGAATATATTTTTTTAAAAAAAGTTTTAATAATCAGGGGTTTCCGAACTGTACGATTTCGTCTCGGTCACAAACCTCCGATTGCCACGAGATCACTGACTTATGGCAAGTTTAACTACTATAAAAAGATGACAATGCTATTAACAAAATTTAACTACAAAAACGAAGACAATGGTATGAACAAAATTTAACTAGAAAAAAAAGAAGACAATGGTATGAACAAAATTTAACTACAAAAGGAAGACAATGGTATGAACAAAGTTTAACAACATAAAGAAGATAATGGTATAAACAAAGCTTAACTACTAAAAGAAGACAATGGTATGAACAAAGTTTAACAACATAAAGAAGATAATGGTATAAACAAAGCTTAACTACTAAAAGAAGACAATGGTATGAACAAAGTTTAACTACAAAAGGAAAACAATGGTATGAACAAAGTTTAACTACAAAAGCAAGACAATGGTATGAACAAAGAAGATAATGGTATAAACAAAGCTTAACTACAAAAAGAAGATAATGGTATGAACACCTATAAAACATTTTATTGCGAGAGATGCACTTTAAAAATAGTTGCTGTATTTCTTCTTCTTCTTCTTGTCCAGCGTCCCTGCAGCTGCGAGCTGGTATTCTTTGCAGCACATGCCGTGAAGGTGTTGAGGTACAGCATCGTGTCTGTTTAATGACGGGTTATACAGGCCTTTTTTTTTGTTTGTCAGTCTGTACGTGGAGCTAGAAAGCAAGGGGTGTATAATACTTCTTTACCAGACTCCACTACCACGTGGCCAATGGCGATTCCCGCCGCTGTTAGTCAGATTAGGGCTGTTACTGGGGGGGGGGGGGGGGTTACCAACGGAAATGTGGGACAGCGTCTTGGTAACCCTAACGCCAGCATGTCAGCAATGGATCGGCGATTAACAAAACGGAGGGCGCCTTCGCCCCCTTTGATGTATTTGTTTCAAAGTGAAAATCAATGGTGGCGTTAATTGTGGTTTTTGCTGAAGTAATGAAGAAGATATCCCCGGAGGAGCAAAAAAAATGAAAATGATAAACAAACAAAGAACAACAAAACAGGTCTCCCAATATTGTGATTAGAACAGAAAACTCCCGCAACGCACAGAGATAGAATAATTAATAAATGAAAGAAACAGTCTTTGTCTGTCGACCTCTAGCGCATGTACAGAGATAATTAAACAGTGCAAAGCGGAAATCACAACGGCTGATTAATAATGAACAACATGAAGAAATTCCCAGCCGAATTTTTTTTAAAAATGTCCCTTCGCTTTCAGGACAGAGTGTTCTTGTGCTTAAAGGACAAAGCGTCCTCCCTGTAGTAAGACTGGACGCTTTTATTGTTAGAGGATAGCGCATGTTTGTTGTTAGAGCACAGCATGTTCTTGCTGTTAGAGGACAGGACCGTCCTTATTGCTAGGGAATAGCACGTTCTTGTTGCTTGAGGACAGTATATCCTAGTTGTTAGAGAAAAGCATATTCTTGTTTTTACATTACATAATGTTCTTGTTATTAAAGAATAGCATATTCTTGTTGTTTGAGGACAGCATGTTCTTTTTGCTAGAGGATATTATGTTTTTATTGTTAAAGGATAGTATCTTCTTGTTGTTAGAGAAAAGCAGGTTACTGTTATTAGAAGACAGCAGGTTCTTGTTGTTAGAGGACATAACGGTCTTATTGTTAAAGGACATCAGGTTCTTTCTTTCAGAGGACAACCAGTGCGCTCTTGTTGTTAGAGGACAGCATGCTCTTGTTGCTCATGTCCTTACTGTTTGATGACTGCATGATCTTTTGTTGTTAGAGGACACCATGTTGTTTTTTATATTAGAGGACAGCATGTTCCTTTGTTGTTAGAGGGCAGCATGTTTGTGTTGTTAGAGAAAAATTATGCTCTTCTTGATATCATCATCATCATCAGGTGCTGTGCCTACTAGCGTTGGCTAAGATGCTTCTCCAGAGTACCCGATCCTTCATGCAGGCCATCAGTTCAGTTGGTGATCTCCTCTCACACCATCCCGTCAGACTGTCCAGTATCATTTCTCTTGGTCTTCCTCTTCATCTTCTTCCTCCTATTTTTCCTGTTGTTATAATATTTTCAATGCCTCCTCTTCTCATTGCATGTCCTATGAAAGTACATTGTCTCTCTCTTATCTTTTTGACAAGGTTTTTTGTCTCTCCAGCTCTTCTCATACATTCTTCATTAGTTATTTTTGCTGTCCAGGGGATTCGCAACATTCTTCTAATAAACCACATTTCTGCTGCTTCCAATGATTCTTGTGCAGACCTGCTTATTGTCCATGATTCACTTCCATATAACAAGATAAGTTCAATATAGCATTTTAGGACTCGTTTTCTAACATTCATTGATAAAGATGTGTTAGCTTCTTGATAGATAACATTATATTCTTGTTATGAGATAACATTATGTCATTGTTGTTAGATGACACGACGTTCCTGTTACTATCTTAAATATTGTATCTTATATCCTTCCCGTGCCGTTAAACGTCACATAGGGCTCGCAAGGTAGTTCACCAATTTTTCCTGTTTTCGGCGAGCTTTTCAACCTCATCAAGGGATTTTATGCCTGTTAATTTGGCCTCTCTTAACAATGTCCTCTTTAGAGTTTCACGCGGTCTGCCTCTTTTTCTTCGGCCTGTTGTGTTCCATTTGATAGCTTGTTTTGGGGTTCTCCGATCGTTTCTTCTCATCACGTGACCAACATATATCCATCTCCTTCTCCTGGTCACCCATGAGACTTGTTGTTGTTCAGTCATCTGTCTTATCTCTGCATTGTTCTTGAATTCGTTCCACTTGATGCCGAGTATTTTCCTTATGCATTTGTTTTCAAAAGAGTCTAATTTCTGGTCTATTTATTTAGCTGTTTTCCAGCTTTCACATGCATAAATGATGGTGGATATTACATTTGAATTGAATAATCTTAACTTGGTTTTTGTATCAAAAGCCAATGAGAAACGAGCCTTAACGTTTTTAACTTTTGAATGCCGTATGTTCTCAAGATTCTTGAAGATCGATGCTGCTTTTGCAATTCTTTCTGGTGTCACTGTCCTGGTCTATGTAGCTGCCAAAGTGTGCAAATTGATTCACTTCTTCAACATCTATCCCTTCTACGTGGATTTTTCCATTTTGAGTAATGGAAAGTTTCATTATTTTTGTTTTGTCCTTATTAATTTCAAGTACTGTTTTGATAGGCAGTGAAGACAGGCTATCTGTTTTTTCTTGTATGGAATTCACATTGTTGCTGATATTATAGGACATTATATTATTCCTGTTAAAAGATATTACGATAGTGTTGCTAGAGGGCAACATCTTCTTGTTATTAGAGGACAACATCTTCTTGTTTTTTACAGGACGACATGTTCTTGTTGTCAGAGGCCAGCATGTTCGTGTTTTTAGAGAACATTATGTTCTGTTTTGTTATAACAGGGCATTACGTCTTTGTTATTATGGCACAGAATGTTACTACTGTTAAAAGATCTCCGGGTAGTTGTCAGCTGTAACCTCTTAGGAGTTAACGCCGTGTTGGTGACCACGAGGTCTTGTCATGGTAGCAGCAGAAAGTATACGGAGGTTCTATTCATTACTTCCTGTCAAGGCCTCCTTAAGGAGCTGGTCACTCTCTGCCTTCATGGCAAAGGTCACAGCACTGACCTACTGCTTCTCCAAGCAACAACGCGGTAGAGCAGGGGTGGGCAAACCGTGGCCGGGCAAGCCACATACAGCTCTTGGACATATGATGTGCGGCTCACAGAAATATGGTGGCTGACCATCTTTTTGACATCACAGTTAATATAACAGCTAATTAAACATCTTCAAGCTATGCAATTATTTATCGGCTATAAGTTCAGACACATCAAGCGAAAAGAAAGAGGGGGCTGGATATTGGGGACATGGAGACGCACAATATGGGAAGAAATAAAGGAAGAAGGAAATACATGGTTTTAGGTATTCCGACTTGCTCAAGACAGAACCGGCTGGAGAATCTTTGTTGATGCCTTATGCTACATTGGGATTATTGTGAAGGGTCACGCGGAATTTCCACGAGTTTACGGCGTGGGAGTGAAACGTCATTTTCCACGCGCCCGGAAGTCATCATCATCATCATCAGGTGCCGTGCCGACTGGCGTTGGCTATTATGCTTCTCCAGAGTACCCGATCCTTCATGCAGACCATCAGTTCAGTTGGTGATCTCCTCTCACACCATCCCGTCAGACTGTCCAGTATCATTTGTCTTGGTCTTCCTCTTCATCTTCTTCCTTCTATTTTTCCTGTTGTTATAATATTTTCAGTGCCCTCTCTTCTCATTGCATGTCCTATGAAAGTACATTGTCTCTCTCTTATCTTTTTGACAAGGTTTTTTGTCTCTCCAGCTCTTCTCATACATTCTTCATTAGTTATTTTTGCTGCCCAGGGGATTCGCAACATTCTTCTAATAAACCACATTTCTGCTGCTTCCAGTGATTTTTGTGCAGACTTGCCTATTGTCCATGATTCACTTCCATATAACAAGATAGGTTCAATATAGCATTTTAGAACTCGTTTTCTAACATTCATTGATAAGGATGTGTTAGCTAATATGTTTCTCATTCTCTGAAATGCAATCTTTGCTTGGCCTATTCTGTTCCTAATTTCTGTTCCAGATTTCCCATCTGAAGTTATTACTGCTCCAAGGTATTTGAATTTCTGCACCTGCTTTAGAATAGTTCCGTTTAATTTAATACTGCATGCTGGTGGATTCTGTTTCTTAGATATAACCATAGTCTCTGTCTTTTTGATGTTCAAAGTAAGTCCTTTCTGTTCACTTTCTTTGGCGACTTTATCCAAGAGATTTTGCAGGTCTTGTTGGTTGCCCGGCAGTGCAAGGCCTATAAATAAGAAAGAAAGCGTGGCACAAGTGAGTGAGTTTGAGACTCTATGGCAGGCTAAGTTCGTTTCGTCTGGCCATGACTAATCGTGATATACTTAGCCCTATCCGACTCATACTATTTTGATATAATGTGTGTGAAATCAATATGCTGCAGAGTTTATGTCCTTTCATGTCGTGTATGGAGATTCGATGATTCCTGTTGATTATTCGTCTTGATTCGGATGGGCATACAATCAAGTTCCATCATATGTCTATATTTCAGTCCGTTGCCACAAAAGGAAAAAAAAGGGGGGGGGCTATTTCATGATATTCAGTGCATTAGCACAAATGGAGCTCGTGTGTAGTACGAGGAGGTGAATTGGAGATATTTCATGATATTCCATGTATTAATACAATTGTAGATTGTGTGTAGTATGGAGAGGTGGATTCGTAGCAGCAGTGGCTGCGTATGTTAATGAGTGCGTTGGCACAATTTTATGAGGGTGTATGGTTTGCTTATGAGGGCCAGAAGATCCCAGGCCATCCTGGCACATATGTTTCAGTTATATATTAGAGAGAGTTCTACATTTTATATTATGTCATATGTGTTCCTTTGATGATGATATATGTTGTCATACATGCAAGTCTGTTGTGGCGTTAAAATGGTGTGTCTGGTGTGTATAATAAAATATTGATTGATTTTAATGCTAGAGTTTGTAATGTGTAATGCATTTAATGTAGTTTGTATGAATGTATGTGATTTGTGACATAACTGGCATATAGTATCCTTGGAGGGGAGATCCTAGGTTGTAGTACATAGGCCATGGAATTTGAGGTTGCAGCCGGATTTCTGGTCATGTCCCTCCCTTAACTGTCCTCAAATTGTGGACTTGGACTTAGCACTCGCCAAGTCTACATTACCGATGATGATGATGGTGATGATGATGATCATAGTGATGATGATGATGATGATGATGATGATGACGATGATGATGATGATGATAAATTGAGAGTCTACTGTTTTAAAAAATTATGTACTGTACTAATGGTGAGTAAGAATATTTAAGAATTTACTTACTGGATTCGTGTGGGGGGACTACATAAGTTTTAGACCAGCAAGGATTACACATGAATTGTGCAGCAGAATCAGCAATCGTACAAGCTGGTACTGAGGAGCTTCTGAGAGGGGACTAGAGAGATAATGCAAACAATAACAAAAGTAATACAAAAAGACGATCCAAATTCATAGGACAGATTCTATGGCGAGGCAAACTAGAATAATTTGTAATAACGAAAAAGATTGAAGTAAAAAAAAAAAGACTGAGGCAGACAGAAAGAGAAAATGCTTGACGGTCTAACAAGATTGCACGGACAGACGACGCCAGCACAGCTTATAGTCAACACTAGGAATAGGAAATTATGCAAAGCATCATCCCCAACGCCAGTCGGCAGGGTAATGTATAGAATGTATAGATAGAGAAGCTGGTACTCACAGAGCAATATGTAGAGCGTATAGACAGAGAAGGCGGTATTGCAGGGCAATATATAGAGTCAATAAATAGAGAAGCTGGTACTGCAGAGGAGCAATATATAGAGTGTATAGGTAGAGAAGCTGGTACTGCAGGGCAATATATAGAATCTATAGATAGAGAGCTGGTACTGCAGAGCAATATATAGTGTATAGTCAGAGAAGCCGGTACTGCAGGGCAATATGTAGAATGTATAGATAAAAAAGCTGGTACTGCAGGGCAATATGTAGAATGTATAGATAGAGAAGCCGGTACTGCAGGGCAATATTTAGAATGTATAGATAGAGAAGCCGGTACTGCAGGGCAATATTTAGAATGTATAGATAGAGAAGCTGGTGCTGCAGGGCAATATTTAGAGAGTATAGATAGAGAAGTCGGTACTGCAGGGCAATATTTAGAATGTATGGATAGAGAAGCCAGTACTGCAGGGTAATATTTAGAATGTATAGTTAGACAAGCTGGTACTGTCAATGAATAAATATTACTGTGCACGCGTATTTCTTAAAGTTATATAAACTTTCTTGTAGAAATATGCGCATGTATTTAAAAATAAAGTGTGTGTAGCACATTTATCTGTTCATGCCCTGCGGCTTTCATGTGCGTGAAGTTGATCGTACGTGGCTCTTACCTATTCAAGTTTGGTCATCCCTGATCTATACGTTTGCAGGGAATATTTGTCTGTTTCTTTGGTCTAAATTATTTACCTGACTATCGATATAAGGGCACTTTCTCCCAACTGTACGCCATACATAAACAACGAAAGAAATTAACATTCAATGCTGAATGTAGAACAAAAATTAGTTCCATTCATTTCATTAGTTGTAACTTTTTACAACTAGGAATCAGTAAAGTGAAGTAACAGAGCACAGTATTGTATAGTTAGACCTTGAAAAAAATCATAAACAAAGCACTTTTGGACATGGTACAGGTAAATGTATAAATTCCTGTTTCCCTGCCATTTAAGGCATATTGGGGAATACCGTGTTGAGCCCGTATTTTCCATGATCTCCGGCACACGACAGTATGATGTGGCCGGTATCACGCCCTGCCCTCCGTATTTACCTTCCCAGATTTCTCTGGTATCCATTTTTAGAGGTTGCGTGGATTACGGAGTATTTTTCCGTGTCTACCAGAAAAAATCGCCACTGCTGGGACTTGAACCCCGCACCACCGGATTAGTAAACAGAGCGCCTAACCACTCAGCTAACCAGGCCGCCTTTTGTTACATGAGAGAAAGAAAAATGACAAGACAGTTATCTGGGACTTGAACCACGTACTCTGGCCACAAGATAACAGCGCATGTATAAACTTAGCCATCTAGCACCTCGCCTCTCTCTTCCCCCCTCCCTAAAAAAAGATATTTGTTTTTTCATGATCTAATCATATAATACTGTGTTCTGTTATTTCATTACTGGGAACTTTATGATAATGGTACAACATGAGTTTACGTGAGATCAAGCTGTGTTGCTTGAAGTCCTGAGGGAAATGAACATTTCTGGAATTTGTACTTCAGCCCTGACAAACATCTGAGTTATCTTGCGGTTGTGTATGCACGCAAATAGTTCCTCTTGTATGTCTCTATCATTGAAGGAATCAGTTCTTTTTAACAGATGAGCAGTTTTCTAACCAGAAAAAAATGTTCTATATTTGTTTCTACATAACTAAGGTACCGTATATTTATGAAAAAATGTTCAGGCATTTAAAGGATACAGTGTATAGATTTTCCGTGATCTGCCCACACATTAAAGCAGTGGTTCTTAAATTTTATATCGGCTGTGGGCCGTCTTCTCGACTTGAGAACAACTGTGGATATCTCATTAAATATAAAGCAATAAATGGAACCCAGGTGACGCTAAGATTATTTCTTAATCAGATCACTCCACTTCCTGATCAGTGGATCCCCATAAGTCCTTGCATGGACCACCTGGGAGTCCACGGCCCTGAGGTTAAGAATCATCGCACTAGAGGAATATGTGGTCAAGATCTTCTTGTAGTCTCTCTTTCTTTAGCTCCAGGAGGCAAATAACCAAAGCTGACCTGAACCATACACACACAATGTAAACATTATTTTACATGCACACACACTAAATCAGTCATTTGTACCCATGATCCAACTATTATTTTACGTACACACATACTGTAGCCATTAATTTATTCACACGCAAAATGACAGTCATAATTTGTACACTGTAACCATTAATCTACCAATAAATACTATCGCCAACATTATTTATCTTGGCAGTAGACTGCTTAATGAAGGAGGCAACATCAGGCAAATGCAGAGGATTACAATGGACCCTTGACACAGTGCAAGAGGACCTTGACTTTGCGGACGACATCTGTCTACTATCAAGCAGCCACAAAGATATGCAAGATAAAATAAACATGCTTACTCAGAATGCAAACGACATGGGATTTAAAGATCAACGTAGGAAAGACAAAGTTAATGAAGCAAAATGTGAATAACAGAAATGTACTCAGAGTAGATAGCAAGTTAGTGAAGGAGGTCAATGACTTTGTATACCTTGGCAGTAAAGTAGTAGAAAATGGAGACGGCACAGAGGACATCAACAGCAGACTTACTAGAGCAAACCCGGCTTTTGCAACGCTGCAGACTATATGGAAATCTAAGAAACTAAGCATGAAGACGACAATCAGCATATTTAAGAGTAATGTTCTAAGTGTACTTACTACTCTATGGAAGTGAATGCTGGAAAATCACCAAAACCATAGAAGACAAGTTGAATTCTTTCGAGACTAAATGCTTACGAAGAATTAGACAAATATTTTGGCCAAACACCATAAAAAATAACATTTTGCTGGCAGAAATGCAGATGAAGCCACTGACAGCAATTATTGAGGAAAGACGCTGGCGATGGTTGGGACATGTGCTCCGAATGACTGACAACTCACTACCAAAAATAGCACTAAGATGGACACCACAGGGGAACAGAAGTAAGGGTAGACAAAAAGAGATATAGAGAAGAACAACAGAGAGGATGTTGAACAATACCTGAGCAAGAGCAGAAAAAAAGGCAAAAGACAGGCGTTTGTGGAAAACCCTTGCAGAAGCCCCATGTGCCCTGGGTACTTAAGGTTCAGAGAGAAAGAGAGAGAGAAGTTATCTGTTATGCAATAACATGCACTGTATACACATGCAACTGTATAGCTAAAAGCTGAGTAAAACTCAGAGGAGTACACTGTTCAAACTTTTCACATTCAAAATTACATCATAAGCAGAAAATGGGGTGGGGGTGGGGGTGGGGTTGTTAGAAGTAAAAGTAGTTTAGGCATTCTTGATTAACAAGTAGGAATATATCCGCAGCATCGGAGAAACCCATCATAGGAAACCATTTAGACTGTGATTCTAAACACTTTGGAGAAAACCATTTAGACTGTGACTCTAAATCCATCGGAGAAAACCATTTAGACTGTGACTCTAAATCCATCGGATAAAACCATTTAGACTGTGGCCGTAAACCCATCGGAGAATTTTGCCCGTAATAACGGGAAGCGGAAGATTTTGTTTCTTCGGTTTTGTTTTGTCCTTAAAAGATTTCTTGAAGTCTGTTACCTTTCTCCAACGTCCGCTTTTATCAGCCCTGCCACAGAGGAAGTAACCTCCGTGAAACACTTGATCTGTACGAGTGTCTTCCCGCGTCCCACACAGTTTTCCTTTCCGTTCGGGCTCTCCAGTGTCCCAGTTTTTCTCTCCCGCCTCCACCTCCAATGACTTCACTAAACGTGTGTTGACAATCTCCACGGGATCGCTAGCATCAGCTGTGATACCCTGACCTTGCCATAAGGCAAAAGGTAAAAGGTAAACGGTAAAGGTAATCCTCTCATGCCTTAGAGGCACTTAGGGATATGGTGTTAGTGTAAGCATTGAATCTACTTATTTGCACTGTAATATCACAAACACGGCATTTGATAGCATACACGGAGATTCATTGTGGAGAATTTTAAGAATACTTGAAATACCATCTAAGATTATCAATATCATTAAAGACCTCTATACTGGATATGTTTGTGCAGTCAACATAGAAGAAGAAATGAGCGAATGGTTTCAGATTGAAACAGGCGTGAAACAAAGATGAATATTATCTCCCTTGTTTTCTTTGTTTTTTTAAAAATTGCCATAGAATTCATAATGAAAAAAAAATGCTGCACAGGTAACACAGGTATTGACTGGGTAAATGGGACACAACTAGATGATCTTGATTTTGCTGATGATATAACTCTTATCAGTGACAATATGAAGTCTATGCACACACACACACAAAAACAGATACCCTGTCTTCAATGTCTAGTAAAACAGGACTTGAAATTAACAAGGGAAAAAACAAAAGTAATTAAACTTCTCATTAACCACGAAGGAAAAATATGCGTAGAAAGAACAGCTGTTGAAGAAGTAAACCAATTTGCATATCTCAGCAGCTACGTAGACCAGGATGATCACGCCGGAAAGGAAGTTAGAATTAGAATTGGAAAAGCAGCACTGACCTTAAAGAATCTTGAGAACATATGGAATTCAAAAGTTATAAGCACAAAGACCAAGTTCAGATTATTCAATTCAAATGTAATATCCACCCTCATTTATGCATGCGAAAGCTGGAAAACAACTAAAGAAATATACAGGAAATTAGACTCTTTTGAAAACAAATGCCTAAGGAAAATACTCGGTATAAAGTGGAACGAATTCAAGAACAATGTAGAGATAAGACAGATGAGCAAACAACAACCTGTCTCATGGGTGATCAGAAAAAGAAGATGGACACATGTCGGTCATGTGATGAGAAGAAACAATCAGAGCCAAAAAACAAGCTATCAAATGGAACATAACAGGTCGAAGAAAAAGAGGTCGACCACGTGAAACTCTAAAGAGGACATTGTTAAGAGAGGCCAGTTTAGTGGGCATAACATCCCACGTTGAGGAAAGCTCGACGAAAACAGGAAAACTTGGCAAACAACTATGCGGGCCCTATGTGACGTTTAACGGCACAGGA
This sequence comes from Achatina immaculata, assembly GCA_009760885.1. Classification (NCBI taxonomy): domain Eukaryota; kingdom Metazoa; phylum Mollusca; class Gastropoda; order Stylommatophora; family Achatinidae; genus Lissachatina; species Lissachatina immaculata. The sequence continues at coordinate 10,268,932 of CM019702.1, forward strand.
AATATGTAAGAATGAAAGAATCTCACAAACAGAGCCCCTTCGTGAAAGTATATTGGTAGACGAGGGCAGTTAATTACCAGAAGTACACAAATTAATACAGTGACCAGAGCCAACTGAGATGAATCAGGAAGTCATTTGCACGGCAGATATGACTAATGAAGTCTGGCCAAGAAGAGACTGTGAGAAGAGGCTTTGAGGCTTATATTTGTTGCAAGATTGATTGATTGATTGATCTCTATTTCCAAGGGGTTAAAAATTGGGCACGCAGGCCCGTCTGACATTCTGCCCTTTATCATACAAATTTAACTCTGTTCCAGACATTCTACATATACGCTGCTCATGTAACCAACATTGGAAAGCTGAGAGACATAAAATAAAATATAGCATTATGTTTCACTTTTATCCATGCACTGAGTACACAAAGTAACTATATATATATATATATATATATATATATATATATATATATATATATACCGTATTGAAAGGATGCATAATGGGAAAAAGAAAAAGAGGAAGACCAAAACGAAGATGGCTGCAAGTCATCGTTGACGATCTACAAATGGATGCAGCAGCGGCAGGCCATCTTGCTCACAACCAAGAGGCCTACAGGAGTGCTGTTTGGGAGGCAAAGTTCCGCAAGGGACATGCAAATAAATGAATGAAGGAATATATATATATATATATGACTATCTACCAAAAAAATGCTGGTACTTTTAAGAATAAACAAGAAAGAAAAATAGACAGCTACTGGACATATGTTGGGAAGAATGATTTTGGAAAGTTCTTAAAAGACAAAATATACAGAAGAGTATGTATGAATAGTATGGAAAAAAGATAGAGGGCGGCTGAAAAGCAAGATAATATGTAGCTGGACATGACTGCACAGGTAGTTCAAATTTTCAGCAACTGATAAGTGGGCGACAGAAGATAAATGTCCAAAACTTCCTACATGGAATTTATATGACAATGGTGGTAATGATAATAATGACAATAGGGATGATGATACAGTGCAGCAATGTTCCCTCTAAACTGAGGGTATAAACGATTTCTCATATATGCATACTGTCTTTCTTATACTTTACATTATCCGTCCTCTTGTACAGTGAAACGTCGAGGGGAGATGCAACTGGCGTTCTGGGGCCAAACGGGTGCCCTCAGTGACGGCCATGCCATAATTAGCGAGTGTCTCACTGATACCATCTATCCATCTCCTTCTGGGTCTTCCTCTTGACCTGTGTCCTGTTTGGCTGAAGGCTTTCGTGGCTGACTGTGAGTATGTCATTCTCATTAATGGCCGAACCACTTGATTCTCTGTGTGTCGTAGACGTGACGTAGTTCCTACCATCTGTCTTATGTTGTCATTTCTTAGCTTGTCAAGCCTGGTTATGTTTGCTGCTTTCCTAAGACATCTCATTTCACATGTGATTATTTTGTTCTGTTTTTTTTTCTTAGTAAGTGCCCATGTCTGGCATTGGTAGCACAGGGTTGGTATGACTATGCTATTAATTAGTTTTCTCTTAGTTTCAAGTGGGATGTTGGAGTGTGTAAGCAGTGGGGATAGTTAGTATGTAACAGCATTGGCTCTTTGTGTTCTAACATCAATTTCTTTATCAAGCTTCCCATCTTGTGAACATGCATCCAAGATGCTTAAATGTTTTTAATTGTTGCATTTTGCTGTCTTCGGTATATACATTCAATAGGCTTGGCATTCTGCTAACTTTCATGGTCTCTGTTTTGGCTGACTTTCGTGGTCTATTTTGGCTGACTTTCTCTGTTTTGACAACGTTGATTTTCATATCACATTGTTTACGACTCTGATGGAGGTTATTCACATGATCTTGTAAGCAGTTCAGGTCCACTGTTTGTCTGCGAGCATTAGTTCGTTCAGTTCTGGTGGGTTTGAATTTGCTTCTTTCGTTATCTTGTCCTGAAAGAGTATAAATATTAACGGTGAGCATACGCAGCCCTACCTGAGTCCCGTTGTTACCTTGAACCAATCCTTACTGCCTGCTGTTGTCCTTACTGCACTTTGACTATTTGTGTACGTATAATGATTATATAGTTTTCAGTAGATGTTCTGGTAGACCATATTCCTCTAACACTGACCACATGCTATATATATATATATATGGTACCTAAGGTCATGAACGCCTCTAGTCACGTACAAATCGGTCCACGAACACAATTTCCGAACACATTTTGACTCGACCCGCGAACAATGCCTCGGCGCACAAACGCCATGTTTTCGGCTCGCGAACAGCATCAGTTGTACTCAGGTTTGCCCGCTGTGAACATTGTTTGTCGTTGCATTGTTGTCGATACACATTTTCTTTTCGCTTTTTGCATTAAATTAACCCTCATTATGGCTCCCAAGAAAGTGAAAAGTGTTAGTGACAGTGTTATAAAAAAGCCTAAGCGTATTACAGTAGAAAGGAAGAAGGAAATAATAACTAAACATGAGAATGGTGTTCGTGTTTCTGATCTGGCCAAGCAATACGACATGGTTAAATCTACGATCTGTACGATCTTAAAGAACAAAGATGAGCTAAAGACGGCTGATGTGGCTAAAGGAGTGACTATGTTAACGACGCAAAGGTCTCAAGTGTTAGAAGAAGTAGAAAAATTATCGTTAGTTTGGATTAATGAAAAGCAGCTTGGCTGGAGATAGTGTTAGCGAGGCCCTAATATGCGAGAAGGCTTTACTTTTACTGGTCTCTCATGGCGAAGGTCGGGGGTTCGAATCCTGCCGGAGGCACCCCAGTCACCCAGCTGTAGAAATGGGTACCCGACTTCTTCTGGAGTTGGGGAAGGAAAGGCGGCCAGGCGTAATACTGACCATATCAGCCTCTAGTGTGCTGACAGGTCAAGGAAAATATGGACACTAACACCATATCCTTATGTGCCTCTAAGACATGACAGGATTACCTTTACCTTTACCTTTTACTTTTGCACGGGGATTTAGTGGCGAAAACAAGAGAAGAAAACACCGGAAATAACTAGACAGTTGCCCAACGTTATTATTGAATGGGACTCTCCTTCAAAGGAGTAGTCCTCCTCCTCCTCCTCCTCCTCTACCACCTACCTCTGCCAGCAACTATCAACCACGAAGGTAAAGTCATACTATATATTTTATATTATATATTTCTGCCACACATAAATCCATAAAAAAATTTTTAAAAATCATGTTTCTGTGGCGGTGGAACGGATTCATTGGATTTGCATTAGTTTTAATGGGGAAAATTGTTTTTGTTCGCGAAGGAGTCAAAGAACAAATTAAGTTTGTGACCCGAGCTACCACTGTCGTTCGTAAATTTTTTACGTTGTCCAGCGCAGACATAGACAGGCTCAGTTATAATGCATGCGAGTATAGCACAAATGTTAACTGAAACATCATACTCCTCAGTTATTTGACAAAATCATCGCTCAGGTAAACATATTTTTGCACGCGCCGAACCATTCCCTAAAGAGACCATAGGTGAGCAGGATCTGGAATTTTGCTGGAGAAAGACGTATCTGGACTGTGTATTACTTTAATTTAGCACTCACGAAGGACAGTTATATCACTCTGTTGCCGAAAGTGCATGATGGGCATCTTAGTACTGATGTGAGTAACCATGCTAGTGTGTTACCATGCCAGATTTATATTGAAATTTTCTTTCTTTATCCCTTTCTTTCTTTCTTCCTTTCTTCCATTTTGTAACCTCCCTTCCTTCTTTCTTCCTTTCTTGCTTCTTTCCTTCTTTGTGGCAATCTTCCTCCCCCTCCCCTCTTCCACCCAGTTTTCTTTCTTCTTTGGAAGCTTTTTTTTCTTCTTTTGTATCTTTTGTTTGTTTATTGTTTTATCCAAACACAAAGCAACATGTTAGCGGTCATGCTAATCTTTCGTAAACCCTATTAAGCAAATTCCCAATAGCCTACGTCATTCCCTCCCTTCCTCTTCCTGGCAGTTTCCCGATTCGTCGACGTCAACAGCTAGATAAATGGTAGATATCGGTCGTCCCTTGAGGAACTGTGCTCTGTTCTCATGTACTCAATGCTGTTAGAATCCGAACATGGGCTCGAATATCCGACTCGATAGATCAACCTCCAGTGCATCTAGACCAGTGGTTCTCATACTTTTCCCCCACTGGTCACGGCACACTATCCTTTGTAATGAGTCCTCTAGGCACAAGTCCTCTTGCTGGGGATTCGGTTGAGTTTTTAAGATTGCATTCTCAACCACCCACTTGTCCGACCTGGGCTTTTCGGCAAAACCGCATATAAGAACAAGAAACGCTAGAGACGTTGTCTCCGCTGAAACAGGAAATTCCTGTGTGAGTTTGTCTCTCTTGGAGTTCCACCAAGAAATGAGCTTCTGTATGAGAAGCCAGCTCAGGTTTCTCAGTGCGAACTGAAATTTTTCATTGTAAACCTCGGAAAACTAAATATGTTTTAGCTGTTTGAATGAAATTATTTTAATTATTTTTTTTTACCAGTGATATCATAACGTCTCCAAAGTTTCCCTGCACACCCTGCGGATCTTGCGGCACACCCTGCGGATCTCGTGGCACACCCTGCGAATCTCCCGGCGCACCCTGCGAATCTCCCGGCGCACCCAGCGAATCTCAAGGCGCACCCTGCGAATCTCGCGGCACATTCTCTGAGAACCACTGATCTAGACTAGAAAGAGGGTGGGGGAGGGTCCCCTTTTCGATTTTAAAGAGTCTCGGTAGTTCCCTTTTACCTCTCTTTAACGAAAGGGACATTGGACCCAAGTTTAGTAACTCGAAGGCCACGAATCGCTTAGATGAGGTAGTCTGAAGTTTCATTACAGGCCAAGGGTTCTCAGAATATTTCCTGATCTCTTTATTACCTTAAACTTGGATGCTTTTGGCAGTCGATCTGAAGATGGGGAGTGTGGATTTGGAAAGGATCTGAGAAAAGGGAAGTTACAGTAATCTCCAGTACCTTTGTAAATACTGTGATTCTTTCTTGCTGGTCAGGCCACAGTGCCAGGATAATTTCTTCATAGAGGAACAGAGTTTCTCATTTCTCATATTTAACAAGGCAGAAAAGACGGGAAAGTTGTTTCATTTTTTTTAACGTCGGCGTAGTCAGACATCCAGTATTTCGTGAGAAAAGCAATATCTGTATTTATGTATCCGGTATTTGTGCGTATATAAGGCGCGCATCGTAGACAGTTTGCAGCTATTAGTCGTGTGCACATTATATACGTATGCCCGTTTCACCCTACTTGCTTAAATTACCGCGGGTTTTATGAGTAAAATATAGACAGAACCTTGGGTCGTGGCCCTTCATTTAACGACAATAATAAAAATGACACATGAAAGGAAGGTAAAACTAGAAAAGAACTTTATCGTTTAAGTTATCTAATATAGAAAACACAAAAATAACAGATCAATAATGAATTAAAACTGAACTACTGGGTAAATCCAATTAACCATTTTTTTTCCCAGGCGAGCATCGCTACATACGCCTTTGAGACCTGGACACTTAACAAAACAGCTGATAAACACATAAATGCCTCTCAATGTAAATGCTACAGAGGAGTTCTTCAAATATCATGGACACAAAAAGGAACAAATGTATCCATACTACAAGAACGTAACATTGAAGAAGGCTGGCTAGTAAAGAGGATTAAACAGAGAAAACTTAAATATTTTGGACACATTAAACGTCATAAGAATTTAGAGAAGACAGTCATGGAAGGGTGCATAATGGGAAAAAGAAAGAGAGGAAGGCCAAGGCGAAGATGGCTGCAAGACATCGATGATTATCTGCTAGTGGATGCATCAGCAGCAGGGCATCTTGCTTACAACCGAGAGGCCTGCAGGAGAGCTGTTAGGGAGGCAAAGTTCCCCAAGGGATATGAATATGACTGACTGAATGAGTGAAAGAAAGACTGAAATTGAGCCAAGGTGAAAAATATATACAAAAAAAGAAATTAAATTAAAACAATAATTACCAGAACCAGCACCATAACAAGAACAGTAAAATGTCACTTCTTCTAGAAAATGTAATAATTTACGTCAGTAAGTCAATATGAAGATTTAAAAAAAACGCGCTTTAAGACCAACGAATTCGAGAACTCTGATACGACTGTAACCAAAGATGCGAGAGTGCCGGTTGCCACTAAGCAAAGGATTATGTGGTGAATCTTTAATTTTGTGTATTTAATCCTATCTGACGAAGTTCTCTCTTCCTCCACTCTTTCCTCCTCCCCACCTCCCTGTCTGCTCCTGACGTCGTTGGTCAGGCCAGCAGAAAGCGTTAAGTACGGGCGACAGATTGGCGGACTGAGACAGTCAGTTTTTCTAAGGATCAGAGGATTGTTGTCAGCTTAAGCCTACACTAAGAGGTAATCCTTAATAATACAGACTAAATGGGGAGTAAACACAGCTAAGATTAATTGGACAGTTTTCTTCTTCTTCTTCTTCTTCTTCTTCTTCTTTCTGCTGCTGTTGTTAAGATGTGCCAGGTACACTGTGTACGTTGAATCATAAGGGACTTTTTTCTTTACAAATCGTTTCATGCGATACTAAAACACAGCAGGAAACTTGTGAAAGCAAATGCTTGGGAAGCTTCTAAACACTTCATTATGTTTTTAAAAAAAAATATACATTAACATTACTCCGGGCCTGGAGGGTCTTCTGTGTTTTAAGTGTGGGCCCGTAGGGCTGGGAGAAAAGGAGGGGGGGGGGGGAGGAGAATGAAAAAATAAGCAAGGAGAAGGGGAATGTACGTGCTTACAAAATTTTTCTCCGAGGCCACGTCGTCATCATCATCATCATCATTATTAATATTATTATTATTACTGGTACCCAATTCAGTCCCAACAGTGGGGGTTTTTAGTCTGGTACACACACACACACATTCACATACACTCACACACACATACACATCTGCGGGGTCCACCCAACTTTTGAAAACGGGTACCAGAGAAATCTGGGAAGGCAAATGCGACCAGGCGTTGATACTGACTGAACGCAATCAGACTTTCAAGTGACGAAGGTCGTGGGAATACGGGCCTAACACCGCATCGCCAGTATGCCTTAATGGCGTGGAAACTTGGGATTTTATCTTACCTTTGCATAATTATTATTATTATTATTATTATTTACAGATGTAGATGGAAAGATAACATAAGAGAGTGGACAGTACGCAGCCTGGAAGTGTACACCAACAAGGCGACGGAGGGAGGACATTAAAGAATAATTACCCACATCCTTCGCATTGAATACGGTATTATCATCATCATCACCATCATCATCATCATCATCATTATCATCACCATCATCATCATCATTATCATCATCATTATTATCATCATAATCATCATTATCATCATCATCATCATCATCATCATCATCACCATCATCATCATTATCATTATCATCATGTAGACGTGTTAGAAGCTGTTGAACTAAATGATGTTCGACAATTTCTATTATTATTAATATTATTATTATTATTGTACGTTTTCCTCACACTTTTCAACTTAAAAAATTCGTCTTTCGAAACTTTCGGTACCTGCTTCTTAATTCGGACCTAGAAATATAAAGCATCCAAAACAACTTTTTGCCTTTAACAGATAAGAACTACAGCAGTTCATTTATTATACTGAGGTAGAAAATCTGCTCACAGTAGGGTATTAACTGAAGCTGCGCTGTGTAAAGGTCACTCAGTCTTAGTTACACGTTACAGCCAAGTTACAGCCAAGTTACAGCTCACGAAAAAGCAACTCAAGCGGAAAGTCTTCTTGAAAGCGAATCTTGGAAGGATATGATTTTATTTCATCTTCGCTGGAAATGTAACTTCTGGTAATGCGTGCCTGGCATTGCTTTCCCTTCCTTTGCTGCTTGAAACGGAACTTGCAAAAAACAAGTCATCTTGGTTCCATTTATTGGAATGGGTACAGACTCTATAAAACGTGAAGATATATTTGAATAGTTGTTTTGCGTTAGTTATAAAACGAGTCCCCCGTTGTAAGAATTCTTAAAAAAGTAAAAGTAAAGATAGTCCCATAGCAAAATGCCGTAGGGGGTGAAGCATTAGAGACCTCATTATGCTGGGTCATCAGCGTATGAGGTAGGGTGACCAGTTCCTTTCCTCGCTGCCTTTACTTCCCAGATTTTCTCTGGTACCCATTTTACGAGGCTGGGTCGACCTCGGGGCCGTATTGGTCGGAAAAAAAATCCCTCTCAGCTGGGGATTCGAACCCTCGACCATTTGGTTACTAGACGAGTGCTCTAACCACTACGCTAGCCGGCCCCCAAGAATTCTTAGCTCTAGTAAAAGTGACATAAAACTCTTTACAGCTGGTAAATAATGAATGTACGTTCTTTATATACAGAAAGCAATAACTGTATGTGTTCAAAATTAACTTTACAAATTTTCTATCCTATCTCTCTCTCTCTCTCTCTCTCTCTCTCTCTCTCTCTCTCTCTCTGAGGGCCGGTGTATAGGCGCTTAGTCTACAAATCCGGTGGTACCAGGTTCAAGTCCCAGAAGTGGGGATTTTTTTTTCTGATGCCACCACATCAGAAAAGGCCCTTGGATCCAGCCAGCCTCCTCAAGTTGGTACCAGAGAAATCTGAGGAAGGTAAATGAGGTCAAGCGTGACAGCAACCACATCACACTTTCATGTGCCGAAAGTCTGGAAAATACCGGCCTAACACAATATGTCTTAATGACATGGAAACGGGGATTTTACTCCTCTCTCTCTCTCTCTCGTTTAATGTATCATCATCATCATGTGCCGTGCCGACTGGCGTTGGCTATTATGCTTCTCCAGAGTACGCGATCCTTCATGCAGGCCATCAGTTCAGTTGGGTGATCTCCTCTCACACCATCCCGTCAGACTGTCCAGTATCATTTCTCTTGGTCTTCCTCTTGATTTTCTTCCTTCTATTTTTCCTGTTGTTATAATATTTTCAATGCCCCCTCTTCTCATTGCATGTCCTATGAAAGTACATTGTCTCTCTCTTATCTTTTTGACAAGGTTTTTTTGTCTCTCCAGCTCTTCTTCTACATTCTTCATTAGTTATTTTTGCTGTCCAGGGGATTCACAACATTCTTCTAATAAACCACATTTCTGCTGCTTCCAATGATTTTTGTGCAGACCTGCCTATTGTCCATGATTCACTTCCATATAACAAGATAGGTTCAATATAGCATTTTAGGTTTAATGTATAGTACTTCAATATATACTTTTAAGAGCGCATTAACTGAGGTTACATTTAGCCAGTACTTTCTTCTCAATGTTCCATAGTGTCACGCCAAATTATGAATTTGTCTAACGTTGGTTGTAGAACTGACGTAAATATTTTGTATTTTGCTGACTTCAAGACTTCATAATGTAGACACTTTTTAAAATGTAACTTCGTAACATTCCTTCGCATGGAGACGTTTGTGGTTATATTAAGTGACTATTCTGTGCCGGCGTGGACTTCTTTGTATGTCAGAATGACTTTGTAAGTCAGAGTGAATTCTGAGAGAAGAAAAAGTTTTTGTTATATCGTAACTTGAGCTGAATATAAAACCAGGCCATTTACTGGTGACGTATGTTACATTATAACGTTTGCAAATTGCGCGGTTGCATGAATTTTTCATGAACTCACATTTGCAAATATTAAAGAAATAAACAAACAAAAAAATCCATCTGTAAATATCCAAAGTTTCTGACCGATATAGCTATCGACACCTGATAGTATCACATAATATATTTACGAATGGCCCATGCAGGGACATAAAACAAAATCTTTCATTTCCGTCAGTAAATGTACACAAAATTCAGTCTTATGTTGCTCCTACAATTTCAGCACCAAACAGCCAGTTGGAACAATGCTAAAAAAAAAACCATTACATCTATTCCTGTTACAGAACACCATACATTTGTGTGAGGAAAATTTATACATTAATGGTTAGTGTTACCAGCTTTCTTTAACTCTTTAACTATCAAAACAATACCCGTGATCCACGAAACTTTTACGTGTTTTAATACGTAAAATAATCTCGACAGCTGTCTAAGTTTTTACTCGGAAATCACGTGATGTCTGTATTTTTTTTTAGCAGTTACAGAAGTTTAAAATTGACTCGTGACTGAAACAAAACTAAATGTTTGTACTTATTAATATGATTATGATGATTATTATTGTTATTATTATTATTATTGTTAAGCCGCTTAAACAGCTCACAGTAAGTTAAGACTACAGGTAGTCAAACTTTTAAGGATCAGTCGAAAATGCTGTAATGCGACGTGTCGTGTCTTCAATAAATTTTAAACGTAATAAGAGTTTTGTTAGGGAGGCAAAGTTCCGCAAGGGACATGCAAATGAATGAATGATGAATAAGAATTTTATTCACCTTGTTCCATTTATTACATTCAAATTACTTCTTCCTCCCTCATCGTATAAACTTTTGTCATTGACTTTCATTCAGAAACTATGCTTGACAGAAACTAACTTGTCTCTGGCTCCCGCAGTACACGTTAGAGATAAACAGCGGACGTGAAATGTGTTTTTTTTTTAACACGGATAAACAAACATACATGTGTAGAAACTGAGAGAATCAGCGCTGCATGGTTAATGAGCTATAGTGTTCATTAAATGTTACATACGCGATAAACTCACTAACATTTCTGATAAAGGTAAGACAGAGGTGTATGATTGGTTCTTCGAAATTCGGCCATTTCGGAGGGTCAAGGGCTGGCCTATTCTATAGTTGTCCGGATGGGGGGGGGGGGGGGGGCCCGCCGCTACCTGGTCACGTGATATGCTCGTCAGGTGGTGTAATGTTTTGAGGCAATTCGTTTTGTTTGGAGACTTGTGGTGGGCAGCACTTATCTGGGGGAGCCATGTCGTGGTATGTTTGACGTGTCTGATGCAATTATCATAGATATATGTCGTGTTGTTCTGTTTCTGTAGCACAAAGATGGACACCACAGGGGAACAGAAGTAAGGGTAGACCAAAAGAGACATGGAGAAGAACAACAGAAAGGATGTTTAGCAATAGAGGGCTCACCTGGGCAAGAGCAGAAAAAAAGGCAAAGGACAGGCATTTGTGGAAAACCCTTGCGGAAGCCCCATGTGCCCTAGGCACTTAAGGTTCAGAGAGAGAGAGAGAGAGAGAGAGAGAGATCGTGTTGTCGGATGAATGGACTGTCATGATATGAACCCAGATGCTGTTCCAGGCCGGCTCATGTTGGCGAAACGTAAGTTTTCGTGTGTCGGAGTTGAAGTTATTTCTAAGTATGTACTGTGAGAAGTGATCAGCGTTCGATGTTAAGAGGAGTTACAAGATTCTCTCTGGAGAGTTAAGTCGTTGAAATGCATAATTTTCCATCATTGTAACTTTTCATTCACATGCTTCATTAATGCACATGTTTAATTTTTCATTAGTGACACTGAAAATGATTTTCTGTATGTTTGTGCGTGGCGCACGTGTTTGTGCTGCTAAGTGTCTAATGCACTTGATTTATAACGATATGCTATGTTCATCTTTCATTATCATCACTGAGTCACCATGAGTTAATGTATGTGTCATCGAACCATTCATATGTTGCATATATCTTATCTGTGTTGAATGTTGGACCAAGGCAGAGCACTGCGTATATGTGTTATAAGTGAGTTGGCAATCAGCTCCTGTATTATGTCAAGGGGACGTGGCTAACTCTTGATTAGCAATGAATATGCATTAATATGTGTTAAAGAATAGACCAGAGATTAGAAGTTAAATAAGCAGTGACGGCACTTGGAGTGACGCCTTTTTGGTTATTTCATGCTGATGTGTCATGGCATGCTCATATTTCACGAGCGTGATGTTAATTGTTGTGGGGGTACCTGTTTGTGTGTGTGTGTGTGCATATGTTATCTGGCGTAAACTTGTGTGGCATCTGGCGTTGTCAATAAATCAACCCTTTATTTTTATCCTGGATCAAAATTATGCCTTTTGAGTAGTTATTTATTGCTGGAGGAGCTAGGGAATGAATGAGGTGTTAAGTTATTCTCCCAACCATAAAGGTTATTTAGGGGAGCTTACATGGACATCAACTGGCAGGTCAAAAGGACCTGGCTAGGGTCGTCGGGGGCGGTGCAGGTAATTGAAAGCGTTCCAGGCACAGCTGTACTTCATTGGGCACCATCTCATTACATTAGGCTGGCGATTTAAGCCATGCGCACCGGAGAGAGAAAATCTCCTTTCATTGACGACGATAAAAGATAAAAAAAGAAGAAAGAAATAAAGAAGCGAGATGACGGGAGGAGATAAGAAGTTGATAGGTTAACACTTAACACCAAAATAAAGCACCAAGTAAAGTAAATCAGCATATATTTTACATATAGTTCAGTTTTACAAAACAACGGACGGAATGAGAAAAGCGAGAAAAACAAACCAAATGGCAGAAGGTATGAAAGTAAGATTTGGGCGTCAGTCTTTTTCAAGGGTTATATACAAGAACACAACAACACATAAATAAAAAAGAAAAAGAAAAGAACAACTGAATTTTGTGGCATCCTCCTAGCTATGTTTTTTTCCTTTTTCTTCTTTTTATTTATGTGTTGTGTTGTTCTTGTATGTAACCCTTGAAAAAGGCTGACGCCGAAATATTGGATGTTGTATGTTTTTCATTTATACATTCTCATTTGACTTTCATGCTTTCTGCCATTTGCTCTTCTCATTTTCTTCATACCATCCGTCGTATTGTAAAACTGAACCTCTACCTTATCTTTATTGCTAGAACCAGTATTGCCGCAGTTGTTATCTCTTTTATTTGTAACATATTTCTTAAACTGATTGCATATTTTAAAAATGTCTATACACAGAACACGCTTACCATACATCAGATACACTGATTACATATTCAATTAACTGATTACATATTGAATAAACTGATTACATACTCAATAAACTAACTAGATATTTTAAAAATGTCTATGCACAGAACTAACTTACTATACATCAGATAAACTGATTACATATTCATTTAATTGATTACATATTGGATAAACTGATTACATGCTCAATAAACTGATTATTTATTGGATAAACTGATTACATGTTGGATAAACTGACAGTAAATTCAACAAACTTGCCACACATTCATTGAACTAAAAACATACGAATATATACTAAATATCGTAGATCTGATAAATGCAGCGTCCAGCGAATTGCTCTGAGCGTTGGATAAAGTGATTACATGTGGGATACACTGATTATATATTGGATAAAATGATTACATACTGGATAAACTGATTACATATTGGATAAATTTACTACATATTTGATAAACCGACCATACATTCAACAAACTTGCCACACGTTCAATGAACTAAATATTCGAATGTATACTAAATATCGTATATTTGATAAACACATTCAATAGACTACATATTTACTAAATTCGCTACATAGTCAATAAACTGTCTCCGTATTCGGTGAACAAACTACATATTCAATAAACTTAAAATAAAATATAACAAATAAAATAAAAATAAAATAATAAAACATATAAATCAATCAAGTGCCGTACCTCGCGGCGTTGACGATCACTTCTCTCCACAATTCCCTGTCTTTGGACTTGATTATGAGATCCGCCGGTGACTTTCTTCCTAGCCACACTGACAGGCCATCCAGTAACTTCTCTCTGTGTCTTCCTCTGTCTCTTCTTCCCTCAGTTTTTTCCAGTTGCCACAATGTGTTCCGATTTTCCTCTTTTCAGAAAATGACCTACAAATCTAGCTTGTCTGCCTCCAATCTTTGCTGCAATGTGCCTTTTAACTCCAGCCTCTCGTAAGACCTCTTCATTTTTTTTTAGCTGTCCATGATACCTTCAACATCCTTCTTATAAACCATATTTCCATGGCCTCCATTTCTCCCTGTACTCTCTTATTCATGGACCATGCTTCACATCCATAAAACAAAATTGGCTCGATTTAACATTTAAGTACTCGGAATCATGTTTCCATTGATGTGGATCTGTTGCACAGGATGTTTCTCATTTTCTGGAATGTTGATTTGGCCCGAGCATATCTGCTTTTTATTTCATTGTGACATTTACAATTTCATTGAAACGGGAGAGCCGGAAGTGTCGAATATCTGACCAATGGCTCGGAAAGAGTTAAAACTTTGTTGTGATCTATTTTTGAATTAGCTCGGGCAAAACTGTGTTAAATAAATGTCCCCCACAAAACAGAGTTTCTGAAATATCTAAATAAGGACAGAGAAATGCTTGCAATTAATGTTTAAGAGAAAGACCAAGCGAAATGATACTGGACAGTCTGACGGGATGGTGTGAGAGGAGATCACCAACTGAGCTGATGGCCTGCATGAAGGATCGTGTACTCTGGAGAAGCATAATAGCCAACGCCAGTCGGCACGGCACTGATGATGATGATGATGACATTTCTCATCCGCTGTTATAATTGTTCCTAAGTACTTGAATTTATCACCTTATTTCAGATCTGTGGCACCGATGTAATGCTACATTTTGGTGATATTTTTCTCTTTGAGATGACCATCTCTTCAGTTTTCTTTGTGTTCAGGCGGAGACCTTTACTTTTACTTTCACGAATCACGTGTCCAGAAGAGCTGTAGTTCCCCTTCACTTTTAGCAGTCAGAACTCTGTCGCCAGAATATCTCAAGTTGTTAAGGTTATACCCGGCAACTGATATTCCTGGCATGTTCTCTATATTTCTAATTATGTTTTCACTGTACAAGGAGAAGAGGTCAGGAGATAGAACATATCCTTGTCTCACTCCCAATTTTATGTTTTGGAATGCTCCTGTTTGGTTCTCAACCCTCATTGCTGCTGACTGCTGCCATCAGATGTTTTTGATAAGTTTCAGATCTTTCCCATCTATGTTAATGTCTTCCAGCATTCTTATAATTTCTGTGTGTCCCACTTTATCGAATGCTTTACAGAAGTTTATGAAGCATAAGTATAGGTCCGTCTTTACTTCTGTTGATCTTTCCATCAATGTTTTCAATATATTGCATTCCTTGTGTCTTTCCTTCGACGAAGCCACACTGTTCTTCAGCGATTTCTGGTTTTATTTTGGCCCTGACTCTTCTCACGACAATACAAAGCAGGATTTTGGTAACATGGCTCATAAGAGCAATGGTTCGATGGTCTTCACATTCAACTGCACCTTGCGTCTTTGGTAGGGCAATAAAAACTGATTGCAAAAGCTCTGATGGGACATAGTTATTGTTATAGATGTCAATCAGCAATCTGGTAATTATTTCTATGCCAAGGTCTCCTAATGCTTCCAGTTCTCCCTTGGTGATTTTATCTGGTCCTAATGCTTTGTTGTTCTTCATGTGTTTGATGGCTTCTTCCTCTTCTGCTTTTAATGTGGGAGGCCTTTCATTATTATTTCGTATATCTATTTCGCTTCTATTGTCCTCATAGAATTCTCTAATATATTCGGCTATATAATATATGATAAAATATAATAATAAAATATAATAATAAAATATATAATATAATAATACAATATATAATAAAATATAAATATAAACTTAAAATAAAATTCAGTAAATGCTCATGCTAGAGGATGAAGAAGATTTAAAAGGCGCGTCAGTGGACTCCACAAAAATGACTCCAGAGACACAATGCTCGTATAATGCTCAGAAAAACCCCATAATGCATCAGCGTCATTCACCGATGACGAACTTCTTTCGTGCCATTTCGAGTGGAACGGTTAACTGGGTCCCGCTTCTTCAAGGAAGGCTGTAACTGGTATGTTCTATCACAGCATATTAATTGAATGGCTGATGCTTCAGCTTCAGGAAGACAACCAAAAAACTTCACTTGTCAGCAAGACAGGGCAGGTCTTGAGGGGCACTGAGTTCTGCGCGTCTTTTAGAACGCTAACTTTTTCAGTTGCCGTGCGTGGAATGGGACTCCTCCCGGCCAATGAAGAAAGGTGCGAATGGGGTTGTCGCGCGGCACCACTGTGGAAAAGGTGAAAGAAACGATTAAGCGAAGTAAACAGTAGTCAAATCACGGCACCTCTGGTCTGGAGGTCAGCCGCGTCCTAAGTGCAATCATATCGGGAGAAATGCCTGAACGGGCTTAACCCAGAGGTTAAGACACTGCTGGGGAGATTCTTCGGATGCCGAGCCAATGAAGAAAACGGGAAAAAGAAATCAGGGGTGCCGTATGGCGCCGATGTGAAAAGGTGATGGAAGAGATAACGTGAATCTTAGTCGGTATGTCCAGTGATCTCGCAGCGAAAGCTACTCATACCACGGCACCTCTGCTCTAGAGGCCGGCCACGTAGGATATACACCCATACTGATGAAATATGCCTAAACTAGCTTAAACCAGGGTGAAACTTGATGGCTACGCATGTCACGGTACCTCCGGTCTAGAGGTCGGTCACGTTCTAAACACGTCCATACTGGAATAATATGCCTAAACCGGCTCAACCCAGGGGTGGAACTTACTAATGGCGAGGATTCGTCATCCTGGACAAAACCTCCGTCCTGGTCACAACTAGGAAGGGTAGCGGCCACGACCACAAAATGCTGAAGTCGGAGACACTGGACCAGTGCAGTCTAGATAGGCAACCACTTCTCACCTGGCGGGGATACACATGTATCCCAAAACATGTTGAGGTTTTCCGGTGAGAAAGTCTAACTCTAGGCTGGATGGGCAACCACCTCTCACCCAGCGGGGATATACTGATACCCAAAACACGTCGAGGCTTTCCGATGAGAAAGTCCAACTCTAGATTAAACTGGTGGAACGAAAACCACGGTGTCACGCATTCTCGCTTCTGAGACCCACCGAGAATACATGCTCAAGCCCTGCGATACTCTGAACCTCTCGTGGATCTCGTGTGGTCCTTTTTGGGACTATATGGGGGACCACGGGACCTATCGAGGACCACTGGCGTAAATTCAGGAGGATCACGGGGCGGTCTTGGTGGTAGAAGCGAACGAAGAAGAAGAAGCAGAAGAAAGAGAACGCTAACCAGCCCAGTCGATGCATGAGAAGAGATGATAGGAAACGACTTACCACATTTGTTGCAGTGGCCCCCCTTAGATCCCTGACTCGACACCTTGTGATAGTTCCTTGTAAGGGTACACTAAAGACAGTCTTTATATTCCATCACTTCCACAGGATCTGCACATTCTGAAGCAGCAAACCACGGGCGCCATCAGATCTTTTGCTCAGTTGTCGTTCTCATGTGCGCACTATAACTGGGGATGTTTGCACTGAGACCCTGTAATGTATGCCTAAAAACTTTGAAATATTTTTCTACATAATGATATACATTGTTCCCCCTTACAGCTGCATTTGTCTTCCTACAGTGGACCAGAAAAGCGTGAAGGAACTTACGGAACACCCTACACATTCAATAAACTGACAACGTACTCAACAATCTCACCACATACTATATAAACTCACTGCATACTATATGAACTCACTACATACTGTAAAAACTCATTACATATTCAACAAACCGAATACATTGCTGAGCTTTTTTTTTTAATATATAATCACAAAGTAAAAAAAAGGGCAGAAATTTGTTTCACTGTTTGAATGGATTCCAACCACGCAACATTTGAAAAGGCTGCTGATAGTCAGAATAACATTTAGACATCTACTCTACGCCATCCCCGGCTTGTGCACCATATGGATTTAATTTATTATCTTTCACTTACATTGTTACGGGCTTTTTATGATCCCGAAGCTAATAGATGTAAAAGGGGGGGGGGGGGGTCTATTATGAGCTTTTTTCATGTATTATTACGAGATTATGTCATTTCTATGGGAATTTATTAGTGGGGCTAATATACCGATCTAAAATAAAATTACTAAAGGGGCTTGCCTATTGTTAACATTTAGACTAAACTGAATAAACAGTTGGCTGTGCTGAAATGGCTTTGCTGCGGTTTTATGATTCACTTATGGTTTTATTTATAGAACACGGACAGTATCATGCCCCTTTGTTCGCCGATTGAGCAGACTGACAGTGATGTATGTTAAGTTCATACTGGTGTGCCACGCCTTCCTGACTGCAGATAATCTTCTTGGCCTGGTTAGAAGACAGTGTTCACGTCATAAACTGGAGACATGGCAACATCTTCCCTGTGATATGGTTACATGACAATTCTGCCTCATGATCTGGTTACACGACAGCATCTTTCTCGTGGTCTGGTTACACGACAGCATCTTTCTCGTGGTCTGGTTACACGACAGCATCTTTCTCATGATATGGTTACACGACAGCATCTTTCTCATGATCTGGTTACACGACAGCATCTTTCTCGTGGTCTGGTTACACGACAGCATCTTTCTCATGATCTGGTTACACGACAGTATCTTTCTCATGATCTGGTTACACGACAGCATCTTTCTCATGATATGGTTACACGACAGCATCTTTCTCATGATATGGTTACATGACAACATCTTTCTCAAGATCTGGTTACATGACAACATCTTTCTCAAGATCTGGCTACATGACAACATCTGCCTCGAGATCTGGTTACATGACAACATTTTCTTCACGATCATGTGATGACAACATTAAACTGGCGGCCTGTTAACTCTGGCATAGTGGTAGACTTTTGTCTCACTGACCCCACTAACATCATCAAAACTTTGACTCAGTCATAATTAGGCTGCTTGTCCTGTTTGTCTTCTATTGCCTCCTTCCTCGTGTACTTTTCAGTTTCGAGGGAAGACACTCTTAATAGGGCTCGGCGATTTGGTTCCTATAACGAGGTATGTAAAGTTTACCTCCACCTCTTTTGCGGAGTTGTTTGTTGAGAATATTCACCTGCTTAAAGAAAAACAGTCTTTTAAAGAGGTCATTATGTGTCTAATTTTTTTTTAAAAGCGAGATATCATAGCAGAATAGGTGAAATATTATGTGTCTAATAAAAAAAAGAGCAAGATAACATAGCAGAATAGGTGGATTCACTTCTGGGCAAGAGAGATTGGAAACCCTAGATGAATGGTCCTATATGTAAAGACAGCCATTAGATTTTAGTTATGACATTTCGTGTAACCTGGCGAGAGGAAACAGACGAGTTTCTTTTTTTATTTCATCAAGTAAAATCGGCCGGCGTGGTTTGGTTAAGTGGTTAGGCGCTCCATCTACTAATACAGTGGTACTTGGTTCAAGTCCCAGCAATGTTGATTTTTAGTTCTGGTACCACCACACCAAAGAGGCCCCAGGGTCCAGCCAGCCTCTAAAAATGGGTATCAGAAATATCTGGGAAGGAACATGCTGCCAGGCGTGATAATGACCACATCAGACTTTCATGTGCCGAAGGTCTTGGAAATAGGGGCCTAACGCCGTATCCCCAGTGTGTCTTAGTGGCAGGGAAACAAGGATTTTACTTTTACCAAGTAAAATAGCCCAATTATGATTAAATTATTATTACAGTAATTAAAATAACCTAAGTAAAATTGTAACTGCAAAAAACTGCATCGACCTTCAAGAACCTCGACAACACATGTTATTCAAAAGTTATAAGCACAAAAACCAAATTAAGATTATTCAATTCAGCTGCAACATCCACCCTCATTTATGCATGCGAAAGCTGGAAAACAACTAAAGAAACAGACATGAAATTGGACCCTTTTGAAAACAAATGCCCAAGGAAAATACTCGGCATCAAGTGGAACGAATTCAAGAACAATGCAGAGATAAGACAGATGAGCGAACAACCTGTCTCATGGGTGATCAGAAAAAGGAGATGGAGGTATATCGTTCACATGATGAGAAGAAACAATCAGAGAATACCAAAACAAGTTATCAAATGGAACACAACAGCCCAAAGAAAAAGAGGTCGAACACGTGGAACTCTAAAGAAGACATTGTTAAGAGAGGCCAAATTAGTAGGCATAAAATCTCGTGATGAGGTTGAAAAGCTCGCTGAAAACATGAAAACTTGGCGAACTACCATGCGAGCCCTGTGTGACAATTTAACGACACGGGAATAATGTAAGAAAATGTAAGTAAAATAGCACATATTTTGACAAAACACGGCTACATAAACTCTACTGAACTCAACGCAGCTATAAAAGTACCGATCGCCAAGTTGGTAATGTAACCAAGACGTTTGTGTCTTCGATAGTGAAAATCTCCAGAGTTTTCAGTTTTATAGCGTGTGAATTTAAAATCGCATAAACATACTCCTTATATCACGGTCTATTTTTTTTTCTCCTATTGCCTGCGCCAGACGTAATACCATTATCTTGTTGTGTGCGGTCTTAAGTGTATGCTCGTGACATTCTACCATCACCAATTTCACTGTCTGGAGTCGAGGGCAAACAGCCACTAAAATGTGGTAATCGGACTATTTTACTGCCATCTCTTGAGAGACTGGTTTAGGTCAGATCGCTATCGTGGACACAGATTGATTCCCTGGCTTCATAAGCGGGAAAAGCCACCTCTACGTGGGTTTTATGTGTCGTAATAAAAGCGTAATCGTTCTAAAAATAAAATTCAATAAAATACAATTATGTGAATTCCTTACAGATACATTTCTTTGGTAGCAGTGACAACCAGAATTACTAATATCCTGTGGTACCGGGTTCATTCCCAACTGTGGGATTTTTTTTTTCTAGTACCTATTAGAGGAGTGTTGCGAATCCCCTGGACGGCAAAGATAACTAATGAAGAATGTATGAGAAGAGCTGGAGAGACAGAAAATCTTATCAAAAAGATATAAGAGAGACAATGTACTTTCGTGGGACATGCAATGAGAGGAGGGGCATTGAAAATATTGTGACAACAAGAGAAACAAAGGGAGGAAGATCAAGAGGAAGACCAGGAGAAATGATACTGGACAGGCTGACGGGATGGTGTGAGAGGAGATCACCAACTGAGCTGATGGCCTGCATGAAGGATCGTGTACTCTGGAGAAGCATAATAGCCAACGCCAGCCGGCAAGGCAACTGATGATGATCACACACACACACACACACACACACACAAAAAGCCCAGGGACATGGAAAGGGGAATTTTACCTTTTAATGACAACCAGAATATTTCTTTGTATAAACTAGGAAAAATGTAGGAACAGCTTTATTACTTAACGACTACAAAGTTGTGACGTTTCAGCGTGAGCCTTAATTATACAAAAACATACAGGACGAAGAAATAGAGAGAGAGGAGATAAAGTATAGATTCACATGAATCTAAAGGAAAAAAGGAAATAAAATGAATAGGGCACAGCTGTAACTTGTAAGAAGCTGTGGTTTGTCCGACGCCTGTTCAGAAATGGGCATGGTGGGGCGTAGGGAATGTTTAAATGGAGACTTGTGATGCGTGTGATAGGTGGGTCGTAACTGAGGATGATGGGTGGGGAAACCATGGAGGGGAGAGAGAGAGATAGTGATTATTAGTGGCTAGGTATTAACAAAGTATTATCCTAGCCAGGGAAATGTGAAATAGATGATTATAATTGGGGTACAAGGATTGTAATGTGATGCTGTGATGAAGTTCTGAACTATGTGTAACAAATGAGAAGGGAGTGGAGATTAGTGGAGAGGGATTATGATTGTTGAAGAGGAGAATGTTAGGTGTAGCTGAATAACGAGTTCAAACAGTGTGGTTCCAGCGTCCCATAATCCTGAATGTAGCTGTTCTCAAGCGCTAGGCGACTTCTGTCATCTGCGTAACATTGTTTGATGGCTGTTACTAGAAAGTCAGATTTGCCACTGTGGTTGGGGCCATTGAAATGATTCAGGACTGATTTCGAAGCATGCTGGGCTACATCGTACAGATGTTTCTGCATGCGGTCCTCTAATCTGAGGCCAGTCTCATCAGCATACGTTATCCTGCATCTTTTGCATACGATGACATATATAACATGACGGGACTCGCATGTGAATCCCTCATACAAAGTGATGATAGTTCTGAAAAAGGTAATCGTTTTCGTTTCCTAGACCACAGTGCAGGTAACGCAGCGGGGGCGGTTACATTTTCTAGTGCCAACATATGTAAGGTTCCGCTTCAAGTGGCTGTGGACGAGGATGTCCTTAAGATCTGGCTCACGCTTGTATGCTAATAGGGGTGGCGCGAGTAGAATATTTCTTTGGGTTCATATTTTCCCTAGTTATGATCTGTGACCCATAGCAGACAACTGCAAACGTAGTCCTTGCAGGGAATATAATCAAATAAAGCAAGTAAATAAAGCCTCGAATATTGTATGATTTTGATTGCACAAATCGACAATAACAGCATGGGTGGCACGCACGACGACGACATCATAATGATGTTCATTGGGCTAAATCTCCAGAGGCCAACCAGTAGTTTTAAAAGACATTAAGAGAGACAAATTGACACTTTATTTTATATCTGATAAGGGTGGCAGAATGAGACGGCGACCCACCGCATGAATTTTTCATATGCGCTTCACAAATATTCGAGCAGGAATGAAAGTACCCGTATCTAGTTTGATGACATGTGACTGAATGGGTAACGGCTGCGAGAAATTTGGAATTTATTGTATGGATAAAGAAAAAAATGTACTGAAACGATCCTGCATGATGTCCTAAAGGTATTATCGAGTTTGTTTCTGTATTAAGCAATGTGTCGAATGGTTGGTTGATCATCTAGTTTGTATCGCTAATAGCATGATGTTATTGCTGGCTGATTAATCATCCATTTTACGTATCTAATAGCACTGCCTGTTGTTTGGTTGATTGACTGCAATGGGTTAGCGTAACCTAGAACCATATTTTTGCTGGTTGGTTAATTATCTAGTGTGGTTTTTGTCTCCCTAGAGTTGTGTACTGGCTGGTTTTGTGTAATCGTCTGCTAAGATTACCTCCCATAACATGGTTGGTTGCTTAGTTGATCTTCTCTTGGTACCGTCTGGTTGGATGACGGTATATAAACTGTTCTCTTCTAGCTTTATATTAGTTCACTTATTTGATCATCTAGCATAGTTCTCTACTAGCACTGTGTTAGGTACTTATTTGGTCACCTATCACAGTTCTGTACTAGCACTATGTTGGTTACTTATTTCATCGTCTAGCAGAGTTCACAACTAGCACTATTTGGTTGGTCATTTGATTAGTTATCTACTAGCACTGTGATGGTTACTTATTTCATCATCTAGCTTAGTTCTCTACTAGCACTGTGTTGTTTACTTATTTCATCATCTAGCTTAGTTCTCTCTCTCTCTCTCTGAACCTTAAGTGCCCAGGGCACATGGGGCTTCCGCAAGGGTTTTCCACAAATGCCTGTCCTTCGCCTTTTTTTCTGCTCTTGCCCAGGTGAGCCCTCTATTGCTCAACATCCTTTCTGTTGTTCTTCTCCATGTCTCTTTTGGTCTACCCTTACTTCTGCTCCCCTGTGGTGTCCATCTTAGTGCTATTTTTGGTAGTGAGTTGTCAGTCATTCGGAGCACATGTCCCAACCATCGCCAGCGTCTTTCCTCAATAATTGTTGTCAGTGGTTTCATCTGCATTTCTGCTAATAAGATGTTATTTCTTATGGTGTTTGGCCAAAATATTTTTCTAATTCTTCGTAAACATTTAGTCTGGAAAGAATTCAACTTGTTTTCTATGGTTTTGGTGATTTTCCAGCATTCACTTCCATAGAGTAGTACACTTAGAACATTACTCTTAAATATCCTGATTTTCATATTTATGCTTAGTTTTTTTGATTTCCATATATTCTGCAGCATTGCAAAAGCCTGGTTTGCTCTAGTAAGTCTGCTATTGATGTCCTCTGTGCTGTCTCCATTTCCTACTACTCTGCTGCCAAGGTATACAAATTCGTTGACCTCCTCCACTAACTTGTTATCTACTCTGAGTACATTTCTGTTGTTCACATTTTGCTTCATTAACTTTGTCTTTCCTACGTTGATCTTTAGTCCTATGTTGTTTGCATTCTGAGTTAGCTTGTTTATTTTATCTTGCATATCTTTGTGACTGCTTGATAATAGACAAATGTCGTCCGCAAAGTCAAGGTCCTCCAGTACTGTGTCAAGGGTCCATTGTAATCCTCTGCGTTTGTCTGATGTTGCCTCCTTCATTAACCAGTCTACTGCCAAGATAAATAATGTTGGTGATAGTACACATCCCTGTTTCACTCCTGTTTGTACCCTAAAGCTGCTGGAGGTATGTTCTCCATAGATAACTTTGCACTGAAAACCCTCATATAGGGCTTTGATTACGTTAACTATTTTATGGGGGAGGCCATGCCATCTTAGGATTTTCCACAGTGCATCTCTGTTGACACTGTCAAAGGCTTTCTCAAAATCTATGAATAATGCATATGTTGTACTATGCCACTCATTTGCCTGTTCTAATATTTGTTTAAGTACAAATATGTGGTCTATGCATGATCTTCCTTTCCTTAAATCCTGCCTGCTCTTTCCGAAGTTTTTCCTCAAGTGTTGGTACAATTCTGTTGATGATTATTCTGCAAAATACTTTACTGGTGAGTGGCAGTAGGGTAATGCCTCTCCAGTTCCCGCAATCTCTGAGGTCACCCTTCTTTGGTAGTTTTACTATAAGACCAGTTTTCCACTCCTCTGGGGCTTTTTCTAAATCCCAAATTTGTTGTAATATCCGGCAAAGTTGTTTTGGTGTTTCTGTTTCTTCTGCTTTCAACATCTCAGCAGTCACTTCATCTTCACCTGGTGCCCTGTCTGATTTTAGCTTCTTTATCGCCTCCTTTACTTCATTTATTGTTATTGGTCCTGTATTGATGTTTAGTTCCGTTTTTGCTTCAGGTATGTCTATTGTTTGTGCTCCTTGTGTTCTGTTTAGTAGGGTGTTAAAGTGTTCCCTCCATCTTTCAATTTTTTCTCTTTCTCCACTGACCAGTTGTCCATTTTGTGTTCTTACTGCACTTTCACATCTTGTGTTGAAGTTACCTGTCATCTGCTTTGTGATTTTATATATGGTTTTCATGTCATTTGTATATGCTGCTTTCTCTGCTGTTTCTGTTAAGTTGTCATAATATTGACGTTTATTTTGACGGCATGATTCCTTCACTTCTTTGTCTTTTTGTGCATAATTACTTAAAACTCGTTCTTTAAGCCGTTGTGATTTGGTGTTCAGTAATTTTTTCTTGATTTCTTTTCTTTGCTCTATCTCTTCCCATGATTCTTCTTCTATCTTCATTTCCTTCACCTACTTCTGCATTGAAGTCGCCCAAGATGAGTAGCATATCATGCTTGGGTATTGTTTCTACTGTTGCTTGGAGGCTGTTGTAAAAATCTTCTTTTAATTCCTCTTCAGCTGCTTCTGTTGGTGCATAACAAACTATAATAGACAGCTTCGTGAATCTTGAGTTGAACCGTGCATATAATAATCTCTCATTTATTGGGGTCCATTTCAGCAATGCTCTTGATGCTTCTTTTGTTATAATCAATGCTACTCCTCCTTCATGAAGATCTTCTTTACCTGACCATATTATTGTATCTTCTGTGTGCTGTGTTGTTAATTTCCTTCTGCCTTGTCCTGTCCATCTTGCTTCTTGTATTCCTATTATGTCTAGTTTGTATCTGTGCATTTCCTTGATGGTTTGTGCTAGTTTTCCAGTCTGGTTTAGTGTTCTTACATTCCAGCTGCCTATTTGCATCTTATGTTTAGGTTCCAGGAGGTCTGCAGTCGGGCTGGGGACTTCCAGTGGCTGGCTTTCATCCACAACCTTCATGGGCTCAGTTTCCTGATACGCATTTCTCCTTCCACCTGCATTTGCTTTTTCCCTTGCTTCCGTTTCTGTAGCAGTCTGATAGTTTTTTTACCAGATAGGGTTGCTGGCCCTATGCTGAACCCTCTTTAGTCGCCTTTTACGATCATGCATGGTAGGGTACAGTGATCCTATTCTTTGCAGATCCCGGGTACCACACGGGGGAGCTTAGTTCTCTACTAGTATAATATTGAAGATTGTGAATCATGTATTTCTGAATAGTTCCATATTATGGAATTGAAGCTTAAAGATGCTATTTAATTAACATATCACAGGTTTTACAAAATTTTACCATTTCACTAGATCAGAGCAAGTCCGATGAAATGTTCTCTACAGAATTCATTTAATCCTGACAAATAAGTTCAAGATGTATTGTTGATAACATCCCTTGGATGGAATCACTTAATCATTTGTTCACAATATCAAACTATCATATTCTACATGCAGCATTTCTCAATGTTCTCAACTTCACAATATTCTATGCTTGATACGAGAGCGTTTTCTAACTCAGTATTATATCAGATCTGCAAATTGTGGTCAATCAGTTATACAACTAAGTCACTGTACTCGAAGTTTCAAAAGTATCATTTCTTCGTAATCACTTTAATCACTTGAAACACATCTTCAGTCTATCCTAAAACTACTTCTTCAAAACTGCTTTTTCCTGAGTATCTGTTGCTCTAATTCTCCATCTGTTTCATCTGTCGTTACCTACGTCTTCTCTCTCTCTCTCTCTTGTGTCTTCTCTGGAGTGTGTTCTCTTTCTGTTGTTCTTCTCTGCTCTTCTCTGCCTGTCCTTCTCTTCTTCTCTTGCCTGGACCGGTCTCTAGTCACTGACAGTCCTTGTTCCTCCGTCTACGGGGCCCCTCCTCAGTCTCCTCTCCCCCCCCCCCCGACTTCCGTACTTCTTCGTTCTCCCCTGTACTTCTGTATTTTCGTACTTCTTAGTTCCCTCCTGTCTCTCCTCTACTCCCGTACCTCAGTTGTATTTCCGTACTTCTTCGTTCTCCCCTGTACTTCTGTATTTTCGTACTTCTTAGTTCCCTCCTGTCTCTCCTCTACTCCCGTACCTCAGTTGTATTTCCGTACTTCTTCGTTCTCCTCTGTACTTCTGTATTTTCGTACTTCTTAGTTCCCTCCTGTCTCTCCTCTACTTCCGTACTTCTGGTGTATTTCCGTACTTCTTCGTTCTCCCCTGTACTTCTGTACTTTCGTACTTCTTCGTCCCGTCCTGTCTCTCCTCTACTTCCGTACTTCTGGTGTATTTCCGTACTTCTTCGTTCTCCCCTGTACTTCTGTACTTTCGTACTTCTTCGTCCCGTCCTGTCTCTCCTCTACTTCCGTACTTCTGTTGTATTTCTGTACTTCTTCGTTCTCCCCTGTACTTCTGTACTTTCGTACTTCTTCGTCCCGTCCTGTCTCTCCTCTATTTCCGTACTTCTGTTGTATTTCTGTACTTCTTCGTCCCCTCCTGTCTCTCCTCTACTTTCGTACTTCTGTTGTATTTCTGTACTTCTTCGTCCCCTCCTGTTCTCTCCGCTCTCCTCTACTTCCGTACTTCGTCCCCGATTGTCTGTTCTTCCGTCTCAGGGCACCCTCCTCTGTCTCCTCTCCTCTACTTCCGTACTTCTTCTTCCTCGCTCTCCTTCCTGTCTCTCCTCTCTCCTTTTTTATCTTCAAGTCCAGCTTGATGAATTAACCAATAAGTATTTTGGCTCCACCCTTCATATGTCTACTGGTTCCCATGACCGTTCTGATTGTCCGTCATTCAAACTTCCCCGTGACTTATCTCTCTTAAGTCAATTGTCCAAAAGGCCACGTCTCTAAATATTTAATTGGTCAGCTGGCTGATTCATCTACTCCTTTATTTAAAAACAGTGTGCAATAGCGTCCTAACCCTAATAGTTGTCATGCGTGTCAGTCTGCATCACTTTCCTCTATATAACTGTTATTTACCTAAGTCATTATCTTGCTTTTTCATGTCAGAGGTTTTATTGTGTCCTGGCTTTTTCATTGTGTCTGCCTTTTCTATTCGTCTTTTCTATTTTGTTTACACGTGTCAACGTCCAGTCACCGCTTTGTTACCACTGGACCATCCTAATTTCTGGCGTCCTTCCTTTGTATTACCTATATCTCAGCGCCACCGAGAGTCTCGTCTTTTTCTATTCACTGTTTCCATTTATCCGCGTCTTGTTCTAGTGTCATGGAAGTTTTATACTTTTCTCGTCCTTTTCTACCTACTTTTCTGTCTCTATTCGATGTTACTATTTTGTTTACAGTATTTTTTCATAATCATATTCATTAATAATAATAATAACATCTATAATCATTACTTACAAGGCCATGCTACATCAGCACTGTGTTGTTTACTTATTTCATCATCTAGCTTAGTTCTCTACTAGCACTGTGTTGTTTACTTATTTCATCATTTAGCTTAGTTCTCTACTATCACTGTGTTGTTTACTTATTTCGTCATCTTGCTTAGTTCTCTACTAGCACTATGTTGTTTACTTATTTCGTCATCTAGCTTAGTTTTCTACTGCCACTGTGTTGTTTACTTATTTCATCATCTAGCTTAGTTCTTTATTACCACTGTGTTGTTTACTTATTTCGTCATCTTGCTTAGTTCTCTACTAGCACTGTGTTGATTACTTATTTCATCATCTAGCTTATTTCTCTACTACCACTGTGTTGTTTACTTATTTCATCATCTACACGTAGCATAGTTCTCTCCTAACACTAGATTGGCTGGTTCGTTGATGAACTCCCTGTAAGTAAGAACTTTATTTATAGATAGCTGACAATCATGACAATCATGATAATCTAGAGAAGACTGTCTTGGAAGGGTACATAATGGGAAAAAGAAAGAGAGGAAGACCAAGGCGAAGATGGCTGCAAGACATCGTTGATAATCAGCAGCAGGGCATCTTACTTACAACCTAAAGCCCTACATGAGAGCTGTTAGGGAGGCAAATTTCCGCAAGGGACATGTAAATAACTGACTGACTGACTCTTCACTTCACTACAGAGCAGATCTTTATTTCCATAAACCCCAGATCTGTCTTGCCCCATTACAGCCAAACGGAGGCAACAGAAAAACCAATTTCCTTTTCATACTAGCGTTAAATACAACACAGTCCCAACACGCCATGACTTATAGGTCCTAAGAACTATACTGTTTCTGTACCATAGTCATCTGTACTGTATGTGCATAAATGCAGATCTTCTTCCAGTACTGTATAGTAGAAATGCAGATCTTCTTCCAGTACTGTATAGTAGAAATGGGGATCTTCTTCCAGTTATGCGTGGTAGAAATGCAGATCTTCTTACTCATAAGTAATAGTCTCAACAGGACACTAAATGCTACTTTTTCCCATCTCGTCATAAAAATGGCTGCTAATACACGATGTGAGATTCATTCATTCATTCATTCTTTCTTTCTTTCATTCTTTCATTCTGAGCTATTTCGGCTCGTTGCTGCAAACAAGGCTTGTCTTCATTCTTCTGAGTAGATCTGAGATTCACACAATGGACAAATTACAGGCTGAGTTGGGATTTACAAAAGATGGAGAGACAAAAAGTTTAGAAAAGACGCTTACTTTTAGGACCCTTTTCATGATAATTTGGGCAGAACAAAGATAGCTACAAGGCAAGCATATATATATATATATATTCTCAAAGGTCAGTACGGCTATCATCTGTGTTGTGCTTTCGTGGTGGTTTGTCTAACTGGGTTACAGATATGACCCACGTTGATTACTGACTGGTATTCACTAAATTTTATTAAATATTCATTGGCTATTCGTTTGGAAATGGATTCATCGCAGACAGGACATTCTCACATCTGCTCGATCGCTCTTCCTAATACCTCAGAACTAGTGTTGCAGTCAGCATTGACATTTCAAGCGTTTGCGCCAATTTCTGTGGTAGATTTTCCTAGAATTTTACGCGATCAACAAAACTCTGGCTTACTCTATTTTGCAATCTCCAACTGGCAATAGAAAATGTCCGAAATTCCCACGGACAATCAGTGCTATTACCTAGAGATTAGGGGAATTTATTGCTGGGGGATTCGCGAGAAAAAAATTCCTGCCAAGTCTAGAAGGATTCGACCCAGCAACATCCGAACGTCTAAACCAAAGACAATACAGCCGAAGGCCAAATTTTGTATAATTTATTGTTTAATTTTTTTCTCAGGAATGTAAAGAGTTAATACGTGGTTTACCTCACCTGCGCTTTGCCAAAGAAACAAGACGACATTATATTGAGATGCCGTGCCATTTTATGGACAGCCTTGTCTGAGCATTTCAAGTCCCTGTTATTGCTTCTTAAATTTGCTTGTTTTAAAGACAGGCAATCAACTCTATACAGTAATGAAAATGTGAACTAAATTTTCTCCCATATACACATCATTCAGGGTTGCGAAGTGGTTAACGCATTGGTCTCTCATTGTAAGGAGGGGGCGGGGTGATTTAAGCCCAGCCATAAGTGCCCCAGTCACCCATTTTAGAAATGAATACCTTGGGGATAGGGGAGAGGGCGGGGGGAAGAAAAGGCGATCAACCATGACGCTGCCCATCAAGTTCTTCTGTGTGCCAACTGCTGAAGGAAAATACAGGCAGGAAAAGTAGCAGGGTCATACCGAAAGTTGCGAGCAAAATGTTTTTTTTTAATCAGAATTTATAGACAGAGAAAATATAAGTGTATCACCTTAATCTGCATCCTTTTCTTCACTTTTCAATATAATCTCCATTTCTCTGCACACATTTTTCCCATCGCTCTGCAAGTTTGAAAATACCCTCCCGGTAGAATTCCGTTCCAGCTGACTGAAGGCACAGACGCACTGCTTTCTGGACGTTCTCTCCTGTATCATAGTGATGGACTCACATTTGTTATTTCACAAAACTGAAAAGATGGTAATCACTGAGTGCCAGGTCGGGGCTATAGGCAGGGTGTGGAAGAATTTCCCAACCTATTTTCTGAATTTCCTCAGTTGTACGGCGAGCAGAGTTTTTCTCACAGCTTTGTGATCTTCAATCAACAAACCAGGGACCTAGCAGGCACAAACTTTTCTATAGCCTAGGGTTTCAATCATTTCCTGTACTGCATTGTGTCTTATTCCAAGATTTACAGCGATTTCAAATACTGTGACACGTAGGTCTTGTTTAATGATGTCGTCAGCCCTTTCCACGTTGCGTTCAGTGGAGGCAGTTCGAGGACGACCGCTGTCCATATCTTGTATGTTCGTGTTTCCATCATTGAAAAGTTTCACCCACCTCTTAACACTGCTAGCACCCATATACATATCTCCGTAAGCAAGCTGAAGTCTTTGGTGAATTTCATCAGCGGGGATTTCCTCTTTAACGAGGAATTCAATAACAGCCCATTGACGAAACTAAACTTAAGCACCCGCCATTTTGTTTCTGCTCCGCGTGGTCACGTGACACATGATGGTGGCGTAATGTGACCTCTACATGAAGTGCAAAGGTTGTAGTTTAAGGTGATACATTTATATTTTCTCATTCTATCAATTCTGATTTCTTGAAAGACATTTTGCTCACGACTTTCTGTGTGACCGTCGTATACTGCCACCACACGTAAGAACTGTTTTAAGGTAATAGCTCTTTTTTTTTGCAGTTTCTAAATATTCCTGTACTTTCTCCTAGACGGAAGTTATCCCCACAGGTTGTTAGCTGAACTTCCAAGCGTTATGTTTCTTGCTAATCAACTGCTGGAGTAATAGTGCACACAGTAGTGCATTTTTCTATGTCAATCAGAGAATATCTGTCTGTCTGTCTGTCTGTCTGTCTGTCTGTCTAATTTAACCATCAAGTTTCTCTGTCGGTCCGTCTCATATCTGCTATCTACGGACATAACATCTTGCTTAGAATCTACTTGAAAACCTTTCTGCCTTCCATGGCCTTGGCTTACTTGGTAACTTTCCCTAAAGCACAAGGCAGGAGCACGTAAAGTAATAAGCAGTTACGATACTATATTTTATTTTGTAAAGAACACCTGTAAATACTCATTAAGGAAATAGTGTTTTATTTGCTGAACTTTCAGCTATTTCGTAAAAGCCGCGATTTAACAGCAAGGAACAGCCGCGGTGACTAGTGAATACTAGATTTATGGCATGCGAGTAATGAACAAAGCTGAAAATAAAAGGGGATTTTTTAGTCTTTCTTTCTTTCCTTTCTATCTCTTTCTTTCTTTCTTTCTTTTCCCTAAGCATGCACGGGCTAATGAGAATTTATGAAGACCTGTTGTAATTTTGACGGTATTATCAGTTATGGTTACTTAAAGAAATAAAATCTGTTAACAGATCGATTCTTTGGCATTCAGTGAATGACGGAATACAACACTGGGAAAGTCCTGTATTATTTGTCAGCTCTTTCACTTCTGTATTAATTCCAATGCTCTGTCAGAGAAGAGCTGGAGAGACAACAACAACAAAAAAACTTTAAAAAAAATAAGAGAGAGAGAGAGGCAATGTGTTTTCATAGGACATGCAATGAGAGGAGGGGCCATTGAAAATATTGTAACAGCAGGAAAAATAGAGGGAAAAAGAACAAGGGGACGACGAAACGATATGATACTGGAAGTGAGAGAAATGATACTGCACAGTCTGACGAGATGGTATGAGAGGAGGTCGCCAACTGAGCTAATGGTCTGCATGAAGGATCAGTGTACTCTGGAGAAGCATAATAGCCAACGCCAGTCGGCACGACATATGATGATGATGATGATGATGACGATGACGATGACGATGACGATGATGATGATGATGATGATGCCAGAATACATTTTGATGAGAAATTTTGGCAGAAATAAACTGAAAGAAATTTACTTTATAATAATTTTAAAATGTGCACTGGGTTAGAAATATTCTACTTTTTCAGTTTTATTTAAATTTGCACCAAAATATTGACATAACCATGGGTGTGCAGGATCTGTCTACACTGTTAGTGTTGTTTCGGAGTGCAAGAGTTAACTATACAATTATAATCATCTATTATTCTAGACATATCTTATTTTCAGCTTTGGATACTTTGATATCGTAGATATTAGTAAAGTTTCCTTTATATATATATATATATATATATATATATATATATATTATATATATATATATGTTATTTGAAAGTCACCTTCAATAACACGAGCGCATGAGCAGCTTAGCAGTTAATGCGCTTATCTTTCACACAGAGGTCACTGATGCCCAGGTCACTCAGCTGTAGAAGTGGCTAACCGACCTAATCTGAGGCCGGGAAAACAGAAAAGCAACCGGCCGTGTTGCTGACCACATCGCCCTCTAAGCTGCTGAGAGGCGCCAGGGAAAATACGACCTTTTTAACGTCATATCCTGTAATGCTGATATGACTTGTTCGGACTACGTTTCAGTTACAAGATGCTAACAGTTCAAAGGAAATCTCATTATCTTTCGTATCTTTGTGTGTGTGTGTGTGTGTGTGTGTGTGTGTGTTTTCGACATTCCATTCTAAGTGGATACATTCTTGAGTAAGAAAGGCTATTTACAGCGTAATAGTATAAGACGCTAGAAAATGATCTTAATAACCCTGTCCACATCATCCAGAAGTTTCCCTTAAAACTCTTATTTATATAAAGGGGAGATTATTTGGGGCGGAAAATACGGCGTTCTAATGTTGTGATGTCTTCATAAGATGACGACAAAGGTAATGTCGTAAACACTGGTGAATACGTCATTTAAGAAAATTTAATAACACACGCAAAATATATGTAGAAATATATATATAAGAAACATTTAAAGGAACAGAAAATATTGAAACTTACGAAGGTTATAAAATATCCAGACATGTGGGGAAAATTTTATAAGATGAAAGGGAAGGTTGATTTTTACAAACTCTCGGCCACGTATTTGGTACTCTTTATAGAAGTAAAGTATATGGGTTAATAGGTACGTCGCGGCTGTTCATATTTTACTACTACTACAACACACGTTAAGGAAGGTGACGTTGACTATTTGGTTATATGACCAAGTTGTTAATCAACTTTGTCACGAGTTGAGCATTTTGGCTGGACTTTTGCACGAGAACACCTGTATGGACGTATAGAAGTAGGCGAGGATCTCGTCTGTTTAAACGAGTGCTGATAACATGATTTAACACGGAATATGTATATGTGTGTGTGTGTGCGAACGTGTGTGTGTGTGAGAGAGAGAAAGAGAGAGAGAGAGAGAGAAAGAGAGAGAGACCTTGTTGGACTTGTGCTTGGATTTGTTCTTCAACGTAAAGAATGTTCCCGAGTCATGATCATGGTCAAGGTGAAGTGTTCGTTTGTTTGGATATTGTATGATGAGTCATCACATAAACACACTCATCTGCCACTAGATAACACCGTAAACGTCAGTCAGGCAGTCACTTATTTGCGTGTCCCTTGCGGAACTTTGCCTCCCTAATAGCTCTCCTGTAGGCCTCTCGGTTGTAAGCTAGATGCCCTGCTGCTGATGCATCCATTTGCAGATCATCAACGATGTCTTGCAGCCATCTTCGCCTTGGTCTTCCTCTCTTTTTTTTCCCATTATGTACCTTTCCAAGACGGCCTTCTCTAGATTATCATGACGTTTAATGTGTCCAAAATATTTTAGTTTTCTCTCTTTAATCCTCTTTAGTACCCAGCTTTCTTCAATATTAAACGTATGAGGGAAAAACGTGTACATTATTTCTGATATTAGTGGAACCACTTTCTCTTATAAAACTTGAAATATCCTTTGCAATATAACTGGGAGCCCCATTTACTGATGTCACTGATTAAAAAAAATACATTTTCTTGTATCATTAGAGACATCCTTGCTAGTGTTACTAGAGACAAAAACACAAAAAAAGAGTTAATTTTTAATTGCAACAAAATGTGGCCACATTCTCTTGAAAATGTAAATAAATTTGAATATCTAGGTTCAATCATCAGCACCAATGGCGGCTGCACAGTGGAAATATAAAAAGAAGACTAGCAGTTGTTTCACAGAAACTACCACAAATGTTATGTTTACTATGAACTTACATATTACCAGTGACAACATCAATCAATCAAGTGCCGTGCCGCGTGGCGTAGGCGATCATTTCTATCCACAATTCCCTGTCTTTAGACTTGATTACGAAATCCGCCGGTGACTTTCTTCCTAGCCACACTGACAGCCCATCCGGTAACTTCTCCCTCTCTCTGTCTTCCTCTGTCTCTTCGTCCCTCAGTTTTTTCAGTTGCCACAATGTGTTCCAGTTTTCCTCTTCTCAGAAAATGTCCTACAAATCTCGCCTGTCTGCCTCTGATCTCTGCTGTAATTTGCATTTTAACTCCGGCGTCTCTTAAAACTTCTTCATTGGTTTTCTTAGCTGTCCATGGTACCTTCAACATCCTTCTTATAAACCACATTTCCATGGCATCAATTTTTCGCTGTACTCTCTTATTCATGGACTATGCTTCACATCCATAAAACAAAATTGGCTCGATGTAACATTTAAGTATTCGAAATCTTGTTTCCATTGATATGAATCTATTGCACAAGATATTTCTCATTTTCTGTAATGCTGACTTGGCCTGAGCAGATCTACTTTTTATTTAGTTGTGGCATTTCCCATCAGCTGTTATAAATTGTTCCTAAGTACTTGAATCTATCTACTTGTTTCAGTTCTGTGCCATCGATGGTAATGCTATATTTTGGTGGTTTTCTTTTCTTTGAGATGACCATCACTTCAGTCTTCTTTTTATTCAACATACGGAAGATAAACACGGACACTTGGCAAATTACTAGAAATGCGGATAACACCACTTGAAATGAAATATTATAGAAGGGCACTTAGAGTATCATGGATAGAAAGAAAGCCAAATAAAGAGATAGTGATGGGGTGAGATGTCGCAGAACACTGGCTCCTACATTATCAAAAATTAGAAAGCTGAGACACTTCGGCCACATCAAGAGACACAATAGCTTGGAGAGGCTGATAGTAGAAGGCATAGTGCCCAGCAAACGAGAAAAAGGACGACATAGCCGCAGATGGACTCAGGACATCACGGAAAGTTTGAATGTGTCACTACAAGATGCTGGTCAGCTTGCGCAAGACCATATTGCAATCAGGGAGGCTGTGAGAGTAGGGACAACGTTCTGGAAAGGACACGTTAAACGAATAAAATGAGGCCACATTTTGCACACAGAACCAAGAATGTCTGTAACTCCTAAACTTTCTGCCAAGGTAGCAAGATTTCGCTTTTCTTAACAACAGCTTCTCAATAAAAAAAACACCATTGAAAAGGCAATTACTCAGGATTCTTTCAAGCCATATGCAGCCCGCTGTAGCAAAAGAGTTATTACGCCAGACTCCTGATTCTCCAGAAGGACAGTGGTGAAAAATGAGCTTCTGTTCATCGGAAACCACAAAAGTAAAAAGATGTATAAACTAGGGAACATGTAGGAACAGCTTTATTATTAACTTAACGACCACAAAGTTGTGACGTTTCGGCGTGAGCCTTAATCATACAAACACATACAAGACGAAGAATTAGAGACGGGGAGATAAAGTATAGACTCACGTGAATATATTTCAGTGTTAAAATAAATAAATAAATAAAATAAACAAATAGAGCACATAGCTTGAACAAAATGTGTAGATTTTTCGACGTTAATTTAGAAATGCATAGAAAGAATATGGAGCTTTCCGACTTATGTTCAGAAATGCGCGTTAAAAATGTGTTCGTTCGGAAATGTACAGAAATGCATGATGAAGAGTAGAGAATGTTTAAATACATACTTTGTGGTTGTTAAGTAATAAAGCCGTTCCTACTTTTTTTCCTATTTTATTCATTTTGGTATCACAGCATTTCTGCAGTGCTTCGTGGATAGGCGTATACTTATACACCAATTATTGTGTGTTAAAAAGTAAATAGAGAAATATTTGAGATGAGGAAACGAAATGGGTTAAGTATCAGCGAACCAACTGTGCCAGTTAATGAGGACAATTTGGAGAGGACAGCGCCGTCGATCCGCATCACACTTTCAGGTGCATACGACAAATATATAAATGTCTCACACAGACGAGTGTCCATGTTGCAGTGGAGTCCAGAATCCAGAACATATCCTTCAGGAGTGCCCAAACCATGCAGACCTGAGGCGTGAGACATGGTCAGAGGACACAAGCTTGGAGCAAAAGTGTTGGGAGTCTTATCAGAATCTGGAGAGGACTGCTGGTTTTGCCAGGTCGACAGGGATCAGGATCTGATGTGACCAACAACCTCAAACACAGAAGAAGAATATATATATAATATATATATATATATATATATATATGTGTGTGTGTGTGTGTGTGTGTGTGTGTGTGTGTGTGTGTGTGAAATTTTCTTTCTTAATCTTAATCAGCTGTGGACAGTTTCTTTCTATTTATCATCACTTTTTCTGTTCTTTTGAACTGTATCTGAAAAGTTCCACATGGTCTTGAGATTTAGAAGTGATATTCTCACTTTCCGCTGCTGGACCCCTCTGGTCAGAATATCTCAACAAGAATCGCACGGTTCTTTCAAGTAACCTTGACGAACTTCTTATTACCAAGATGAAACTTGTCTTTGTCTTGTGCTATCTCCCTATAACTGCGAGCTGGTGTTCTTTCTTTGCAGCCGATGGTGTAGAGGTACTGAGGTACAGCTTCGTATCGGCGTGGAAGTGGGTTATGGCTGGTACTTTTTCAGCTCCAGAGTACAGCTAAAAAGCGAGGGAGGTGGGTGCAATGCTTTTTTAGCAGACTCCACCACCATGGGGACTATGGCGATCCCTGCCCCGTTAGGCATTGCTGATATCACTGGAGAGATGCGGCAGGGTCTTGGTCAGCTATGGTTCGCTAACCCTGGGGCTAGTATGTCAGCCATGTGTCGCTGACTGCCTCATCGGACGTCTTCGCCACCCTACCAAGATGAAAAGAAAAAATGGAATTCTTTTCTGTATAAAGAAGCTGGAGTGAAGCGGAGATTTTTTTTTTGCAGCGGGAGGGGGGGAGGGGGTAAAGAGAGAGAGAGAGGAGAGAGAGAAGAGGAACAGGAGAGAGGAGAGGGAGAGGAGAGAGAGAAAGAGGAGAGAGAGAAAAAGAGAGAGGAAGAGAGAGAGAGAAAAAGAGGGAGAGAGGAAAAAAAGAGAGGGAAGAGAGGAGAGAGAGAAAAAGAGAAAAAAATGAGAAAGAAAAAAGAGGAGGAGAGAGAGAAAAAGAGAGAGAGGAGAGAGAGAGAAAGAGAGAGAAGAAGAAGAGAGAGAGAGGAGAAAGGCAGAAAGAAATAAAAAGAGGAGAGAGAGGAAGAGAGAGAGGAGAGGGACAGAAAGAGAAAGAGAGGAGAAAGAGAGAGAAAGAGAGAGGAGAGAGATAAAAAGAGAGAGAAAAAAGAGAGGAGAGAGAGAGATAAAAAGAGAGAGAAAAAAGAGAGGAGAGAGAGAAAGAGAAAGAGAGAGAGAGAGAGAGAGAGAAACTATCCTTTTGCAGAACGGCGATCAGACAAAAAATAAAAATAAAAAGTTGAGAAACTCTGCGCTCTCTTTTCCCCGTGTTGTGAGAATGGATACTTGCTGCTTCTGAAATTCGATGTTTGCTTTGCCAAGATAAGAAACTGCAAAGAACACAGGGCACTGGGCTGTCAGAGCATTAAGAGATAAGTATACTTAATGGCTTTTGGCAGCTCTAAACTTGGACCGACTGCGAAATGCGAGAATGGAACCAAAAAAATTCTTTTCTCTGGTGATTTTCGTCACACTAGATTTATCTTCTTGTCAATATTATTCTGACAGATCTTGCAGAGTTTAAGAAAATGTTGAAGTCGGTCACTGGGTTACACGCATTGAGAAACACTGTATTATAAAATGATTCTATGAAAAAAAAGAAAAGAAAAGAAAAAGGATGCTTGCTGTCAGTTCCATATCAGGATAAACACAGACCCAGAGGACCCACATCAGGATAAACACAGACCCAGAGGACCTACATCTGGATAAAGACAGATCCAGAGGACCCACATCAGGATAAACACTGACCAGCGGACCCACATCAGGATAAACACAGACCCAGAGGACCCACATCAGGATAAACACTGACCAACGGACCCACATCAGGGTAAACACAGACCCAGAGGACCCACATCAGGATCAACAAAAACCAAAAGGACCATCTTCTTTTCTTCTTCTGTCTAGTCCACTTTATCAGTGTTAGCAGGATTTTGAAATTTTGTGTAATCAGACAGACAGACAGACAGACAGACAGACAGACAGGCAGGCAGGCAGGCAGGCAGGCAGACAGATAGACAGACAGACGGACAGATAGACAGACAGATAGACAAACAAATGTTCGACAATTATGTAATGAGACTAATTATATTTTAAAAAGTAAAATAAACAGTTGAAAATATAACCTGTATTATATTCAAAAATTGTGCACTGATACAACGAGCGGTGCGATCTAACAAACATTGGATCGACCTCTGCAGTTCTTCTGTTGGTATGGCCCTTAAACTCAATGTTACGGCTCTTTGTATATCATCAGTATCTTCAAAGAAGCGTCCTTTCAATGGTAACTTTAATTTTGGGAATAGAAAATAATCGCAGGGAGACAAATCTGTTGAACATGGTGGATAGTTGAGAAAACACATTTCTTTTTGGGCCAAAAATTTAAGTACAACTACTGCCCGGTGAGCCGTTGCATTATCATGAAGAAGGAAAAAAACTGCCAAGTGTTGAATACTCGGGTCGGTCTCGGAGAATCCTTTTCAATAAGAGTTGTGGTGATGATGATGATTTCCACTGAGTACTTTGGCGTTTAGCTGTGGGATCACAGCGGAAAATCCATGTTTCATCCTCTGCAACAATCACATTTAAGAAATGTTTATTTCTGCGACACGTTTTGATGATGTCTTTTGCGTACTCAACATTCTGATGTTTTCGGTCGACAGACAACGCACGTAGTACAAACCGGCAAGCAACTTTTTTCTTGCCCAAATCTTCCACTAAAATTTTACGAAAGGTCTCTCGGTTAACACAGACTCATCTGCTATCATCCTCACAGTCAAAAAACGATCTTCTTGTATCCGTTCTGCGACTTTTGCAATGAGTTTCTCATTACGAACAGAAATTGGGCGTCCATGTATAGTTGCATTTGCAATCGTTTCCACACCACTTTTAAATCATGAGTACCACCTGAATATCTGTGCACGAGATAAACAATTATCCCCATAAACTTGTCTCATCAATTCAACTGTCTCAATGGCACTTTTTCCGAATTTTAAACAGAATTTAATGTTAGCTTCTTGCTCCATGCTGATTACGTGACAGTGCACCTCTGACTCATTCATTCCTTTGCATGTCCCTTGCGGAACTTTGCCTCCCAAACAGCACTCCTGTAGGCCTCTCGGTTGTGAGCAAGATGGCCTGCTGCTGCTGCATCCATTTCTAGATCATCAACGATGTTTTGCAGCCATCTTCGTTTCGGTCTTCCTCTTTTTCTTTTTCCCATTATGTATCCTTCCAATACGGTCTTCTCTAAATTATCATGACGTTTAATGTGGCCAAAATATTTAAGTTTTCTCTCTTTAATCCTCTTTACTAGCCAGCCTTCTTCAATATTAAACTCTTGTAGTATAGATATATTTGTTCTTTTTTGTGTCCACGATATTTGGAGAACTCTTCTATAGCATTTACATTCAAAGGCATTTATGTGTTTCTCAGCTGTTTTGTTAAGTGTCCAGGTCTCACAGGCATATGTTGCGATGGGAAAGATGCATGCCCTTAAAAATCTTATTTTTGTGGTTCTGTCTGCTCCTCTCCACAGATTCTTTATTTGTTTTACTTTCTGAAGAGCAATAGATGTCCTCCTTTTAATTTCCCGCATTGTATCTCCATTATTAGTTAGTAGTGATCCAAGATATTCAAAACTCTCCACTTCTTCCAGTTTTTCCTCACTGATACATATTTCAGTTGCCTTGTTTGTTTTGTCAGTTGTCATCACTTTAGTTTTCTTTGCATTAAGATAGAGGTTCTGCTCTTCGCTGTTCTTGCGGACTGACATAATTAGTTTTTCCATTCCTTCTTGTGTTGTGGACAGCAATACTGTGTCATCAGCATATCTAATCTCTGGTATTTCATAACCTCCAACTGTTATGGCATCGTAATATTCTTTGTCTACATCTTCTCTAACATTCCTCATTATATTTTCAGTATACAAGTTAAATAAGTAGGGTGACAATATGCACCCCTGACGGACCCCTTGTTTTATGTCAAACCAAGTTGTTGTTTCACCATTTATTCTTACTGCTGCTTGTTGGTCTAAATACAGCAGTGATGTTAATTGTATCAAATGTGTTGGAAGGTCAACAAAATAGCGGCTTGTTTGTCGACTGCTTATCGGGCGGCGATGAAAAGTTGATAGACCATAAATGAAGGTTGCCTATTTGGATTTCATGCTTTTTTTCATAGATGGCATTTTTGTTTTGGCTATAATAAAATAGTCTCATTACTTGTGTGTATGTGTATGTGTGTATGTATGTACGTGTGTATGTGTGTATGTATGTATGTATGTATGTACGTATGTATGTATGTATGTGTGTATGTATATATGTATGTATGTATGTATGTATGTACGTAGTACTATGTATGTATGTATGTGTGTATGCATATGTGTATGTATGTGTATGTGTTCGTTCGTTTAGCGTGACAGGGCCTAGCCACGAAATCCGAAATACATGATTCGCTCAGAAAGTCCCACCTTACCACCAGTATACAAATGAAGGTATATCACGTGAGCTATGAATCTGGGAGAGAGACGCGCGGATAGCTGGACTAGGGAAGTCTCGTCATGGCACATGGCTTGGGCGAAGGTGTATATCTAAGAAAGGTTTTCTATGTATAGTAATAAATGTGTATTTCGATTTCTGAAGAGGTCGTGAGTATGTAATTATGGTAAGCTATTAAATCTCGGATTGCCGCCCGATGCCCGCCTCGTTTATCCGTCATAATCGTCAGTTATTGTAATATCCAGTATAGGTCACGTAATCTTTGGTATCAGCTGTCAGTGGCATATGTTTAGTTAAGGCTAGCAGACTCATATGTTGGGGAATATATATATATATATATATATATATATATATATATTCATAATGTTAAAGTTATATAGATATGTACGCATATGTTTATGAATTCGTTTTTAATGTTGAGTTGTCATGTATCTTAAATATAAACCATCTTCTTATATGAAACGCTAACATTGTGTTGTAGATTGCCGAGTCGGGCAACCTCTCACGAGATTTATAAAATATATAGAAAATATATCGTGTAATGTATAACATGCTTGGGCACGATCTGCGTTGGCAGAATATTGAGATCATCGAATATTATTAGTGTTAAATAGTTCGTGTTGGAATTTTTATATACATGGCGTTGGAGTTATATTCTGCCTGTTAACGATGAATGACAGGATTATATTTTAGATCACAATAATTGGTGTATAAGTATACAACTATACACTAAGCACTGCAGTAAAGCTGTGATACCAGAATGTATAAAATCGGAAAAAAGTAGGAGCAGCTTTATTACTTAACGATTACAAAGTTGTGACGTTTCGGTGTGAGCCTTAATCATACAAAAACATACAGGACGAAGAAATAGAGAGAGGAGATAAAGTATAGATTCACATGAATACTGTTTAAAAAAAATTTTTGTTTAAAGGAGTACTTAGCTGTAAATTGCAAGGTGTGGCTTGTCCGGCGGTGTGTGTCAGGAATGGATCTGGTCTGACGTGGAAATTGTTTAAATAGAGACCTGTGACATGTGGTCAGTGGGTTGTAACTGGGGGTGGTGGATGGGGAACCGGGGAGGGGAGAGAGAGTGACGCACTACTGGCCTAGCTAGGAGAAATTGAAACAGGTGATTGGGGAAGAGGGGTTGCAGAGAAAATAGCGGGGTTGCAGAGTGATGCTGTGAAGAAGTTTGAAAAGTAAGAAGGGGTGTATTTAGTTGAGAGGTACTATAATGATTGAAGAAGATGATGTTACGTGTAACTAAACAGCGAGTTTAACCCATGTGGTTCCAGCGTCCCATAATTTTGAATGCAGCGGTTCTCAAGTGCCAGGCGGCTTGTGTCATCTGCGTGACATTGTATAATGGCTGTTACCAGAAAATCAGATTTGCCTCTGTGGTTGAGGCCATTGAAATGATTTGGGACTGGTTTCGAAGCATGCTGGGCGATGTCGTACAGATGTTTTTGCATGCGGTCCCCTAATCTGAGGCCAGTCTCACCGATATATGTTACCCTGCATCTTTTGCAAACGATGACATATATCACATTTCGGGACTAGCTAGGCCAGTAGTGCGTCACTCTCTCTCCCCTCCCCGGTTCCCCATCCACCACCCCCAGTTACAACCCACCGACCACATGTCACAGGTCTCTATTTAAACAATTTCCACGTCAGACCAGATCCATTCCTGACACACACCGCCGGACAAGCCACACCTTGCAATTTACAGCTAAGTACTCCTTTAAACAAAAAAAATTTTTTTAAACGGTATTCATGTGAATCTATACTTTATCTCCTCTCTCTATTTCTTCGTCCTGTATGTTTTTGTATGATTAAGGCTCACGCCGAAACGTCACAACTTTGTAATCGTTAAGTAATAAAGCTGCTCCTACTTTTTTCCGATTTTATACATTCTATATTTTAGATCAGGCCAGTTATTTTCATCACCCAGGGTTGTGGACCCGGACAAGAGGAACGCCCAAAGAAGAAAACATCCTGGGTTGGAAAATAGTTGGGGCAACAGTGGAGAAGTGGAATGCCACTTCATGCTGTAGGCTAAAGATTAGCCGTGCTCCCAAACAAAACGAATAATAAAGGATTGAAGGGTTTGGGTTGTGTATGTAAACGGGGAAGATAGTGATTTTCACCCCGGCCACAGAGTTGGTTGTCATATACCCATACCCAATATGATAACTTGTAAGACCCCTGGGAGAAAATGGTCCATCTTAACAAGGTTTAAGGCTGGGGGCAAGGTATGAAGTAAAACATACAGAAGATAAAACACAATAAAGAACAAAGAAGAAGTAACAATATATATACATAATTTCTTACAGATGGATGGATGGATGGATGGATGGATGGACGAACTAGCCAACTTCTCTATAGAAGAGAAACCACACAATCTCGTCTCCTTTCACGAAACTTAGTATCAGAACAGCAACTTGTTTTCTTTCCCCCAGAAAGCACTGCTTAGCTTAGAATTCTAGCAGGGTTGCCAATCCACACACTTCACATCTAAATCTGAATAATTTTGGTCCCATCTAGATAATGGAAACAGTCATCTAGATGGCTGATGTAAATCTAGATCATTTCAAACTGAATCTAGAAAATTCTGTACAATTTTAATAGTTTCGCCGCCCCGCCCCGCCCCGCCCCCCCCCCCCCACACACACACATACATCCACATACACCCACACACACACACTAGCAAAACTGAGTAATCTTCCATAATTAGCTTTTTCTCAGGGAATGAATAAATGCTTCAGTTTTTTTTTTAAGTATTGCAAATTGGCAACAGTGGCCCAGACCTGACGTCGCCAATTTTGAGCTTCATTTGCCCCATGCTAAGATCTTAGCGCATGCGTCATACTTATTTATCTTGAACCTGCAGAACTGTATAAATGTTATGCCGAGAGTATTGTGCACGAGCTTAAGAATACATGGGCTGAGACGTAAAAAGCCTGCAGGATATGATGCAGATAAAAAAGCATAAAATGGTTGGTTTCGTTACTCTGAAGAAAATCAGAAACAGGACAGCAATGACAAAGACAGCTTTTGGGGGAAAAAAAAGGAAGAACACATTAACAAATCAAAAACTGCCAATGGCAATAAGAAAGAGAGTTCTAAGAACTTATTATACTTTCTGAAGGTGAAACGTGGATTATGAGTAAACAATTAGAATGAAGAATAAATACTACTGAAATATGTTAAGAAGGATGCCTCACATTCCA
Source organism: Achatina immaculata (assembly GCA_009760885.1). Lineage (NCBI taxonomy): Eukaryota > Metazoa > Mollusca > Gastropoda > Stylommatophora > Achatinidae > Lissachatina > Lissachatina immaculata. Next base: position 10,313,628 of record CM019702.1, read on the forward strand.
TGGACAAGCAGGCAGACAAGTGAAGTATTACAAAAGACAAAGGAACATCTCAAACTAGTGTCGTACATAAGAAAAAGACAACCAAAGTTTCTGGGAGACATGAGCAGACGTAAATGTCTCGGAAAATTGTTAATGACTGGAAAAATAAATGGCAAAAAAACAAAGAAGGCGGAGAAGACAGAAATATCTGGAGGGCCTGACTGCATGGTCTGGCATTTTGCAGGGGAAATAGCAACCGACTTGATTCGAGACACGGAAGATCAAGCGAGATGGGCGAAGACAGATGACCACCTATGCCTATCGGCATAGCAAAATTTGATCTGATCATTAATCGAGTATATATGAAGCTTAATTAAGATGTTTCATCCTTTTTTTTTCAAATGCGACATTATTTGTACTTGCAATTTTACGTCCTTTTCTGGGTGTCACCCAAGATCTCTGGACTTTATAACTGCAAAAACACATTTTACACCAAAAACACCATATTAATCTGATGTAATTGTACTTGTACGAACTCCCTGTAACTGCAAGCTGTTGTTCTTTGCAGCCGATGCTGCAGAGGTGTTGAGGCGCAGCATCGTATCGGCGAGGGAGCAGGTTATGGCAGATACTTTTTGAGTCCCTGAGTACAGCTAAAAAAGCAGTGGGTGTGCAATACTTCTTTAGCAGACTCCACCACCATGGGGACCATGGCGATCCCTGCCTCGTTAGCCAGACTAGGCCTGTTACGGGGGGTACCACGGAGAGGTGGGACAGGGTCTTGGTCATCTATAGTTCGCTAACCCTGACGCTAGCATATCAGCTATGGGTCGCTGATTGCTTCACCCGACAAGCGTCTTCACCCCAGTTAATCTGAGATTTTAAAAAAAAAACTAAGAGTTACAGATTGAAGTATCTAATACATAAAATAATGAGAGGAAGTCAGTGTCGAGATTTTCATGTCATTTCAGCACATGACACCACAGCCTTACTGAGAATGTGGAAAAACTGAAGGGTATATCTGTCCTCTCTGTAAACGCTGCTCTGCAACCAGCGAAGGCAAGTTTTGCCAGTATGTAAAATAATGAAATATTTAAGTATGTTTGAAAACTCAGTAACGGAAGCAGAATACCAGCTAACTAGAACCAGAGGGATATGATTTAGTTAAAAAACAAAAACAACAAAAAGATAGAAAGAGTGAGGAAAGTGTGCGGGCGCGAGAGTGATAGAAAAAAATAAGCACGTATATAAACAGGAAAAAACATACAGCAATCCAACATTTAGGCAAATGCCTTTTTTTTTTCAAAGACCACATACAGAAGAGGTCGGCCGCGTGAAAATCTAAAGAGGACATTGTTAAGAGAAACCAGTTTAGTGGGCATAAAATCCCATGATGAGGTTGAAAGACTCGCCGAGAACAGAAAAACTTGGCAAACAACTATGCGAACTATATGTGACGTTTAACGGCACAGGATGATGTAAGATACAAAAAAAAACATCATGACCAAATAAAACATGAAAAATAGATGAAAAATTAAGCACTTAGGTTTTTTTTTTTTAATTTCCCTTGTGCCCTTTTTTCCTTATTAATTTTTGGAATGTTGTGAATGTGGTATATCAGCTCTAATACTACCACATTCACATGCTCACACACACACACACAGAGCGAGAGAGATTGATTGATTGATCTTTATTTCAAAAGGGTTAAGAATTGGGCACGCAGGCCCGTCTGACATTCTGCCCTTTATGAGAGAGAGAGAATGAGAGAGCAGCAAGCGTTAGGTCAAACTGAAACTGAGAAATAAAAGGAAGCTAAAACTTGTTCCTGCTGTTTTACTGGCAAAATTCGGCTTTTGGAAACATGAAAAAATGCTGCTGTTCTTGTAAGTTTCACCTGAAAGTTATAAAAATATTTTGGGGATGATGACTGCACATAAAAATAAGTCTGCTTGATGGGAAGACTCTACATCATCTTACCAACTAGGTCGCCCAACTGCTGATGATGAAGATGATGGTGACGACGACGCCGAAGTTGATGGTTTCACCTTTTTGTGTGTCTTGACCAAGTATTTATTATCATTTAATATCGTATTAGTATTATTTCTAATTAAAATTACCTATTAATTCTCACTTACACTTCATTTTAAAAAAATATTTTCTAGACAATTTTCTAAATAAATACTTTTTAAAATGTAGATAATAATTCTAGATATATTCTGGAGCAGTTCTACCTTTTTTTTAGGCTAGTAAAGAAGATTAAAGAGAGAAAACTTAAATATTTTGGACACATTAAACGTCATGATAATCTAGACAAAACCGTCTTGGAAGGGTACATAATGGGAAAAAGAAAGAGAGGAAGACCAAGGCGAAGATGGCTGCAAGACATCGTTGATGATCTGCAAATGGATGCATCGGCAGCAGGCCATCTTGCCCACAACCGAGAGGCCTAGAGGAGTGCTGTTAGGGAGGCGAAGTTCCGCAAGGGACATGCAAATGAATGAATGAATAAATCTACCTTTTTTGTGGAGAAAAAAGTTGGCAACGCTGCTTAGAAGTATCAAAACTGTCTTCACAAGCCTAAGCTTAGCTGCATATAATGATGATATCGTCTATGAAACCTCACACATCCACATTACCCAGAACTGATAATTGGAACCAAACTAAATTCTGAATGTTGAGAAATGACTGATACCTTAAGAACAGTATAATAAAAACTCCTTCGTAATAATAGCAGTTTTAGATATTTTTTTTAATTCCCCGTGTCGGAGTCGCTACCTTGGGCAGCACCTTTTGTTGCAATTATACATCGTACATCTTACATCCTCCCGTGTCGTTAAACGCCACATAGGGCTCGCATGGTAGTTTTCCAAGATTTCCTGTTTTCGGCGAGCTTTTCAACCTCATAAAGGGATGTTATTCTCACTAAACTGGCCTCTCTTAACAATGTCCTCTTTAGAGGTTGACCTATTTTTCTTCGGCCTTTTGTGTTCCACTTGATAGCTTGTTTTGGGATTCTTTGGTTGTTTCTTCTCACCGCATGATCGACATATGTCCATCTTTTTTTCTGATCACTTGATAGGTTGTTGTTTGCTCATCTGTCTTATCTCTGCGTTGTTCTTGAATTCGTTCCACTTTATACCGAGTATTTTCCTGAGGCATTTGTTTTCAAAAGAGTCTAATTGTTGCAACTATAACAGAGTTTTTATCTTCATGTCAAGAGTCGCTATCTAGAGTGATACCTTTTGTTGCACTTATACTAACATATCTCTGCTTTAAGGGAGGTGAAGACGCCTGTCCGATGAGGCAATCAGCTACCCACAGCTGATTTCCCAGCGTCAGGGTTAGCGAATCATAGCTGACCAAGACCCTGTCCCACCTCTCCGTGGTACCCCCAGTAATAGGCCTAATCTGGCTAACGAGGCAGTGATCGCTATAGTCCCCATGGTGGTGGAGTCTGCTAAAGAGGCATTGCACACTCCCTGCCTTTTAGCTCTAATCCGGGACTGAAAAAGTAGCTGCCATAACCCGCTCCCACGCCCATACGATGCTGTGCCTCGACATCTCTACAGCATCGGCTGCAAAGAACAACAGCTCGCACTTACAGGGAGTTCGTACAAATACAAGTACAAATACTATTTTTTTTTAATGTGAGGGATCATTTTCTAGTCGTTTTGTGTTACAATACCCATGTGTGGTACTGCGTATTTAGTACAAGTCCTTGTGTGGAAACGATTTCTTGGAGGAACATGGGAGATTCGGCTTCTAAAATTCAAAGAATATAGTGTTTCACGAGCATGAAAATATTTCCTATTGTCTAAGTTTAGAAACATTTTTTAAAGAAAAAAAAGCGGACACATTATGACACCTAGTGCTGAAGTTTACACAAACTCGACAATTTAGGAAAACAATAATTATATAATGTAAAACTACGTTTCCTGAATTGTTTAAATCATGAAGTCTGTCTGTCTGTCTGTCTGTCTGTCTGTACCTGCAGTCCTGTCTCTTGGATAAATTTCACTGTTTTTTGTAATTCGTGTATGGAACTGTACAGCTTATCTTCTTTAGTGGTTTCACTGGGCCAGTAATTATTTCTCAGTGTTTCATAGTTGGTGCAGTTCTGGAGGATATGTTCCACAGTTTGGGGCACCTGGGCACATGTACATATATTAGTAGTACCAACCTTAAACTTTGTATACATATGACTTCGGAGTCGGCTGTGTCCTGTTCGGAGACGGAAGATGGTGACTTGTTCCTTTCTGTTTAGCATGTGATAGTCATCATGTGGTGGTGTTTGTGGCTTCCTGTAGGTTTTTATCATGCTTTTCTTCTGATTATAGGTGACCGGTATGTCTGGTTGCTCCATTTCAGTGCCCTCTTTTGGCCAGATGGTTAGCTTTCTCATTGCCTGGTATCCCACAGTGGGAGGGAATCCATTGCAAAGTGACTCCATGTTGTAAGCCAATTTTTGACAAGGAATCCTTACGGTCTGGTAGTTTGTTGCACTGAAGAGCTTCCAGTACTGATCTTGCATCTGTGAGAATTACTACAGGACATGTATCAATTCTGGAGTCTGATAGTTTTTCAACTGCAGCAATAATTGCCCTAACTTCTGCATCAAAGTTGTTGCAGTATTTTCCAGTGGGTATGGAAATCTTGTCAGAGGTGTTGTTTGGATATTCAATATGTGCCCTGCCCCTCCATTCTTTATGGCATTGTGTGCAGATCCATCTGTATACACACGTATCCAAGTGTCACATGGATATTTGTCATCTAGCACACTAAGTGTGGCTGTTGACCTTACAAGGCTGCTTTGCATCTCACCATTCTGCACACCTTTCACTTCAGTCTGAATAGTTATTTGTGTATAATCTGCTTCTTTCCATGGTGTATGCTCTGGTACAGATGATAATTGACTGACTACAGTTGGAAGGTCAGGTATCAGCTTACGCATACGCTTGGCCTGGTGAATGAAGCTGCTTCTTTTAAGCCGGCTTAATGTCAAGTATCTATCTATCTATCTTTCTATCTATCTATCTATATCTATCTATCTATCTATCTATCTATCTATCTATCTATCTATCTATCTGTCTAAAAATCTGGTTTCCCTCTTCTTTTTTTTTGAAAATAAAAACACGTAATGAAAACAAGCACGAGATATAAAACAGCTGTCTATCTACTAGAGAAAAGAGGCTACAAAGCACGTTTTTTTGTAACCACGAAAATTACCTTTCAAGATAAATTTCATTTTTAATGAGGTTAACGAGCGCATGCAGCGAAGGTATAGTCTCTGTCAGCAACAACAACAACAAAAAGCTAACGTTCGTAAATAATGCGTGCTGCCACATCAAGAAAACAGTTTATTTTCTACATTAAATCTGACAACATGGAGGCAATTATCTTGTCTCTTCTGTTCTTTCTTTTCAGTGTCTTTCAGGCAATCTTTTGTTTTTGCTTTTCTTTTTGAAGACTTCTGAAACTATTTTCTGCTTTTAATAAGGCACAGAAGTAAAGCAGTCACTCATTTAACTGGTCGCTTTCGATCAAGGGTCTCCAAACTGCTCAGTTCATGGACTCCCTTATGAAGTTTCAAACTGTTCATTTACACCCCCCCCCCCCCCCTTTCCTCAAACATGTATTATATGAAAGTGATTTACTGTAATAAACAAACTTTTCCATGTCACTTCTAAAGCGTGCCGCCTACTTGGCGGCGATCGGAAGTCGAACAAAAGACATCACTGACAACCAGTGTCGCTGTAAAGAATGAAGGAGTTGGAGGGCTACAAACTTGACTTGGCCAACAAACAAAAACAAAACCAAACAAAAAAAAAACATGAACATCAAGAGCTTCAGGTGGATAGTCAACCAACAAAAAAACTGGTGTCATCAGTTACTGTGTGTTGAAGGAGATAATGAAGAGGAGACGGGAGTGCACATGAACGTGTCAGGAGTGCATGGATAATAGTCCTTCTTAAAATAAGTAATTTAATAGACAATACTCTAATAAGACTACCAATAATAATAATAATAATGGTACTAAAAATACCTCCGTAAAAAATTTATAGACACTTCCCAAACACTTTGTTAACAACAGTAATCCACACATACATAGTTCTTGTAGTTCGATTTCGTCTTCAAGAATTGAGAGTCACGACGAACTGCCCAGGGTTAGATATTATTTTAGAAGAATATATTCTCATTTAGATGATGATGATGATGATGCCTGTTTTGCTACAGGATTTCCATTTTGGGTGAGATACACTTCATTTAGGGCCTAAATTTCAAACTGGTCCAATATAAACACATCATAAACATATAGAATAAAGGATTGCGTGTTTTTATATACAAGTATGACAGATGGGGCCAATAATTATAAAACATGAATAGAGTCAGTCATTCATGGATTTTTCAGTTTTATAATAATGACAGAAAAACCTTATAAATGTTTCAAAACAGCAACACCGAGTCTTTCACACTGGCTTTCACAGACTCTGATTGTGTTTTATAACGACTCTGATTACACAGTGACTGATTACATAGTGACTCTGATTAAATAGTAACTCTGACTACACAATGACTCCGAATACATAACTATACAGCAAGTTGTATTCATTTAAAAGTGACTGCACTCAGCACTGGTCAAGATGTGCTACAAACATCTGAATTTCGAATTGAGGACTTTTATTAAAAACAAAAAATAAAAAAGGCACACTGACTTTATGAAGGGGTCAGCTTGTACTGTCGCACTGGCTGGCTCCTGCTCAACCCACGTCACCCAGACGTGGCTAAATTCAACCTTCCATTGAGGTGGGCGAGGTACCGTGGGCTGTTTCGGCACCCGCGCGTGCCCGCCGCTACAAAGGCTGATTGGGGAGTGTTAAAAGCAAGTGGTATCGAGGAGGGGGAATGTGACAGGCGCGCTTGTCAGGATGCTTGGTTCCAACGGGCTTCACTTAACTAACCGTGGCCCTTATGACGAGCTACCGTTACCGCCTTAATTAAAACAACTCTGATGAAGAAAGCGTAGACAACAATAATAAAGAACAGGATTACATTCTGAGCTATTCTTTTAACATGAGAAGTGCTCGAGTTAAACGAGGTTTGAAGCTCTGACGTTCCTGTATTGGACTTCTGGATTAAGAACAAATAAGCTTTCGGTAGTTTGTAAAAGACCTGTGACGCATAACTTCAAGGACGGCTTAAATATACAGGTAACGCTGCACGGCTTCATATGTACGTACCGATTTATGGGGGTTCCCCCCCCCTTCTTCTACAATTTATTATAAAATTTTCTCGCGTATAAACGTACCAGATATTAACGTTTCCACAGTTTGTATCTTTCACAATAAATTAACTCAGGAGAAAGACTGTTAAATCTCCGGGAATCTCACCGAGAACAAATCTTGGTTCACGCCTGACTGTGCGACGTACTGAAGTCAGCCGAGTGTACCTGAGAGTAGGTGTTAGGCCGGTTTGGTGTGTCAGTGTGTAGACTTTTTCACTTTATTAACCCGTGTTTGATCTTATAGAGAGACGTAAGCTGCAGTGAGCTTGGGTCAAAAATGTGTCACGGGATTTTCAATAGTAACAGTCACTCTTTTGTAGCATATAAAATTCCGTGATTAGTAATGCTCTCTGGAATTTGAAAAAAAAATTAGCTGGAACAAATAATATGCTGGGAAAGAAATCATATTTTCGTTTATTTTCTCGTTATTTTTGACAGGTTGCAAAATGTACATTCAGAGTTTACAAAGAAAATAATCACTTTTTTTTTCTTATTAACAGGAACTCTGAAGTTCAATGGCTAGTAAATGTATCATCCCCACAGCAGGTCCAAAATAGTCTTGCATTCATGCTCGACCTTAGCCTTCTCTCCTATAGAAAGTTCCAAAACTTCGGTTTTCAAGTTATTACCACATGTTTTTGTGTGGGCCCGCGCGCGCGTGTGGGGCTCTGTTATTTCAGCGTGTGCTCCAGGAGTTTTAGATCCCAAAATCAACCGCTTTATCAGCATGTCTATCCCCTGGCTTTGGTATTTGACAGACTATCCGGATATTGTCAAGAACGCCCCTATCTACTTCCTGGACCCCCCCCCCCCACCCTTTTGAGCTTATAACCAGATTCCAACATTCGCTACGGGCCTCATGGTGCCATAGTTAAGTGTAGTATAACAAATACACAAGGAAAACACATAATATATCCGTTTTTTCATTGTATATGAAATATGAACCTTCCAAGTTCCTTCCACGTAGAAAAGCGAAAATCCAGACAAATATTAAACGCAATATTTTCCAAACGTTTTTTTTACCCAACTGAAAATAGAACTCCTGTCATTGTACATAAAAAGCAGCAGATATTTCATTCTAAAACTTTCTAGTCAATGAACCTACCAATGCTTATATAGGGGTAGAAGGGCGATAATTATAAATGTGTTTGGGCTTTGACTTTTACTTTCGTCACTTCTCCAGTAGCTCTAGTTACAATTCGGTATGTGATTTATAGGAATGCATTTTAGAATTATTATTATGATTATTATTATTATGTGCCTTGCCGGATTGTGCGGCGTTGGAACACATTTTTAATAAATATGAAACGAGGTTTTCGTAGGGTACTCATTGTTTCCTATTTATTAAAAATTTGTTCCTGTAACCACAACCTGAAACTGTGTAAAAGTACTGGTTCGTTTGTTGTTGTTGTTGTTGTTGTTGTTGTTGTTCAGTACGCACTAGACTTGGCAGGAGACCGTGTATGTCTGTGTCTGGAAAAGTTAGTACCTGCTGAGAGACTAAATCTAAGCTACGGAATTTCTTTGTCTTGACCTCGTTTCTTTCCGGGTGCCACGATCTTTGTTTCCACCGAACAGCTACTAATAACTTCGCTTTCAAGCACCTTTTTTTTTGGGGGGGGGGGGGGGTGCAAGATAGTGTCGATCGTTGGTAGGCTGTTTTCTCGTGGCTAGACGGCTGCTCGTCCTACCGGAGTCTGTGGTTCGAATCCCAGGTAATTCTCTTGTGATTCTTTCTTTCTCTCACGTCTCACTAAAGTCCTTTGCCTGTGATTTTTTTTTCGAGGTCTAGTCCTAGAAAACTGTGCCCTCTGACCTTAGTGCTGGTGATTATGCTTCTCCGGTCCTTGGTGTTTCCAGTTAGTTCAGATGCTTTTCTTATTCCACGCCGCAGTGTCTGTCCACTGAGATATTTTTATCTTGGCCTTCCTGTATGCCTTTTTCCCCCTTGAATCTTCCCAGTTATTACTAGGCTCTCCAACTTCTGTCTTCTCATGACATGCCAAAGAAATGTTGGTTGATTTTTGTTTTCTTATCTTTTAACTAGTTTTAGTTGGTGTGAAAGTTCCTTGAGGACGTCTTCACTTTGTTTTTTTTTCTGTCTGTCCAGGTTTTGCATTCTTTTGCATCTTTCGACTAAACTACATCCCTGTTGCTTCCATTTTCTTTGCCATCAGCTGTTTTTGTGGTTTCAAGGTAAATGAATATATTTACTAGAGCAGGAGTGCTATCATCATTATCAGCATCTCGCGTCACTCCCTTGTGAGTATAAGCCACGGATAAAGTCTCTCCAGTCTTCCCTTTAAAAAAAAAATTGTGTTCTCTACTTCCCTCCACATGTGTCCCTTGTCTCTGAGCATGTTCATAATTTCCTTTCTCCAGGTTGTTCTGTGGTCTTCCTTGCCTTCTATTTTCCCTGCTATGGCTTTCGCTAATTTGGGCATCTTCATTTTACAATGCACGTCACGACATCCGGATGGAACACACATAACCACGAAGCAGCGAGGGAGATTTACATTAACTCCCACCGTTATGTCCCTGTTTAGAGTGACGTCCTGTGCTCAGTTTTATTCTGCCTCGTTTTATTGCGTTTCGCAGATACTGTCCTTTTTTTTCTTTCAGTGTTTTCACGTTTATTATGTTCAGAATGTGTCGTCTTCTTTCAATGGCTTTTTGCGGGTAAAATCGCATCGAGGAAGTCGATTGGCACTATTTTTCTTACCCATCTCCGTGTCACATCCTCGCAATTGTCTCAATATTTCAAACGTGTTTCTTAGTCGTTGCAATGAAATTAAGTGTGTTGATGACCGTATAATGCCCTCCTCCCCCCTAAGTGTGCAAGTGAAATAAAGAGTTGCATACTTCTCACTTTATGGCAAAAGCAAGAAATGGTCCACTCTTTCATTCCAAAACAACCCTGGTGGTGTTGGTAGATCTTGCATGCCATCCTTAGCTGATGCTTTAAGTGATATTTAGGCAAAAATCTCAATAAAATGACAAGAAGCACATTTCTAACCCAACCCATGTTTTAAACAATTTTAGAATAACTTTTCTTCCAGTTTCTTTTTTATCAAAATTTCTAATTAGATTTACTCTGACAGAGCATGGGAAGTAATTCAGGAGTGAAAGAGTTAAGCTTAGTATAAAAGACAGCCGAAGGCTGAGAGTGTTTAAAAGTTAAATTAGCACCCGGTCATCCAGTCAGCCAACAGCCATCAACACTGAGGCAAGACACTCCACCAGCAAAAATGATTGCACAGCCCAACAAAAAAAGACTGTTCTTGGTGCCTTGGTTTTTGGGCCTGTTCCTGGGGTTATTTAGGGCGCCGATTCAGACAGTTGCATTGGATAGATCGCATCAGCTCTAGTTTCTTAGATATGGTTGAATTTATAAACTTTAGTCTGCTCTTTAGCAAATCTCTTCTTCAAACTTTGGATGTCATTCTTATTTGAATGGGAAATGTACGTACTTAATTTACCCACATTTTATTTGTGTACAGTGACCTTTTGTTTCACAACTGTTCATGTACTTCCTGTCCTGTAATACACACTGCCATAAAAATGTATAGCTGAAATGACAAAATCGCTTTTATTTTGTTTTATTATTATATTTATGTGCAAAAAAATTGCGATGATAAATCACGGTTTTCATAGACTACATAAATTTGTATTTCAAAGGCTTCTCAGCCTGATCTGTTTAAAACAGTTGCGCTGTATAATAGTTAGGATCGTACAGGATCATGTAAGGACACAGGAGGTGTGTGTATATTCCCACTCATATCATTTCATTTTTACAAACTGAACACCGCAGAGTTTATGGCTACTTCAAGACGGAGCTGCTTGAATCATCTCAGCATATTTTGCTATATTTGTGGGGAGTACACAATGACCTGGACACTTAACAAAACAGCTGAGAAACACATAAATGCCTTTGAATGTAAATGCTACAGAAGAGTTCTCCAAATATCGTGGACACAAAAAAAAGAACAAATATATCTATACTACAAGAGCTTAATATTGAAGAAGGCTGGCTAGTAAAGAGGATTAAAGAGAGAAAACTTAAATATTTTGGACACATTAAACGTCATGATAATCTAGATAAGACTGTATTGGAAGGATACATAATGGGAAAAAAGGAAAAGAGGAAGACTAAAACGAACATGGCTGCAAGACATCGTTGACGATCTGCAAATGGACGCAGCAGCAGCAGGCCATCTTGCTCACAACCGAGAGGCCTACAGGAGTGCTGTTTGGGAGGCAAAGTTCCCCAAGGGACATGCAAATGAATGAATGAATGACACAATGAAAACAAGTAGGAAACCTGTTTCTGAGTTTGTAAAATAAAAAGAGCATATGGAGGTTATTTTGGTGTCAAGTTTGAAGATCAAGGTAAGCCATGGGCTCCTCAAATTGTATGCGAAACTTGTACGGAACACTTGCGCCATTGGACAAATGGAAAGAAAAGCTGCCCGAAATTTGGAGTACCAATGGTGAGGAGGGAACCGAAAAACCACTTCGATGACTGTTATTTTTTGTATTGTTAATATCTTAGGGATCAGTCGAAATGATCATGAAAAGTGGTCCTACCTTCAGCCAGCAGACCTATTCCGCACGCGGATCTTGTACCCGTTCCACATTTCCCTGAACTACCACAGCTCTCAGAGGATGAGTCTTGCTTGTCTGATATCGCACAAGGTAAAGAAAGTGGGGCCAGTGACAGTGAATTCCAGACAACTTCACATAGTGATCGTTTTGAACCTGAATGAATTGAATGATCTGATCAAGGACTTTAATCTTTCCAAAGAGTCTTCTGAATTGCTTGCCTCCATACTAAAGGAAAAGAATGTACTTCAGCCTGGAACGAAAATGACATTTTATCGAAGGAGAGAAAAAGAGTTGGTGCCATTCTTTACCGAAGACAACAACTTAGTGTTCTGCAGTTACATCGGAAACCTTGTGAAGAAAATTGGTATTTCAGAATATAGCCTAAATGAGTGGCGTCTTTTCATCCACAGTTCACAACGTAGTTTTAAATGTACAAGTATTCTTTTAAATAACGGAAACAAGTACGGTTCTATTCCAATCGATCATTACACCAGGATGAAAAGAGAGTACAAGCCTATCTCTTTAGTCTTGGAAAAGATAAATTACCAAGAACATCAATGAGTGATTTGTGTAGACTTGAAGAAGATTATTAATTTTCTTCTTAGTCAACAAAGTGGCTACATAAAGCAGTGTTGCTTTTTATTGCCTTTGGGATAGTAGAGCCAAACATGAACACTGGGCAAGAAAAGATTGGCCTCCCATGGAATATATAATGGTTGGAGGACAAAATGTAATCAAATTAACCTTTGGTAGCACGAGGCAGATTCATAGGGCCACAGCTACATATAAAGCTACATCTGATGAAACAATTTGTAAAGGCTTTAAATAAAAGACAGTTCATGCATTGGATACATTGTGCATAAGTTACCTGGACTTACTATGGAAAAACAGAAGGCGGGAATTTTCGATGGTCCTCATATCAGACAACTTATAAATGACCCACATTTCACAGCATCAGTGAATTAAATCGAATCATGTGCCTGATCTTCATTTGTTCTTGCTGTTAAAAGCTTTCTTGGCAACAAGAAGGCAGACAGCTACACACAATTAGTAAATGATATGCTCTTTAATTTCAACAGGCTTGGCGCAACATGAGTGTTAAAATCCATTATTTCCAAGGTCACATAGATCCCTTTCCAGACAGCCTTGGTGACTTTAGCGAAGAGCAAGGTGAAAGATTTCACCAAGACATAAAAACAATGGAAACCAGATACCAAGAAAGATGGGATGCACACATGATGGCAGACTGTTGTTGAAATCTTATGCGGGATTGTCCTGGCAAATCCCACTCACGGAAGTCTTACAAAAGGAGCTTCTTGTGTGTTGAATGAGTGGAAAGTTTGTGTAATACACTTGTGCATTTGGTATGAAATAAGTATATTTTCATGTAGTATACTTTTCTTTTAATTTTTAATATGTTTCCTTCATGCTTAAAAGATTTTTAATTGAAACACTACATTAAAATATCCTGATTTGTTACAGTCAAACAGAGTGAAGAGTGGTATATGGCATATGTTCTGTATCTCAAAAACTAGAGCTGATAGGGGGAAACTTGTGCCATTTTTTGGAATCACCACGTCAAATATAGCCAGAATCATGTCTAACATTTGAGGCACCAAATTGTGTGTTGGCCAGTGTTACAATTCACTGAAGGCCCAAATCATGATGATTAATATTTCTAGCAATACATTGATTCATTTTAGATCTAGCAGTGTTTCCTAAAGTGGCCGATAATTCCCCCCCCCCCCCCCCCGTGGGAGTTGGAAAGGACCAGGAGAGCGGTGAAAGAAAAAGAGTAAAAAATGGGGCAGTGGAAGAACAAGGGGAGAATAAAGCGGAGGGGGAAGCGTTGAGGGAAAACGAAGCAGCAAACAGGGGGCAGTAAAACCTTCCTTCTTAGCACTTTTCAGCCTGGTACTGAGAAACTCTTGTCCTTACATGAAACTCATTCATCACATTAAAAGTTGAGAAAATAATGCACTAGGTGAGTTATAAGTGTACTCTTTCGTGTTGTTAAATAAACCGGTTTGCTAGCTGAAGTTTTAGTTGTGTAATGCATATCCTAGTTTAATAGACCATTGTATGAATAGTACATAATGGGGAAAGGGGGGGGGGGGGAGGTGTTGTTCATGATATGGCGTGTTGAAGGAATAGAGGCGGCAGCCCGAACACGCTTGGGAAGCACTGCTCTAGACTATGATGCACTTAAAAGACTGCTGTGTAAACATGATTTTATTATTTTATATGCACTGGAAAAGTTTGGGTGAGAACTTCACTCTTTTTTAATGTTTTTTTTTTTGGGGGGGGGGGATCTGGAATCTAACCTGCAGTATCTCCGACATATCTTCTTACATCTTACATCCTTCCCGTGCCGTTAAACGTCATATAGGGCTCGCATGGTAGTTCGCCAAGTTTTCCTGTTTTCAGCGAGTTTTTCGACCTCATCAAGAGATTTTATGCCTACTACAGTAATTTGGCCTCTCTTAACAATGTCCTCTTTCACGTGGTCGATTCTTTTCCTTCAGTCTGTTGTGTTCCACTTGATAGATTATTTTGGGATTCTCTGATTCCTTTTTTTTTTCTCATCACGTGATCGATGTACGTCCATCTCCTTTTTCTGATCAATAATGAGACTTGTTGTTGTTCACTCATCTGCTTTATCTCTGCGTTGTTCTTGAATTCGTTCTACTTTATACCGAGAATTTTCCTTAGGCATTTATTTTCAAAAGAGTCCAATTTGTTGTTTATTATTTCTATAGTTGTTTTCCAGCTTTCGCATGCATAAATGAAGGTGGATATTATATTTGAATTGAATAATCTTAGGTTGATTTTTGTGCTTATAACTTTTGAATGCCATATGTTCTCGAGATTCTTGAAGGTCAGCGCTGCTTTTGCAATTCTAGTTCTAAATTCCGTTCTGGTGTCACCATCCTGGTCCATGTAGCTGCCGAGGTATGCAAATTAGTGCACTTCTTCAAAATTTGTTCCTTCTACGTATTTTTTTCCATTCTTGATTAATATGCCTGTGTGTAAATGTCCCAGCTCTATACAGAACCCATTCCTTGAGCTTCTCCTTGATATATTTCTCTTTTTTTCCTTTAAGGCTCCAGCTTTCTCTTTCATTGCAACCCTTGAGCGCAGTAAACCTGGACTCTCTCCTGTCCACAGAGATAACAGTTATGGGTGGATTATCTCCCCTGATTTATGGTCCTGTGTTCTATCGGTTTCATTTTTTTTTTAATATGCTAGCCTCGATCGTTAATATATCTTTGGCCATAATTGGAGCTAGCGAGATGCTGCAGACTTTTTAAAAATTCGTATGTATAACCTTGAACTCGTATCACTCTTGTTGTGCCCTCTGTACGTATAAGAGAGCGGTCAAATATAGAGAACACAGGTTATAAACGATGTCATAGGATTTTCGGTAGTAACAGTCATTCAAGTGGCATGGTCATATGGAAAGTTTCAAGATTAGTATTGTTGCTCTTGGAGGTTTGTGGAAAAATTTTTAATTGGAAAAAAAATAACTGATGCTGAAAAAAAACCCTTTTATTTTCATTTCTTTTTTCTTATTTTTTACAGGTAGCAGCATGTACATTTATGCGGTTTATATTTTCGTCTTTTTATAAAAAAAAGTTTACGTTTATATAACTTTGTATTTTTAAAAAAGAATATGAAAATATAATGACCTCGTCAGTGTGTTTTTGTTACGATTCTTAAATTCATACTTTAACTCTTAACTGATATTTTTAACACTTTCTCTTTTAAATTCTATGTTCTAGGTTCTATGTTAGTCAGAACACTTGTGATTCTATGTTAGTCAGAACACTGATGGTTCTATGTTAGTCAGAACATTTGTGGTTCTATGTTAGTCAGAACACTGATGGTTCTATGTTAGTCAGAACACTTGTGATTCTATGTTAGCCAGAACACTGATGGTTCTATGTTAGTCAGAACACTTGTGATTCTATGTTAGCCAGAACACAGTTAATATTTTAACTCTTTTTATTCATATTTTTACTCTTAACTCTTATTTTACCTCTTTTAAATTCATATTTTGACTCTTTAACAACTCCCACAACGCATCGATATTTTTGTTTTCTAATATCAAGGTCACAATCTTTATAAAAGGAAGTGACACAATGTCTACTTGTACGCAATGCCCATATAATCTTAAAAGTCTGATCTCTCAGCTATGGGGCAAACCGTAAGCTTGTATATTTGTTTCCTTTTCAGTTTTTTAAAAGAAATCTGCTTTAAACGGCTTATGGTGGGCCAAAAGCTAGAGAACAGAAGTCCAACATCTCAGGAAAATTAACAAAGCTGTTCTTTAACATCCCTTTTGGGATGACATTTGTGAAATACACCTGGGTTTTTTTCTTCTTTTTATGGCACACTTAACATAGCAAGCAAGAACTGCAACTGTCGTTATGTAGCAGTATTACCTACTTACGTGAAAAGAAAAGATAGTATACTTATCCATTTTCTTTAACCTGTCATATTAGCTGGATTTTTTGGTGAATTTTTTCTTGTTGTTTTCAGGTTTTATAAAAGGCAGATAACAGTCCCAAAATGTAAATAGTATCATTTGCTAGAACATTTACTAACAGATCTTTTTGAGTCCATTTCCGCTAGAATAAGTTATTGCAGTAAATAAATATCAGATATATTTTTAAGAAAGAATGGAGCAAGAACAACAAGAAGTTTAATAAGCTTTAGGTTATGACGTCAGAGTGTTCGTTGATGTCCGCGCGGAAATAATTTGGTAAATTGCATAAAAACTGGGACGACGTAACTGGCTATATTGCATTTGTTTTATGCTAACAGCGCTCTTTATTCATGAGAGTTGTCGAGTATTTGTCTTCTGTTTCTTATGAATGTAGATAGACTCCATGTGAAATGGAAGTCTGTGAAATAAATTGTTTTATATTTCGTCGTGATCAGAAATGCTGGTTGGTTTGTTTTGTTTTGTTTTGTTGCAAAGAATAGCTTCTCCAGTGTCGTAAGATCGACAGCTGAATGTATTCAGTATTAGGTTCTCGGTATCATCGCAAACGAGATATTCCCATAATCGCTCCACCGCCTGTCTCAGAGAATATCGCAAAGAATGTTCGTAAGTGGTCCTTCGCATCAGTCCGTGATGATGAGTCACCCAGTGAGGACAAAGTGTTATGAATTACAACAGTCCACGTGTGGAACTAGTCAGCGTCGCTCTGGGCACAACTCCGTAGGTAAGGCGCCAAGCCGAGCTAGGACACAACAAAGACCGTCACAGCTCACCACCGGCCGGGTAGACATAACGAAGAATCATTAATGCTGTCTGTGCGAAGTTCACAGCTCACTGTGGTGCCATAGAACTAAGCTCAGTCGCTCGGCACGCAGAACCGACCTCCATCTTGAAAGCAATGACGACACTTTTGCTCATTTGAGACGTTTGTGCTTTTCTGTTCGCAGAACACTCAATCAAATAGTGAAGAGCCACAACAGAAACCACAAGTGTTCTGACTAACAATCGATTTCCAATCGGCAGCGCAGAAATCCAACTTCACATCAAATATCACAACAACCGGAGTGTCGCTTGTGAGACGACCTGCGACCTACCGCCATTGCTGAAGCGGAAGTCCAGCTGAATGTAGCCATCTATCACCTTCACTCTCACACCCCCTCCCCTCGCAACCCACAATTTATCGCCAAGACTGTTTGTTTCTTACATTTTGTGATGCAATTGTATAACTAATGTTAACTCATGCAGGGACAGTAGCACATTTAGTATCACAATCCTAACACATATTGATGCCCACACGAGATTCTGTCAAAACCAGTGACGAACAAGTTTCTTTACATATTTTTGATTCTTCATCATCCGTAGAACTTCTAGAACATCCACTGTATTCTTTTTCTTCTATAGATCTTGGGGGTTTTTTTCCTCCTACGAGGAGATCTCTGCCCAAGTCTGCTAATATGCACCTGTATGTTGTTACCTTACTTTCTGGATGAAGTCTATCAAAGAAGATGGCTATTCTTTGAAGCCGACTTCCTACGCGCATACTGACTTGTATTCATTCTTCCTAACACAGCAACATAATGGGATGTAAACGGATTAAAAAGGTATATACCTTTCCAATGAATTTTAGACTTCTGGAACACCCCTGTACCATGTAAACTAAAAATATATCTTTTCATCATTTTCCAAGTACGCATATGAAAGGTGGTGTTTGTTATGAAATTGTGTGCGGTTGTGATTTTTTTCTTTGTTCACGCGTGATCAGTGTTTTGGACATGGATAACTGTGCTAATCATTGTTCTGGTTCTTCATTAGTCAAAATATTGGTGATTTGCTTGGTTAGTTCAAAATAAAAACACCAGTGATAGTCAAAATACTGCTGCTTCTGTGCCATTGAAAACACTGGTGATTCTGTGTTAGCCAGAACAATGGTGATTCTATGTTAGCCAGAACACTTGTGGTTCTATGTTAACCAGAACACTTGTGATTCTATGTTAACCAGAACACTTGTGGTTCTATGTTAGTCAGAACACTTGTGGTTCTATGTTAGTCAGAACACTTGTGATTCTATGTTAACCAGAACACTTGTGGTTCTATGTTAGTCAGAACACTGATGGTTCTATGTTAGTCAGAACATTTGTGGTTCTATGTTAGTCAGAACACTGATGGTTCTATGTTAGTCAGAACACTTGTGATTCTATGTTAGCCAGAACACTGATGGTTCTATGTTAGTCAGAACACTTGTGATTCTATGTTAGCCAGAACACTGATGGTTCTATGTTAGTCAGAACACTTGTCATTCTATGTTAGCCAGAACACTGATGGTTCTATGTTAATCAGAACATTTGTGATTCTATGTTAGTCAGAACACTTGTGGTTCTATGTTAGTCAGAACACTTGTCATTCTATGTTAGCCAGAACACTGATGGTTCTATGTTAGTCAGAACACTTGTGATTCTATGTTAGTCAGAACACTTGTGATTCTATGTTAGTCAGAACACTGGTGATTCTATGTTAGTCAGAACACTTGTGGTTCTATGTTAGTCAGAACACTGGTGATTCTATGTTAGTCAGAACACTTGTTATTCTATGTTAGTCAGAACACTTGTGGTTCTATGTTAGTCAGAACACTGGTGATTCTATGTTAGTCAGAACACTTGTGGTTCTATGTTAGTCAGAACACTTGTGGTTCTATGTTAGTCAGAACACTTGTGGTTCTATGTTAGTCAGAACACTGGTGATTCTATGTTAGTCAGAACACTTGTGATTCTATGTTAGTAAGAACACTTGTGATTCTATGTTAGCCAGAACATGGATGGATGGATGGATGGATGGATGGATGGATGGATGGATGGATGGATGAATGGGTGTGTGGGTGGGTGGACGGACAGGAGGTACGGAGGGAAAGATTGAGTTGAACATTCACGTCATAAAGAACAAAGAAAAGGAATTCGTGGATCTGACAGCGCTTCGCCTGAAACGCCAAAAACGGTACCCTGATAAAAGTGCTTGCAAAGACTCCTCATCAGTTTACCTCCTTACCCAGTTTCCAGACCTTCAAGTTCTTACCTGGGCCCACTTTTCACATCTTTACCTTGGATGTGGTTTTCTTGTACACATCTGTTTTTCTTCATGAGTAGGGACTTGAGGTTCTCAAGTTCTTTTCGAACAAGAGCAGCCAAATCCCTATCCCTACCGCTACAGTTCTTCCAGTTCAACGGTCAATATTTCGACCAAATTAGTGAGGGGAGGGAGTAACCAAGCGTATCAAATTGGGTTCCAGCTATGAATGGATGCTAATTGGCCAGTTTGAACATTTGGTTATGAAATCTTATAAAGGATCTTTTCTATGCCTTTTGTAAAAGTTATATTGATGATGGCGATGATGGCACTGGTGTTACAAACGCGGTAGAGAAGGACCGTGACAGTTTCACTGGCTCAGTAAAGAAGTTTAATCCAGCAGTTTCTTTTATCTCCCTCCCTTATCGACATTAATATTACTACCAGTCCTTCAGGTCTCACAGCATCAGCGTACTACAAGCCTACTGATGCACTTAGCTACCTCCTGTACTCCTTCTCTCACCCTCGCTCCTGCAAGGACTCCATTCCCTTCTCGCCGTCAACGTCTCATGAATGTTCAGCTCGTCATCAACAAGGCGCACAAACCTGTCCCTCTGCATTATAATCAGAGAGACCGCAAGGGCGGGCGTGACATTTCGGTCACCGCCATACACTGTCCTTCTTCTGATAAGCGTGTTCGTAAAGCTCTGGAACAGCGCCTTATCTTCCAAGCCGGATGTTTACACCCAGCCGGTCTGAATTCTCAGTTTAGCTGTGTCTAAATAACTCTTTCCGTGACTCGACTATAACCGGTTCCTTATCTCTGTTCCTGTTCAATTCCCGTGACCCTTTCTACTTTTTTTTCTAGTACATTTTCTCATTTGCTCTGCGAAATAGCAAAGGGCGACACTGCTTTTCCCCTTACTTGTCTCTGGGGTTTCTTTCTCCTTACTGCTCTATTCTCCTGCTGACTGTACTCCACGATTGGCTGCCTCTAACTCCTCATATTTCCTCTTCCGTTTGCAGCAGCAATATTCTACCCAGTTTCCTCAGAGAGAGAGAATGGATCGCAGATAACTTTCTTTGCATATTTTTTTGTTTTGACTTTTCGTTAGTCCTTGATAAAGACTTTTTTGCCGAAACATTGGGTTGTTATTGTTGTTCTTAGTAAACATTTTCATTGCTTCAATTCCTTATTACTAGCTTTCTTTTCTTCCTCTCCCTCTCTCTCTCTCTCTCTCTCTCTCTCTCTCTCTCTCCATGTTTTCGTAAAACTATAACGTGCACCCCCCCCCCCCCCGTTTGACTCTGCTAGTAAGATTTCTGTAGCAGTTACTATCACAGTTATATTGCAAAAAGCTAAGAGCATTAAATGTGTGTGTGGCTTGAGAACAAGGTACAGAAGAATTTCCCTTATCTTATATCTTATATCCTTCCCGTGCCGCTAAACGTCACATAGGGCTCGCAAGGTAGTTCGCTAATTTTTCCTGTTTTCGGCGAGCTTTTCAGCCTCATCGAGGGATTTTATCCCTATTAATCTGGCCTCTCTTATCAATGTCCTTTTAAGAGTTTCACGTGGTCTGCCTCTCTCTCTTCAGCCTGTTGTGTCCCACTTGATAGCTTAGAACTTCCCTGGTCATAAAGAAAATGTGTGAAAAGGCTATCAGCCTATACGACGCTAAAGTGAAGGGGATACGTTATTCTCTAAACGAAACATTATAACAACTAATTTCATAGTATTTACACTGTATTAGGGCATTATAAGTAATCTAGATGTTATATAAAATATACGGGAGGATGGCCACTTGTTACGTCCACAGTTCTAAGCCATTGTATTTAAGGGACTTAACACAAACGGAGTTTGGACGAAGCTGAGTATGTGGGAACCTGATATCCGCGTAGGTCGAGGACCGACTAAGTTGTTAAAAAAAAAGAATATTAAATACAATTAATTCAGTGCTCGTGACTTGAACTGGATTTCTGTCACTGAGTGTATTGAAGTATACATACCACTGAATAAATTGACAGAGTTTTATTGTGTGTCAGAATTTGGCCGAATTTGTTACATTTCAAAACTGTTTTTCTTTGAAATTACTATCTTTGAACGTAATATTTACGTTATTGTTATTGTTTGTATATGAACAGTCGTCAGAGAAGAGAGAACTGGAGTTGTTTATCAATGAACAGTCGTCAGAGAAGAGAAAACTAGAGTTGTTTATCAATGAACAGTCGTTAGAGAAGAGAGAACTGGGATTGTTTATCAATGAACAGTCGTCAGAGAAGAGAAAACTAGAGTTGTTTATCAATGAACAGTCGTTAGAGAAGAGAGAACTGGGATTGTTTATCAATGAGCAGTCGTCAGAGAAGAGAGAACTGGAATTGTTTATCAATGAACAGTCGTCAGAGAAGAGAGAACTGGAGTTGCTTATCAATGAACAGTCGTCAGAGAAGAGAAAACTGGAGTTGTTTATCAATGAACAGTCGTAAGAGAAGAGAGAACTGGATTTATGTATCAATGAACAGTCGTCATAGAAGAGAGAACTGGAGTTATGTATCAATGAACAGTCGTCATAGAAGAGAGAACTGGAGTTATTTATCAATGAACAGTCGTCATTGAAGAGAGAACTGGAGTTATTTATCAATGAACAGTCGTCATAGAAGAGAGAACTGGAGTTATGTATCAATGAACAGTCGTCATAGAAGAGAGAACTGGAGTTATTTATCAATGAACAGTCGTCATAGAAGAGAGAATTGGAATTGTTTATCAATGAACAGTCGTCATAGAAGAGAGAACTGGAGTTATTTATCAATGAACAGTCGTCATAGAAGAGAGAACTGGAGTTATTTATCAATGAACAGTCGTCATAGAAGAGAGAACTGGAGTTATTTATCAATGAACAGTCGTCATAGAAGAGAGAATTGGAGTTATTTATCAATGAACAGTCGTCATAGAAGAGAGAACTGGAGTTATTTATCAATGAACAGTCGTCATAGAAGAGAGAACTGGAGTTATTTATCAATGAACAGTCGTCATAGAAGAGAGAACTGGAGTTGTTTATCAATGAACAGTCGTCATAGAAGAGAGAATTGGAATTGTTTATCAATGAACAGTCGTCATAGAAGAGAGAACTGGAGTTATTTATCAATGAACAGTCGTCAGAGAGAGAGAACTGGAGTTATTTATCAATGAACAGTCGTCATAGAAGAGAGAACTGGAGTTATTTATCAATGAACAGTCGTCATAGAAGAGAGAATTGGAGTTATTTATCAATGAACAGTCGTCATAGAAGAGAGAACTGGAGTTATTTATCAATGAACAGTCGTCATAGAAGAGAGAACTGGAGTTATTTATCAATGAACAGTCGTCATAGAAGAGAGAACTGGAGTTATTTATCAATGAACAGTCGTCAGAGAAGAGAGAACTGGAGTTATTTATCAATGAACAGTCGTGAGAGAAGAGAGAACGGAACTTATATTAAGTGGGTAACAGTTTGGCTGTGGGCTGACCAGTGAAAGTCTGATCTAGGATTAAACATTGTGAAGATTTTGTTGCTATGATTATGACCCACATTTGTTTTTATCTTTAATCATCATCTTTATGTTCCATCTTTAGAACAAAGGCTGGCAGCATACAATCTCCACTTTCCTCGTTCCCTTGCCTTGAACTTGCAGTCGGCCAGGCTGTATCATGTCCACTCTCGTGGCCTATCTTCAGATCTACATCTCCATCTCTGTCTACCTCTCACACTTTCTGACCTTCCACCTTTCCTTCTAGTACGGTCTTCGGCATATTGTTACGTCTTTGGATATGGCAAAAGTATTTTGTTTTCTTGATCCTTATTTCTGTGAGAAGTTCACATTGCACTGGGAGCTGTTCTAAAAAAAAACGCGTTATGTTTGTTCTTTTCATTTTCTGTAGAACCAAATTTCTGCCGTATTAATCCTTCTCTCCAGCTTTGTGCTCAAGAGTCCGGGTGTTTGCTCCTTGCAGGAAAACAGAACAGATATAAGATGTTTTATACATTTCAGTCTTGTTTTTATGGGCAGATTCCTAGATAACAACACTGTCTTCGTGACGTTGAGTGCAATGTTCTACCAGTCCTAGTCTTTTTTTCTTTATCTCCGTCTCACATCTCCCGTCTTCGGTTAGTGTGTGCCCGAGGTAGCTGTAGTTTGTCAGTTTTTTTTTCCCCAGTTTGTTTATGTTTATATCTTATCTATGGTTTTTGGTCTTGCCTGTTGAGCACCATTACTTTGGTCTTGTTGATACTGATCTCTGTTCCCCATACTTCTTTATACTGAAGAGAATTGCCGAGGTTTAAGGGTTAATGCTTTTATTTAGAGGGGGGAGGGGTGGCTTCTGGACTCGGATGTGATGAGTGCAGTATCAATCACATTTTTACGATGTCAGTTTTCTGCTATTTTTTTTCCCTGCGTGCTGCATTATAATTATCATGTCCTTCCCCTCCCCCCCCCCCCCCCCCGACGTTTTTTGTGTGATTGTCATTGCTAATATCCGCACGCAATCCCGAAACCACACACACATAAAAAAGCAACAAATACAAAGTTCTTGAAATGTAAAAGTTCAAAGCTTCAAAAGGGGTTAACTCGTTCTAATTTCCCCCCCCCCAAAAAAAAATGTCTACGCTTTGGCGTATACTGGAGGTGAAATCTGTTCATTCATTCATTCAGCTTTACGAGCCATTGCGGCTTATTGCTGCAGACAAAACTTGTTTCCATTCCTCCCAGTTCTTGGCCTTCTCTTGCCAATTGTCCACTCCGAGATTTCCAGGTCTTCGAAATGGGGACATTATTCAATAGCTCGAACACCGATATGAAATTAGAGCTAGGATACAAGCAGTAAAAAATACTTATTAGAGCTAGGATACAAGCAGTAAAAATACTTATATTAGAGCTAGGATACAAGCAGTAAAAAAATACTTATATTAGAGCTAGGATACTTGCAGTAAAAAAAATACTTATATTAGAGCTAGGATACAAGCAGTAAAAAAATATTTATATTTGAGCTGGGATACAAGCAGTAAAAAAATACTTATATTAGAGCTAGGATACTTGCAGTAAAAAAAATACTTATATTAGAGCTAGGATACAAGCAGTAAAAAAATATTTATATTTGAGCTAGGATACTTGCAGTAAAAAAATACTTATATTAGAGCTAGGATACAAGTAGTAAAAAAATACTTATATTTGAGCTAGGATACAAGCAGTAAAAAAATACTTATATTAGAGCTAGGATACAAGCAGTAAAAAAATACTTATATTTGAGCTAGGATACAAGTAGTAAAAAAATATTTATATTAGAGCTAGGATACAAGCAGTAAAAAAATACTTATATTTGAGCTAGGATACAAGCAGTAAAAAAAATACTTATATTTGAGCTAGGATACAAGCAGTACAAAAAATACTTATATTAGAGCTAGGATACAAGCAGTACCAAAAAAAAAAAATACTTATTTTGTCCTTCGACACTTTCTACAATAGAAAAAAAAATCCTGTCCTACAACACAGATTAGATCAGTTGCCTTGTATGGCTCAGAAACACGGAGCAGTACAAAACAAGATGAAGCACAACTACAAATCTCTGAAAATAGAATCTTGAGAAGAATCTTTGGACCGATTAAAGATCCTATATCAGAAGAGTAGAGAATCAGAAATCAGAAAGAAATATACACGTTATTACAGTCTGCACTTATAACTACCATTTTAAAAACAACAGACTGAGATGGATCGAACACTTGGAGAGGGTGGGCGAGAATAGACAGACAAAAAGGGATTATACTAAAGTGAAATCTGTTTCTAAGCTGATTTTTTAAAAAAATGTTTTACAGCTTCTTCGTCTTTGCAGCATGGAAAATAAGTAGTATTTACCAGGAACATAAAATGAAATATTTCTCATTTGACTTTCGTGACGAACCAGATGGAATAGTTGACCAGTACTGGTTATTTGTTTTGCAATCATGTAACATTTGCGTGCGCTCATACGTGCTCATGGCAGTGACGCAGAACAAGGCCCTCAACCCAGTCCTTGCTACCATGAAAACGAACTGTCAAGCCACTTGTTACTTGTTTTTACTGACAAGGATAACATAATTGTATTAGCCAGCTCTCTTGTTTAACTGAGAATAAGTGCTCGCCTGAAAGCCTTCGTTTTATGGGAACTTCACACACACACACACACACACACACACAAAATAGCAGGATTAAGAAAGACTTGATTTAAAAAAAGACTATTTATACACACTAAACCAGTGGTTCTCAACCCATGAGCCGCGGCCCAAAGGTGGGCGGCCCTGAAGTCTCAAAGCAGGAAAAGATAAACAAAAGAGAAAAAAAAAGCAAATACAATAAAAAATTATTCCGCATTTTTCACGCAATGTATAGGCCCTAGGGGGCACACTGCAAGGATGCAAGCCGGAGAATTGTAGGTCGCTTTATTAGTATGTCCGCAGTGTGGCTGTTGGAGAAAGGATGGTCCGGACAGCGTTTCTTTCAGCATCAAACAGAAATGTGACGTACATTAAAAAAAAGACAGCATCGCTCTTGAAGTGCGACACCGGCGTCTTTCTGGCCGTGTCTGCTGAAACGTGCAGTTTTACCATGTCATTTTAGAGAGCAGTCGGCGTAGATTGTGCGAGAGAGCAGAAGTGAAATATAATTCTCAGCAATTGTTTTATTCCAGCCAGAATAAGCATGCTATCCAACCGGAAACAGTGCCATATTTAAGGTAAATGAAAAGAACTTTTGTGTAGCAATGTATATGCAGTTAAACATGTAGAGAAAATATTACATAATACTTTATAAAATTAGATTTATACATTGCATATATAAAGCAGTTTATTAGTGGGCCACAAAAATGTTTGACTTTTAAATGTGGGCCCTGCAGAAAAAAAGGGTCTGAGAACCGCTGCACTAGACCCTCAGTTACAGGCACCCATGAAGATTGGTAGATGTCGGACAAATGTAGTTTTTAAATGCTTAGGAATTACTGCTAAAAATAGGCCTAATACTATACCCTATACTATACTGTTATCAGTGACAATGTGAAATAAATGCGGGTAAAAGCAAATACCATGTCTTCAAAGGCTAGTAAAATAGGACTTGAAATTAACAAGGATAAAACAAAGATAATGAAACTTCTTATTAAGCACGAAGGGCAAATATGCGTAGAAGGAACAGCTTTTAAAGAAGTAAACCAATTTGCATACCTCCTAGATAGCAGCTACATAGACCAGCTTGGTGACATCAGATGGGATGTTAGAATTAGAATTGCAAAAGCAGCATTGACTTTCAAAAATCTTGAGAACATATTGCATTCAAAAGTTATAAGCACAAAAACCAAGTTAATACTATTCAATTCAAATGTAATATCCACCATCATTCATGCATGTAAAAGCTGGAAAACAACTAAAGAAATTAGACTCTTTTGAAAACAAATGCATAAGGAAAATATTCGGTATAAAGTGGAACGAATTTAAGAGCAACACAGAGATAAGACAGATGAGCAAACAACAACCTGACTCATAGATGATCAGAAAAAGAAGATGGACATATGTTGGTCATGTGATGAGAAGAAAAAATCGGAGTATCCCTAAACAAGCTATGAAGTGGAGGACAACAGGCCGAAGAAAAATAGGCCGACCACGTAAAACTCTAAAGAGGACATTGTTAAGAGGGGCCAATTCAGTCAGCGTAACATCTCTTAATGAGACTGATAAACTCACCGAAGACAGGAAATCTTGGCGAACTATCATGAGGGCCCTATGTGATGTTTAGCGGCACGGAAAGGATTTAAAATGTAAGATAAACTATACTACACCATACCATAAACTCTGAACTGACTTGATATTAATATCAAGTTAATAAATATACAGTTATTTATATATTTTATATGTTATATATATATATATATACACACAATTAATATGCAGTTAACAAGAAGCAGATTAAGACAAACAAAGACAAACCTAAGTTAATGTAACATAGTTTTATTATAAAAGCAGCTTTGTGAATGCGGTGCGTGCAGTTTTAGTTAAATGGCAGGCAATAAACTTTTCAGTTTAATGAACTTCACAAATGAATGGGTCTTTTTTTTAACTTCAAGTAACTTAAACCTCACATACACACTTAAAACTCTTACACTAGGGGTGCAGAGGTTACTGGGTAGATAGATACCACATTAAGATCACCAGGATCTGATGGTGATGTAGCTGGGACAGGATCAGGAGAAGTGGACGTGGATGGTTTTGTCTGTACGTCAGTGAATGATGCTGTAGTGGCAAACCTTTTGTCTAGCTTTCTTGAAAAATGCTTTGAGGAGGGCCAGTTTAAACTTAATTTTCCGCTAGAAATTGGTTTTATTTTTTTTTTTATTGTTTTTTTTTATTTAAGGAATTATGTTTTCGATTCTTTTAACCGGTTGCTTGGGTGAGCCAGGTGTTTGAGTACCGGTTAACAAAGAGTCTACTGTATTTAGTTTGCCGTAACTAAAATTACCCACTAAAAACCACAGATATACTCAGAGCTAGGATATGAACTATCTGATACAGACTGCTCAGAATGTATATTTGAGGGAATGTGCTCTCTTGATGTCATTGAGTCTCGTAGGAAATCAGCATCAGTTCATTCATTCATTCATCCATTTTGCGCAATGCCAATAGGCAGTGATTATCACATTTCTCCATTTTCTGCTCTCAGCGGTGTTTAATCAGTTTTCGTTTCCATTCTTTTCCGGTGCCAGCTCTGATCGACACTTCCATATAAAAATGTCTGACAAAAGCAAAGGAAGGAAGAAACCATATTAATCCAGTCCATAAGAAAACGACAGTCGTCATTCACTCGGCATATGATGAGAAGGGGAGGGCTTGAAAAATAGCAACATGAAAGATAAATGGGAAGATAGGCAGGAGAAGGCCAAAATATGGGGAAAAAAAAAGAAAATTATCATGCACAGTTTAACTCTATGACAGCTAAAAAGAGGTCACAAACTGAGCTGATGGAAAATATCAATGATCGAGATCTGTGAGGAGGCATGTCCTCCAACGCTTACCGGCACGTCACCTTGTAATAATGATAAAGATGATAACACGCATATATTTTTCTATATCCGTCGCTCTCTTTCCTTTTCGCTTGAGTTTTCAAGTGATTATCGGGTTCTCTAAGTTCCATTTCCTGCGACATGTTCAGAGAATTTTGAATTGTCTTTCACTTTTAATTTTTAAATAAGATTTTGGGTTCTGTAACTTTTCTGAGAAGTGTTTTTATTTTTTGTGACATTGTCCCATTCAAACTCATAATAAGTGTCATTTTACTACATTGTACAGGATATGCAGATAACAGAATTCTGATCCGTGAAATAGGGAGCTGTCTGAAGAGCAAGGACAATGTTTTAAAACGAAAGAACTGCCAACCTAAAACAAGTTTTTTAAAGAGCATATTCACGTGTCAGTTATTTGTTCCTATTTTTCGCAAACTCATGCAGTCTTCATATCTTCATGTAGTTTTCATATTCTCATGCAGCTTTCACGTCCGATTGTAGTCTTCACATCTTTCGCGTATCTTCACATCAAAAAACCGTTAGTTCTGCTGTTATTTGTCTTAAAGAACTTTTGATTTTTTTTTCTAGAAAGGCCGCTGGCAGGGGGTCTGGAAAAGGGAGAGGAATTACGAAACGTTCCCTCTCCCCCGGGTTTTTCTCCATTTTCGATTGGTTCTGAAAACAGCAGTAACTTTAATTTTGTGGAAATTTGCTCAGAATTTCGTTCGTAATTTTCTGGGAACTCAGTTGTTCCCTCCCTTGTTTGTTCGTCCTTGTGTTACTCCATCATTTGTTCGTTTTTTTTCCCAATATTGTTAATTATATTTTAATCATTAATGAACTTTTATTCCAAATGAATGTTATATTTTATTTCTAGTCAATGAATTTCCTAAACATTCCTGTATCTTTAGCTTTTCGGTTAAGTCTACATTTATTTAATTACTCGCTTAGTTAGTTGACTGGGAGTCGCCGACTGGCGTGATTTCACAGACTGAAAGCAGTGAAACCTCCCCCCCCCCCCCCCCCCCCCCCGCCCCGCCCGCTGCCGTTAGATTTGGTTGATAAGCGTTGTCTTTGTTTCGGTGTAGGCCTTTTTTTTTAAACTGAAATCCGTTTTCTAAGGTGAACAATTAATGGACTTCAGCGAAGTGAAGTGTTCATGATTCTCATTTGTTTTTTGTTTTTGTTTTGTTGTTATCTCTTTGCTGTATTGTTCTCACATTTTGGGTCTCTATTCTGTAAACAGTTTTTTTTAAGAAGTTGTTAAAGAATTAACCATGATTTTAGCTTCTTTCCCCCCTCCCTCCCCCATCTTTGTCTATATACATTCATGAAAATAAAGGTCATTTTACGCTCTGATCTTAGCAGTTCAAACCAAGATCATGTATCCTATTCGTTGATTTGTTTTGTTTTGTTTTTTTCATTCTGAGCTTCTGTGGATTAAGTCCTATTTACACAGGGCTGGGTCACGTCCCAGGGCTCAGCCTTCTTGTAGTCGCCACTCATTGACGTATCTAGAAACCCATCATGGGTTAGCTACAGTAAATTCCCCATTGGGCACTAGAGCTATTGGTTCATCATGAAAGGATAAATGGAAAACGTATTATTTTATGTTCAAGAATATTGATGGGATCGCTTTCTGTGGTATAGATGGATGCACAAAAGTGGAGCTTGGATTATTGAAGGGACTACTCAAGCGAAAGGAATAGATCGGCTGACTGTGGTATCCAGTCTTTCCAGCTGCTGGACTTGGTGCTTGAGGCTGGTTTGGGGAGAAGAGTCAGTGCTTTGTGAAAGCCTTGCTTTATGTTTAGAAGTTTCGGATCTTCTAAAGTGGAAACTGATCACCTCCGCGCCGTAACGCTTAAATTATCTCACCTGCTGGGAGCTTATGTGACGGCGTAGTTATCAGAAGTCGACGCATCAGACCTGGTCAAGACCCTGTGTACCTCTCCGTTAGTGCTCCCGGTAACGGGCTCAGTTTGGTTTGCAGGACAGGGCTTGTCGTGGTCACTGGGGTAGTGGAGTCTTCAGAGAAGCTATTTTTTTTTCTTGTAATCCACTCTTACTTCAGTACTGTACGGTGTCTCAATATCATCACACCTTCTGCACCTGAGAAAGAACTGCTTATATTTGCGATGAGATAAAACAGTAACAGGCGTAGCAACTCTTAATCAACTCAGTGTATTCCAATTGCCCAGTGCCCACCTGACATGTGTATTTTAAATGTAAGGCGTCAACCCAACCTCTAAAAATGGGTAACAGAGAAATCAGGGAAAGTAAATGCGGCCAAGCGTGATACTGACCACATCAAAGCGTGCCACATCCTAGGTAGGGGAGGAGGGGAGTCATCCCTTGTTTCATTTATTTCTCAGATTTTATTGATTGCTTATACGAGGTTTTATGTAGTTCCGGTCTGCAGCCTAGCTTCCTCCTACTTCCTCTTTAAATAAATTCTATATTTATTGCTTCTCTATCCTCTTTTTATCAGTTTGCATGGATGGAGTGCAAGAGGAAGCAGGAGTTGTCAGTTATGAAACACTTTCAACGTGATTTGCGGTGATTGGAAATGAAATTAACTATAACAAGAGATCGCTATCAGTTGTGCACTTCTTGTTACTAGGGGAGTGTTATTTTCTTTACGTAGATACACTCGCCAATGGAAATTAGAGCAATGCAAAGCTTAAGGAGTTGATATCCAGAAATCCAACAACAAAGCTAAACAGACCGAATTACCAGCTGCACTATGTTCATTTTCCCACATGGTAATGCAGACTTCAAGACCATCTGTGGAAAATGAAGATCGGTCAAACGCCCGCTCTGAGCTTGATAAGAACGATCTTCAGACTCCAAAACACATCCTGCAAATGTATACTCTCTACAGAGAATTAAGAATCCAAATTTGGCCTCAGAAAAACAGCGTGGGTGGAGAACTTTCAGGCACACATGAGGAAATCTTGCTTACGGTAGTGGGATACATGGAGTCCCACGCATCTCCTTGTCTAGATGGCTGAGCAATGATGACAAGGTACGAAGAAGAGGAATTTCATGCACTGTAGGTCTTGCTCACAACCGAGAGGTCTACATGAGAGCTGTTAGGAAGGCAAAGTTCCGCAAGGGACATGCAAATGACTGGCTGATAGTTCTAAAACTGTGGTAATTTCATATTCAACATTGTATACACCGGATATAATCGCCCCAGGCAGCCTGGTTAGCTGTGGTGGTTAGGCGTTCGGTTTACTATTCAGGTGGTATCGAGTTCAGTCCCAGCAGCATGATTTTTTTTCTGGTACATACTAAAAAAAGGACCTGGGTCCACCCAGTCTTTAAAAAATTGGTACCAAAGAAATCTGGGAAGGTAAATGTTACCAGACGTGATACTGACCACATCACACTTTAAGTGCCGGTGGTCTTTGGAAATACAGGCCTAACACTGTGTCCCCTATATCCCATTAAGGCATAATGGCATGGAAATGGGTATTTTATATTTACCTATAACGATAGTGATAGACGAGTGTTATAGGATGAAACCTATATCCATAATCTCACATAATGAGAAGGACAGTTGGACAGGCGTTAATTATTTAAACAACAATAGTCGTATTGAATGAGCGAACAACAACCTGTCTCTTGGATGATCAGAAAAAGGAGATGGACTTATGTTGGTCACGTGATGATAAGAAACAAGTCAGAGAATCCCAAAACAAGCTATCAAGTGGAACACAACAGGCTAAGGAAAAATAGGTCGACCACGTGAAACTCTAAAGAGAACACTGTTAAGAGAAGCCAAATTTGCAGGCATGAAATCTCTTGATGAGGTTGAAAAGCTTGGCGAAAACAAGAAAACTTGGCGAACTACCATGAAAGCCCTATATGACATTTAACACATAAGGTGTAAGATGTAAGAAGTCATACTGTTCCGAATTATGCATGATTCCTCACTTGGCAAATATTAAAAACGTATGACTTTAAGGTAGGTATAAAATTCTGTAAGAAGCTGCCAACAAAGGGGGAAAACAGCCAAATAGTGTCAGAATGACATACAGGGAATAAAAGTGTTAGTGTTTATAGATCAAGGAAACTAGAGGGTGATGTAGTCAGCATCACGACTGGCTCTCCTGTACTTCCTCCAGCTCCAAAAATAGCAATGTACCGGATTCTCACAACCTACGTTCGGAATGGGAAGCGAGTGCACTATTTACGTCGCTACTTAGTCCCCCTAACAATGAATAGCCACGATTTAATGTAGGTTATTTATAATGTGAAGAATTGTGTTGAATTGTTTCTTTTTTTCTTTTTGCCGAATTGTTCATATAATCTTTCCGATTGCTTATACATTCTGTGGGAAGGTTAAAGTGTATTTATCACTGCATTCTCACTACGAGTCAAGCCTGTGATATGGATAGTCTCGTCTATCCAGAGACTTCAAGTCGTTGATGCCAGTCATGAACTCGGCTGACAACATCTCAACCATATCACCCAGTCTGACTCTCAGTCTCTCTTCACAAATATCCTCTCTTATCATAATACTGCTCTCTCTCTCTCTCTCTCCCTTCCCTTCAGTTTCCAAAAAACTGTTGCTTGTCATTAGTATAAAGCATGGATGACCAATCCGCGGCCCGCAATCCATATGCGGCTCTCTGACATGTAATGCGACTCGCAGAGATGTTAGTTGAGCTCCTTTTACATCACAAAAAAATATGTAAACTGAAATTTTACAAAATTCGAGCTTTCTGGAATAAACTGGGAGTCCATTGGATTAAAAAGTTAACTTGATGAAAATGTTGATGAAAAATAAATGTCTTGTCTTTTCTCCTTCCTTATATACATTTGGGTGTTGAGAGAACAAATAGACGTCTTGATAGGACTCGACGATTTGCTTCTTTCTCTGTTTTCTATGAGCGGTAAAGATATCCACCGCCGGCTTGCTGGGACAGTCGCGGTTTGAGGGCAGAATTTAACCCAGGAGAGCCCATCTTCCTGAGCGGAACATAAATTTCAGCTTGAAATTTGTATGCTTTGTCATGATGTCACAGCACATGAATCAAGCTTGCTCGCTTTATGCTCCATTTAACAATTGTGTAAGTCAATTTGTATGCCCCATCAGAAACAACAGAGAAAGAAAAGTAAATATAGTTACCGATTCTATGCCAAGTTCAGTGCTAGATATTTCAGTCAAGGATTAAAGAAATTTCGGATGAGCAAGGATGAGCCTAGTAGTACAAGTCGGAGCTGACAACGAGTAAATATTACCCGTCTCCTGGGCTTTAAAGAAAACTTACACTTGTACAGTTCCTTACTTTGACTAAAAGAAATGGTAACTTCCTTAAAAGGAGGAGGCCAAAAGGCTAAGCCTATGTTATTTTTCATACATTCTTCGTGTCTTTATTTTTTGTGTTGTTTTTATGTGATCCTTGAAAAAGAAAGGCTTTTGCCGAAATATTGGATGGTTGTGTGCTCTTCATTTGTATATAATCATCTTGCTTTCTTATATTCTTGTTTCTGCCAACTTTCTTCACTCTTTCTATTCTTTTTTGTGGAAAACTGTACCATACACCCATCTATTCTCACGTTGACTTCGAAACCCAAGTTCGCACTACTTCATAATAAATACTCTCGCCCATATTTTGTTACTGGAAATTACGCAGTGTATACGTATGGCCTCTACGTTTGATTTAAATTAGAATGTCAAGGGAACTGTAATGAAACTACGCAGACATTTTATTTGGGTTTTTTAAAAGTATAAAGTCATCATATGGTCGACAGTAGGAGAACGAGAGATATCAGTCAATCCACAATCGTTTCTCTTATATGCGCATATACGGTTATATTTTAGTTTCACTTCATCTCCGAGTTGTCACTTCTACGGTTGAAACAAATAAACGCACTAACAGCAGTTCTAAAGAATGTAATCAGTTTTTAACATGATATAGCTCTCTATTTTTGTATGGTTAGTTTAGAACAGAAGTAAGGGTAGACCAAAAGAGACATGGAGAAGAACAACGAGAGGATGTTGAGCAATAGAGGGCTCACCTGGGCAAGAGCAGAAAAAAAAGGCAAAGGACAGGCATTTGTGGAAAACCCTTTCAGAAGCCCCATGTGCCCCGGGCACTTAAGGTTCAGATATATATATATATATATATATATATATATAATATATATATATATATTATATATATATATATATATATATATATATAGTTTATACACGATAGCTTGTTTTCTATTCACGCACTGACAATCTTGCGTCCAATGTGCCCCCGCTTTCAGACAGATAGGTTCCGTTTACAGAGGTTTGCTCTTCTCTAACACTAGCATTATCTAGCTCCCATGTTCACAACTGTTCCGACTGGGCCGAGGAAAGGTCCACCAACAGCAGGTCATCAATACACAACTTTCCCTATCGTCCGTATTACTAAACTCTTGCCCGATTAAAAAAAAAAAAAACTTTCTTTATTCAGTCAGTCATTTGCATGTCCCTTGCGGAACTTTGCCTACATAACACCTCTCCTGTAGGCTTCTCTGTTGTAAGCAAGATCCCCTGCTGCTGATGCGTCCATTTGCAGATTATCAACGATATCTTTCAGCCGTCTTCGTCTTCATCTCTTTCTTTTTCCTATTATGTACCCTACTAAGACGGAAGGCCTTCCTTCCTTTTACTGTTGTGTAAAATGCATTTGTATATTTTATGCGTGCCTTTTATTCAATTCATTTTATATTAATATATTATTCTTGTGCTCAAATGGACAATCGTCCGCTCACCATTTGAGTCATACCAAATGGGACCTAAAATTAACACCCCTCAATCTTTCACCAGGTCCAACTTTCATTTGATGTATGCATTACAGCCAGCTACCCGATCAACTAGTTACTTGTTCTCTGTGGATAGTATAACACTGGACAGCAACTACATAACATCAAAAAAAACCACAACAGAACCATAATATTTTATCCAAGAAAAAATCAATAGCTATCTTTATTACTCCACCAGACAAAACTCTCGACGCGACAACAAGTGGATGATAATCAGACCAGTGCATGGACAACAGCACCTTTACGCAACATGACAAACACATCAAACAACAACTGATATGTCACTGCTTCAAACAGGAATCATACACAGAATGTCGCAGTGACCAATTAAATACATAAATTCACATTAATATATCATGAAACACATCAACGACAACAGGTCTGCAACTGCATACACATTAATCATACAAAATTGCGCAGTGACCAATTAAAATTTCACATTAATATATCGTTAAACACATCAAAGACAACAGGTTTGTCACTGCATGAATATTATTCACACAAAATTGCTCAGTGACCAATTCAATACATAAATTCACATTTATATATCATGAAACTCATCATAAACAAGTGGTGTATCACTGCAAGAAATATTAATCCATATAAAAAAAACTTACGCGGTGACTACTTCACCACAAAATCCACTCTCACGTCCAGTTAATGTCTTCTTAACTCAGGACATGACTTACCACGTAACAGACGCACGAGAATCATGACGACTTCACACAAAACGCCATTGTCACAGACGCGTATTTACTTACAAAATCTTACAAGAAACACGTCACTACATGAGGTCGGCTCGGGTACTTGGGGGGGATTATAGCAAGAACAGTCATATTTTCCATCACAGTATCACCACAATTCACGACTACAAATCCAATCATTCCAAAGATAACGGCTTCCCCCCCCCCCCCCCCCAGAACAACATGTTACCCGGCCACTGCCTCACAAAGGCTGACTGACCTTTGCTCTCAAGTACACGCCTCACATCACATGACCAAACACGTGCCAAAGGCCGGTCGGTGCGAAAGTAACCAAAAC
Organism: Achatina immaculata; assembly: GCA_009760885.1. Lineage (NCBI taxonomy): Eukaryota > Metazoa > Mollusca > Gastropoda > Stylommatophora > Achatinidae > Lissachatina > Lissachatina immaculata. Next base: position 10,349,967 of record CM019702.1, read on the forward strand.
TCTCACTTAAAACATACTCCACAGTTGTGTGTTCAGTTCACGTGTAATTAGAGCATCGAACCTCGGTTAATGTAAATATTTTCATTAATTGAAGATTTGTAAGAAAAAAAAATAAGCTACTTCCCTGAAGGCTATTTTCAAGCAGGATAGACAAAAACAACGATCGGAAATGATATGATAAGATTATCTCAAGAATGATAGTTAGATATCTGATGTCAGGAGTTGTAGAAAGAGAAGAGTCATGCACAGAATGATAGGGGAAGACTGGTCACATCAGCCATAGCCAGGAGAAGACTGATCGCAAGAAGATAACTGTCAAAAGATTGATAGAATAAGAATGACTTAGGGAATGACAGTACGTGAGTAATTTAGAGAATGACAGAAGATGGTTGATGCAGAGAATGTTAGAGGAAGACTGAACTAGAGAATGACACAAGAAGATTGAACTAGAGAATGATAGAAGAAGATTTATCTGTTCTTCTATCATTCTAATAATGATAGAATAAACTTAATCTCAAGAGTGATACAAGAAGAATGGTCTCAAGAATGGTACAGGAAGATAGACTAGGAAACGACTGAAGAAGATTGATCTAGAGAATATTAGAAGAAGACAGCTCTGAAGAATTATAAAGAAAGAGTAATATGGAAAATGTTAGCTGATAAAAGGAATGACAAATAACGAAACAAAAAGGTCTATAGGTTAAACCTTTGGGGTTTTTTCCCTCTCCACTGAAATCATGTCTCCTTTCTTTTTAATACTTCTCGTCTTCCATTGCTCCATTGTCCTATATCATGTAAGGACGTATTGATCAAAGGATCACACCAGTGGAACAACAATCAGGCCAGGCCCCCCTTAATACCGAGAAACCTAATCTCTATATCGATTACCGCTGGTGATCGTTGATGATAATTGTACGGTTAAGGGGCAGCTCATCATTGAGTCCACAGCCAAGAACGCTGTAACAATAATAAGGAATGTTTAGATAATCTCCAAGACATGGACAAGCGGCTGATCAAGGGAGGTAAGCAAACAAACTACTGCGTTTTATTGTATTTTTATTTTCTATTTTTTTTCCCTTGAGCTCCTCTGACATTTCTTCTACGCTAGTTCAGAATGGATAGTTTTATCCTGAAATAACGTTATTTTTCGTTCCTTTGAGCCGTCCAGACTGGCATAAGGTCCTGCGAAGCAGGCTCTTTGAAGAAGAGGGCAGAGTTGGTGCATTGTTCCGAGGATTTCAAGGCTTTTTTTTTCGATTTTAAAGATAGGCCCCCGCATAGAAAGACTAATCGGTAGGTTAGGGGGCCCTAAAATAAATTTGCTGCATCTTACTAAATTCCTCTCATATCCCTGCAGCTTAGAATGCAAAGAATAGCATAGGTTATACTAGGAATGCCTTGAGCTCTGCCGAGAATGAAGTATGTTCTGTTAAGTTCTGCCAAGAATGTCATAGGCTCCATCAAGAATGAATTACGTTCTGCCAAGATTAGCGTCAAGATTGTCACACACTACATAAGGAATGGCGTAGGATCTGCCATAAAAAAACATGGCGTAGACTCTGCTAAGACTGCATAAGTTCTGTCAAGAATGACATAGGTACTGGTAAGAACTGCGCATTATTTCATGCCCTTCTGCGACCTCCTGTCCTCGTGTTTCCTGATATCTCTTTCGTTGCTCCACACCAAAGACTGTTTTGCAGCACTGACCCTTTATAAATCTCGTTATGCTTTTCTTTTTCACTTTCTTGTGAGAGCACTTTTCATATACGGCCTGTTTCAAATTTCTCCACCTCCCTTCCTAAACCACCTTCAGTCAGTCAATTTACATGTCCCTACTGGAACTTCGCCTCCCTGACAGCTCTCCTATAGGCCTCTCTCTTGTAAGCAAGATGCCCTGTTGCTGATGCATCCATTCGCAGATAATCAACGACGTCTTGCAACCATCTTCGCCTTGGTCTTCCTCTTTTTCTTTTTCCCATTATGTACCCTTCCAAAACTGCCTTCCTAAACCATCCTACGGCGGATCGTATATTATGAAAGTGGACTGATTTAGCGATCTCATGAATCAGACGCCAGCTTCTCTCAGTATATACATGCACATTAACTCTTTGGAGTCCACGATAAACATTTACGACTGGGGGCTGTTTCTTGATGCTCTTCCGGCACAGAGACAAAATTTTCACAACTTGAGCTTTACTAAACTTTCGTTTTCTTGTGTGCGAATGCCTTTTCCGCCCCTTTTTGTTTAGAAAGGGCGAGATTAAGAAAAATATAATGTTCCATATGTTCAACATCAATGTGAAGAAGTCAGAAATAATGAAAGTAAGTATAGAAAACCAAGCAGCTATTAAAAAGTAGTGATCTGAACCTAACATACACAGATACATTCACTTACAAGCACCTGATAGAAGAACAAATAAAGACATAAAGAGTAGAATAAATAAAGCGAGAACAGCCTCCATTAATCCCAGTACACTACTAGAACCAAAGTAAAAAATGTTCCAACGCTTTAGGTTATCCATACTCCTCTATGAAGCAGAATCCTGGAAAACAAATGAAAAAAGAAACGGACTAATTATCCTCATTCCACACAAACTACCTCAGAATGACTCTGATTACTTACTACTGGCCACAGACAATAAATAATAGAGTCCTGCTTGCCCATTGTGAGCTAGAAGATATTTCATGGCATAACAGCAATAAAAAAAACCCCTCTGGAAATGGACTGGTTACTTGCTTCGAAGAGACCCCATCAACATCCCTAAAGCAGTGGCTGCGAGGGATACCCGTTTGGGGAAAGAGAGACCGACCAAAGACTACCTGACGGAGAAATGTAGAAGCAGAAATGAGTAGCAGCTGGGAATGCTGACTTATGAAATACAGTGGTTTCCAACCTGTGCGCCGTGTGCCAACAAATTTGCTCCGCTATCAGTTCGATAAGTTACATAGCTAAAATCAATATATGGTTCTGCGATTACGCACATAAGATGGTGGCACGCAACTTGCATCTATATAGTTTGAAAAGTAGTCTTCTATGTAAAAATGATGAGAGCCGCTGATGTAGTAGATATTATTGCCTACACAACGTAATACTCTATAAGAATTGAACTGGACCATTGAACTTGACGTTTGTCTGTCGTGTCACAATTTATCTCCCTGTTTTTGGGGCTGTTCTCTCTTTCCCCCCTCAAGCAAGTACGGAGCAAACTGGACTTCTGGAAAACTGTTTTCCTCGCCTGGGTAAGTAGTTTAACAAACTGTGGAAAAGGGGAAAAAACCGACGACATTTTCTGAACAGTGCATTGACAAATTAGACAAACGAGTTTTATGACCGAAAATCTACTTTCTTCACATGCTCGGCTGTAGACGGACAGGAGCCCTTTAACACGCCAAGCTAAAGCGTAGTTAATCCACTTTCCATTCCAAACCCACTTTAGCCACTTGTTTTGGGTTTTTTTTACCCCCCAACAGTGGTCGACTAGGGAGATATTCAAGAGGAGTTCCGAATATCAAAGCGAGTGACCTCCCTGGAGATACTTTGATATCTTTGGGGGATTTCCAATCTATGATTAAATCATGTGTCTCCGTTTCGCTTTTGGTTAGAGGCGGTGTTTTTGTGTTTCTGATTGTAAATAGGCGGCGTAAATGACGGCTAATCATAATCTTCTGAAAAAAAAAAACCAGACTACGAAAAAAAAAGCAAAAACATGGATGAAAACTTTTTTTTAAAACGAAGAATACTATATCAGAATTATTAACACTATAATCCCGATTAAGCTTTTAAGCAGGTGATTATACCAGAAGTTCTTAACCGGGATTATCCACCCCTTTGAAGTATGAGAATCAAATTATGAGACTATTGGAATCAAATTATGGAGCTATGGGAACCAAATGATGGGAGCATGGGATTCGATGTCCGAACAGTTTTAACTCTTTCAGCCCAAAACAGCACCGGCTGGGTTGGTAGATCTTGCACACCTATACAAATCAATGCTCAGAGCGATATATAATCAAAGTCCTAATTTTTTCTTTAAAAAAATAACATATTTCTAACCCAACCCGTAACTGTTAAATTACTGAATAACTTCTTTCCAGTTTCTTTCTACCAAAGCTTCTTATCAAAATTTATTATGGCAGAGCATGGAAATTAACTCAGGAGCAAAGGGGTTAACAAAAATATTATTTTAGATGTTTCAATTTTCTATTATATTCCTAGCTTTCCATACATAAATTAAAACCAACTTAATGTTCTGTTTGTTTTTTTTCTTTTGTTTTTTTTTAATAAGTAGAACTGATACCTAATAGAACTAGTCATAATGATAATTTCTGCAATCTGATACAAATTATGAGAAAATATTGAGTATGGTTTCACATTGGGCAATTCATTGTGAATGGGGGGGGGGTGGTGGGGGTGGAGGGAGTGTAGAGAGAGCGCTGGTGTGGTGATATACTGGGAAATCTTACGTGGGGTCTGTAATCCTAATATAGTTCATAACTCCTTGCCCTAAGCCTTCAGCAACAAAGAAAGATGCACTCAAATTGCGGCAACCCCAATGGTAAGAACGCAGATGGGTCATAGACGATAGTGGAAGGACATTCACAGTGCACTAGCATTGAAGAATTACTGAGGGTGTCACTAATGGCTGTACCACATTCAGCTTTATAAAGGAACAAAAAAATAATGTTACAAATTATTACAAATTATTGTTACAAATGCTGGAGTCGCCGGCAACATAAAAGTACACTTAACGCCTCCACTTTGAGACCATCGACTGAACGGAAAGATTCAGTGTGACACAGTGCGACTGCAGAATGTCTTGTGCGAAATTCAATAATCTGTAAAATAACTTTCATTTTTCATTGTAGTGTTTTCCCATCGCAACATATGGCCATGAGACTTTCACACTTAACACAACGGCTGAGAAACACATAAAAGCCTTTGAATGTAAATGCTATAGAAGAGTCCTTCAAATGTCATGGAGACAAAAAAAAGAACAAATATATTCAAACTACAAGACCAGAATTTAAGATTGAAGAAGGCTGGCTAGTAAGGAAAATTAAACAGAGAAAACTTAAAATATTTTGAACATATTAAACGCCATGACAATTTAAAGAAGACCATCTTGGAAGGGTACATAATGGGAAAAGGAAAAAGAGGAAGACCAAGGCGAAGATGGCTGCAAGACATCGTTGGCGATCTGCGAATGGACGCATCAGCAGCAAGGCATCTTGCTTACAACCGAGAGGCCTACAGGAGAGCGGTTAGGGGAGGGGGGGGGGGCAAAGTTCCACAAGGGACATGTAAATGACTGAACTGAACTTTGCCAGTGTAGTTACATCTACAGTACTAATCTGGCAAAAGCACTGGACCAGGTACCCACTACAATACATTCTCTTCAGGTCCCGTAGGACAAAAAGAAACACGCTGTAATATAATAGAATGAACGTGTTGAGGGTAAAACAAAGAACTATGAGTCAGCCTTAAGTCATCAGTTTTTGCACATTGCAAGATGTATCAAAAGCTCCTGTGCAGTAAGATCTTCTGTGCAGTAAGGATAATCCCAGCAAAGGCCGAAAAAACACTAGATTAGAAAAAAAAAAGTTATAAAGCTACAAGAAGGAAACATCATTGCTGTTTCTCTTTATTCTAGTATTAGTATTATTTTTTAATATTATTATTATTTGTACCGCCTGTTATTGTTGACACATACTATTAGCTTCAGAAAGACAAGACTTAACAAGAAGAAAAAAACAAACAAACAAACAAAACACTCTTTAGGAGTAGACATTTCGGACAGTCTTGAGAGTTTTAGACCAGCACTGTGGCAGATAGTTGAAACCGGAAGCTTTAGGCAATGGTATCCATTTTATATGCGATTATTCGATGATGCAATAAACCGTACAGACTATAAACCGCATGAGCAAACAGTTAATGGGTTACAGCTGTTCTTCGAAATACAAATACGATTCCCTGTTACATTCGGGAAATTTTATAACAGGGAGCTTCCGTTATTGAGTTATTCAAGCCCAAAGCTCTTTCTATATTTCAGGGTACTTCTACTTTTTTTTTAAACTCGGACACAGCTGGGAGCTGGATTTGTTTCAGTGGCACGACTGTGTATATGTTGGAACACGGCCATTGTGTCGGAATAAGAGTGAATTAACATGGGTGATTGTAAGAGCTTAAGTGGATCGAGAAAAAAAGTTTATCGGCAAGTTTCTAACACCATGTAGCTTACGATCAGTCCTACTATAGTTTCCAGGCAGGATGTTACAGGGTGCATCAACGGGCATATGAGATAAGCAATGATAGCGTTAACTGGCAAATACCGGTAAATTACCGAGAAAAAAAAAACGAGAAAAACCGAAACGTATGGAGGTCACCAATTACCGTAACTGGTTTATACAAAAAAAAAAAGAAAGAAAAACCTAGTAAAACGCAACCAGCGAAATCGGTTAGAGGATGGATAATAGGATCAGTAGACTGATGATGCTCAGTTTGCATGGAGGAATATCAGCTTTTGTTCAGCTTGTCAGCGTTTTGTAAGGATTAAAACACCGCTCACTAAGATCACAAAGATGTTTTTCGCGCGAACGTTTACTTTCTGCTCTTATTTGTAAAGAATCTTTATCGTCTTCATCTTCTTCGTTTCGCTTCTACCACCAAGATCGCCCTGTGATCCTACTGAATTTACTCCTGTGGTCCTCGATAGGTCCCGTGGTCCCCCTGTGGTCCCCAAAAGGACCACACGAGATCCCCGACAGGACCACAAGAGGTTCAGAGTATCGCAGGGATTGAGCCTGTATTCTCGGTGGGTCTCAGAAGCGGAAATGTGTGACGCCGTGGTTTTCGTTGCACCAGTAATCTAGAGATGGACTTTCTCACCGGAACACCTTGATGTGTTTTGGGATACCCGTGTATCCCCGCTGGTTGAGAGGTGGTTGCCCATCCAGTCCAGCGTTGGACTTTGTCACTGGAAAAACTCAGTGTGATTAGGATACGCATACATCCCCGCCGGGTGAGAAGTGGTTGCCTATCTAGACTGCACTGGTCCAGTGTCACCGATTTCAGCATTTTGTGGTCGTGCCTGCTAAATTTCCTAGTTGTGGCCAGGATGGAGCTTTTGTCCAGGAGGACGAATCCTAGCTACTAGTAAGTTTCATCCCTGGGTTGAACCGGTTTAGGCGTATTATTCCAATATGGGCGTGTTTAGGACGTGACCGACCTCTAGAGTGGAGGTGCCGTGACATGCGTAGCCATCAAGTTTCACCCCTGGGTTAAGCCCGTTTAGGCATATTTCACCAGTATGGGTGTATATCAAGAAGATCAAGAGGAAGACCAAGAGAAATGATACTGGACAGTCTGACGGGATGGTGTGAGAGGAGATCACCAACTGAACTGATGGCCTGCATGAAGGATCGGATACTCTGGTGAAGCATAATAGCCAACGCCAGTCGGCACGGCACATGATGATGATGATGGGTGTATATCGTACGTGGCCGGCCTCTAGAGCAGAGGTGCCGTGGTATGAGTAGCTCTCGCCGCGAGACTACTAGATATACCGATTAAGCTTCACTTTATCCTTTCCATCACCTTTTCACATCGGCGCTGCACGGCAACTCTAATTGCTTTTTCACATTTTCTTCATTGGCCAGGAGGAGTTTCAATCCATGCGCGGAATCCGAAGACTCTCGCCAGCAGTGTCTGAACCCCTGGGTTAAGCCGGTTCAGGCAATTCGCCCGATATAAGTGCACATAGGACGTGGCCAACCTCCAGACGAGAGGTGCCGTGATTTGAGAAGTCCTGACCTCGAGACTACTGATTACTTCACTTAATCCTTTCTTTCACCTTTTCCACAGTGGCGCCGTGCGGCAACCCCATTCACACTTTTTTTTCACTGGCTGGGGGGGGGGGGGGGGCGCTCCACTCCACGCATGGCAGCTGAAGAATCTCGCCAGCAGCGGGTTTTAAATCAGAGTTTTCCTTCTCTCAGATGAGCTACCATAGAAGACTCTGATCTACCCGAAACATATGGATTTCAGGCGCCATATATTCACCTTCGTCCCTTCTCCTGTGTTTGAACAGTTCCGCCACGAGAAGGCCAGGAGCTGGACTTGACTGTCAGAGGCTATTTGAGACACATGCCTCGGAGACATTTAAGTGAAGTGGAGAGCGTATCCTCCATCCTACCTCCGGCTATAACAGTCCTTAGAACAAAAACGTGTTTAGAAATGTATCGTATTACAGCAACTGAAACAGGGAGTTATCAAATGCTATGTGTACTCCACAATCCTCATATTTGTAAACAGAAACATGAGAAAGAAAAGATAAAAGTTAACTCTTTCGTGCCACGGAGGGATATAGTGTTAGTGTCGACACACTAGAGAGTGATATAGTCAGCATCACGCCTACTCGCCTGTTGACACACTAGAGAGTGATATAGTCAGCATCACGCCTACTCGCCTGTTGACACACTAGAGAGTGATATAGTCAGCATCACGCCTATTCGCCTTTTCTTCCCTAGCTCCAGGTGAAGCTGGGTACTTATTTCTGCAGCTCGATGCAGCCTCGGGTCGGATCCAAACCACCTTCTTTTGGCATGAAAGACAAATTCACTACTACCTCACCAGTCAGACGGCCTGATATTATGGCGAAATCCGTGGACAGAAAAGAAAAGAAAATATACTAAATCAGATGAAAATGAAACGAGGTATAACGAAATCTAAGAACCAGACAATGAAAATGTTTTAGTCATATCAAGAGACATGGTGCAATAATGAAGACCACAGTAGACGGGGAAAGTTGAACGAAAAGAGGAAGAGAGTGATAACAGTACGGATAAATGGAAAGCATAAGCAAGATGGACTGGAAATGACTTGGAACTGTGAACACACGAGACAGATCACGTTGAAGGGCCATTGCATTGAACTTCTCCTGTCAAGACGGCACAGAATGATGACGAGTGTATTCACTTTTTCTTCTTTATATGATTTTGACGCACTAAAGACATTATTTTCCTGTAGAACTCTCAGAGTTTTATTTTTCTGGGCAGTTTTTTTTTCAACCTCGTAGCTCATTCCATCAATAAATTGCTACACAAGAGGGCTCTGTCGTCTCGGGGTTAGACGATCGCCTCTGGTGTTGGGGGCTGCTGGTTCGAATCCCTCCAGAAGTGGTATAGTTTGTTTGCTTGTTTTTCTCATGAATCCTTCAATCACGAATTCCCCTGGTCTCTAGATGCTGGGACTGAACGTCCACGTGTGCATTGTCGACCACGTTAAAAATCTCTTGGTGGATGGAGGTCGTAAAAGATTGAGTCGTTGTCCAGAGAAGTGTAGGAAAAATCTACAAAGAAAATGGGCGCAGGCGCTTGGAGTGTCTAGGCTGCGTGTGGCACTCTTTCTGAAGTGGTAACTGGAACTACGGGCCGAGCACATAAGAGAATGCCCTGACGGCGATGAAGCCACTTTTCGAGCAACAGACTCTACCGAACTTGTTATAGAGCAGTACTCACGCTCTCTGTTTTCAGTCGGTCACGAGACTGTAAACTCCGCGAGTTGCCGAGTCCACAGCTGGGGACAATAAGGGGAGGGACAGGACCAAAACCCATTTGAAACCCAAAATCCATGGCCTATGCACTGCCTTACTGGGTGCCCAGGCTCAAACCCATAACTAACCTACAAGCCAGGATCTTCCCCTCCCAAGATACTGTATTCCAGTCAAGCATCACATCATATACATCCATACATCACAGAAAGCATGAAATACACATTACCAAGTCATCAATTATAATACTTGAACGTTTTATTATCCATTTACATGGAATATGGTAGACACAGGTACATTACACTACACAGATACATTACTTATAGAGAATATACAACACACATCATTGGTATATATCAGGCATACTAATCAATAATAGAATGCTCTCAACTAAATCACCTCCTTCTTCTTCGTACGTACATTGGCGATGACGCGTGTTACCCTGATTTTTGCGATGCGCCTTTTGGCTGAGTACCTCCGACTTCAGCACCACGACTAAGTCAACTAAATAATAAGCTAAAGTGGCCGCGGCTGTCCTGCCCTCAACCCCCCCCCCTTCCAAATCACAATGCACATTATACATCTCTGAGGCGTGCCAAGGCACTTATGAATCTGCAGCCTTCTGCAAAACTACACCACAATCTCTATGAATGATCTATGTGCCAGTGCACTGCATCTCACGGCTGACCTGTCTGGACTCTCCTCCTCACTCCATGAATAATCATATGTGCTAACGCACTATTTCTCTGCCTCACTTCATGAATATTTACCATTGCTAAACGCACTACTCTCAGCCTCACTTCGACGGCTCCATTGCTCCCACATCCTTGGTGTAGCTGTTGTTGTCTTGATCTTCATCCCAATATACATCTTGAATAGCCTACAACAGATCCACATGAATATAACAGCATATGGGGCATCGCTTGTGCCCTTCAAGAAACGATATTAGAATCAATCACCCAGATACTTCTCCACACTGATCGTGCAGTACACATGCTTATTCTGCATATCACACACAAAAATATATATATATATATATATATATATATATGTATATATATATATATATATATATATGAATACACAGCATTGAACATTATTCATCATGAATCACAATCATATATAACACAGATATTGGCCGGCTGGGCTAAGAGCTACATATGCAACCAACACAGACGAGATTGACTTGCCTGCCATAGGCCTCTGGTTTTACTACTTCTCCCCCCCCCCCCCCCCACGCATTCCTCGGTATTTATAGGTCCTATCTTCCCGATCACGTGACGAGCGACTCGGTTTCTCTCACCCCGTACACTGGTGGGAGTACCGAATATTCCTTCACACGGTCACTTGATACGGTGTTTCTGGCCGCTTTCTGTCCACATTTATTTTACCCTTTCTCTACAAGGTAAGCAGATAATGCATCGTTCGTCGTCGTCGTCATCATCATCATCATCATCATCATCGCCTTTCACTCCCTTGAGAGCATAGGCCAGAGATAAAAGCTCTCAAGTCATCCCTGTTCTTGGAATTATTCTCTGCTTCCTTCCATGTGTATCCCTTGTCTCTGAGCACTGCCATAATTCTCTTCTTCAAGTAAGTCTAGGTCTTCCTCGTTTTTCTATTTCCTTCAGTTGCATCGTTCATAGTAAAACGTAAATTGAAAGATGAACAAAATCAAATATTTCAAGCAGGTTGAAGTTAGCAGACAATAGAAATCATATCCTATAGATCATCATCATCGTCATCTTTATTATCATTCATCATCATCCTTTCGTGCCGTCTCACCACGGAAGGTTGGCTGCAATGAATCTGCACTCTGTTGTTTCTTGTCTTTGTAGACCACTCGGCCAAGCTGGTCCATGTCCATCTCTTGATGTTGTTCCCTCATCAGTGTCGCTGTCTTCATCTTGTTCTTTTCCCTTCGATCTTGCCCTCAAGAAGGGTCTTCAATATAGTTGTGTGTCACTTGAAATACCCAAAGTATCTTAGCTGTCTTGGGTTTTTTTTAAATTTTCAGTATTTCTCTTTTCACTTATAGCCGGTTTAGCACGTCTTTGTTTTCTTTTCTGTCCTTGGGATACGCCCTATTTTTCTATATACCTACATTCCAAGGGCCTCAGTTTTCCTTTCTGTCCTTGGGATACGCCCTATTTTTCTATATACCTACATTCCAAGGGCCTCAGTTTTCTTTTTTGTTGTCTTATTCAAGGTCCAGGTCTCTACACCATAAAGGAACATGCAGTTTATGTAGTATTTTACTACGGGTAATCTCAGTTTGGACACATTAAACGTCATGATAATCTAGAGAAGACCGTTTTGGAAGGGTACATAATGGGAAAAATAAAGAGAGGAAGACCAAGGCGAAGATGGCCAATCATCGTTGATGATCTGCAAATGGATGCATCAGCAGCAGGCCATCTTGCTTACAACCGAGAGGCCTACAGGAGAGTTGTTAATGAGACAAAGTTCCGAAAGGGACATCCACATGAATGAATGAATGAATCTCAGTTGGTATAAATATTTGAGAAGAGAAGGAGATACAAAAAAATCCTGTAAAAATAATAATAATAATAAGAGACAGACAATGTACATTCATAGGACATGCAATGAAAAGAAAATTGAAAATATAGAGGGGAAAAATAGCGAGGAAGACCAAGAGAAATGATAATGGACAGTCTGACGAGACTGGGTGTGAGAGGAGATCACCAACTGAGCTGATGGCCTGCTTGAAGGATCCTGTACTCTGGAGATGCATAATAGTCAACGCCTGTCGGCACGGCACCTGATGATGATGATGATGAATCTCACTTTGTGTGATATTTGTTTCTATATTATTATCTTTCTCGTTCTGCAGAAGGTGTTTTTGTCTAGCCATTCCTATTCTTCTATTAATTTCCATTTCACATTTTCAATCCTTATTATCATCTGTCCTAGATACCTGAAGCTTTTCACATATCCTATAACAGGAACTTCCAAATGCCACTTAATCTTCAGGAACACATGGTTTTTATTGTAATAACACAGAGAGAGAGAGAGAGAGAGAGAGAGAGAGAGAGAGAGAATGAAATAACAAACAAATTTTATATCAAAAGATAAATAACTGAGCACTCAAGTCTGTATGACGTTTTGCCCTTCATAAATCAATCTTCTTTCTCTATCAGATATTCTATTTCAGAGAGAGAGAGAGAGAGAGAGAGAGAGAAAGAGAGAGAGAGAGAACACACGAACGAAGATACTTTATTTTCAAAGAGTTAAGAATTGGGCACGTAGTCCCATTCATCATGCAGCTTTTACGCAGTCACAGACATTCAGGATTTGTTAATGAGCATGAAGTAAGAATCAAATGAATACATAACTAAATAATAAACTATCTTTTATCCATACAGCCCATACTCTGATTTACGCAACCACATGAAATAAACTTAATTACATTCTGACGTTCATTTTAAACTAACAAAAGCAGTATAAAAAATACAACAATCAGGCCACACTTTAAATCAATTTAGACTTTGACAATATATATATATATATACATATATATATATATACACTTTTCATATATGCAAGTACATGCAGATTATATATATATATGTATATGTATATATATATATTCATTTGCGAATGCAAGTACGAGGGCCATGCTGAAAGTCTTTAGCAAACATTTTTTAAATCAGAATTTATAGATAGAGAAAATATAAATGTATCACCTTAATGTGCATCCGTTTATTCACTTTTTCAACATAATCTCCATTTCTCTACACACATTTTTCCATCGCTCTGCAAGTTTGGAAATACCTCCCGGTAGAATTCCGTCCCAGCTGACCGACGGCACAGACGCACTGCTTTCTGGATGTTTTCTCTGGTGGGACGCAGCGGGCACCAACCTTTCTATAGCCTAGGGTTTCAATCATTTTCTGTAGTGCATTGTATCCTATTCCAAGATTTGCAGTGATTTCAGATACTGTGACACGTAGGTCTTGTTTAATGATGTCGTCAACCTTTCCACGTTGCGTTCAGTAGAGGCAGTTCGAGGGTGACCTCTGCGAGGCATATCTTGGATGCTCGTGTTTTCATATTTGAAATGTTTCACCCACCTTCTAATACTGCTAGCATCCATACACACATCTCCAAGTTGAAATCTTTGGTGAATTTCAGCAGCGGATATTTCCTCGTTAACAAATAACTCGATAACAGCACGTTGACGAAACGAAACTTCAGCACCCGTCATTTTGTTTCTGCTCCGCGTGGTCACGTGACACATGCTGGTGACGTCATATGACCTCTACATGAAGTGCAAAGGATGCAGTTAAGGTGATACATTTATATTTCCTCAGTCTATAAATTCTGATTTTTAAAAAACCTTTGCTCACGATTTTCGGTATGGCCCTCGTACATACTACATATGCACGAACACATGCAGACATATACGTATCCACCTACATATACGTATGCATACACATAAATATATGCTGTCTTATACGTGCACATACATATATACTATACATTTACATATATATGTATATACACACATGCATCCATAGATATATACACTACGTATCTGTAATACACATGCGTATATAATACATGTACATAATACATATATATGCATACACATACACACATGCATATATATAGTCAGTCATTTGTATGTCCCTTGTGGAACTTCGTCTCCCGAACAGCTCCCTTGTAGGCATCTCGGTTGTAAGCAAGATGCCCTGCTTCTGATGCATCCATTCGCAGATTATCAACGATGTCTTGCAGCCATCTTCGCCTTGGTCTTCCTCTCTTTCTTTTTCGCATTGTGTATCCTTCCAAAACGATCTTCTCTAAATTCTCATGACGTTTAATGTGCCTGAAATATTTTAGTTTTCTTTTTTTAATCCTTTTTTAGTCGCCAACTTTATCTTCTTGTAAGACATACACACATATACAAATACATACGTACACATGTATACACATACACATAAACACAAATACATGTTAAGGAGGCATATAGTCCATCTCAAACACATATTAACAATGTCTGAAGATATAAGAGCGAATAGTACTTATATATTTCACAAGAGTTGGTAGGGCATTCCAAAGGTGAAGAGCTGAGTAAGATAAACTTTTTTTTTACATGTCAAGCCTTGTTTGTGGTTTCAGAAGAATACAATTACTTAGACGTTGGCTGTGTTTTTGTGTTATATTTAAACAATGACCACAAATAACGTGAATCATTGTGCGACAGAATTTTATGAGTTAACTTGGTTTTGTTGAATAGAAATCTCCTTTTTGATGGGTAAAATCTCAAACTGTCTGTCCTTATTTGTAATGTGTACTGCATGTTTGAAGCCCATAAGCCTTACCGTTGGTTTTTTAAGTTAGTAAAGTCTTTTCATGTTTGACATGGAGCAACCAACCCAGATTGTGGAACAGTAGTCCACGTATGTTTGTATTTGTGATATGTTGTGTAGCTGCATAGTATTCTCTCTCTTAGGAGAAAGAAAGAGAGAGAGAGAGAGAGTAGAAGACAGAAAGAGCGTGGAAGAGAGAGAAGATTATATTAATAATTCTATTTGTTGTATTTTAACTAGTGCAGCGATATCACATCCCATGTCTTTGGTACTTTTTTTATATTGTTGAATGTGTGTGTCGGATACGTAATAATACAATGTATCAGAATTCTATCATTTGAAATTTTTCTCACCCCCTTATTTATTTATTACTACTTGTACTAAAATAAATCTGTTTGAAAACTGAGTGACGGTTGAATGATTAAGAGCTGAATGTCAAGCAAGTTAGTACGCCCAATTCTTAACCCTTTGAAAATATACTTCGCTCCTTTCTCGTCGCTTCTCCCGTTCGCTCGGTCTCACACGAGAGAATAACCCAAGCCAGAAACTATACAACTCGTAACGGAAAACAGAACAGCTTGTGTGATAGGTTTCGTGGCAGTAACTTGTACGGCAAACAAAATTGCGCAGAGAACTTAACATAAGCACTGATGCACAGACTTTCCCCGAACACAGCTCCACCTGATATTTCTGCCTCCGCTATGCAAGAGCACTAATTCTTACGCGAATAAGTACGTCTTACACTCCGTCAAATGTGAATATACAGATAAGTGCAACCGGCCTTCGACAATAGCGCAGTAATGTTGCATTAATCCTTAACGAACAAACAAACAGATTGAAAAAAAAAAACATTGAATTCGTGATTGTCAGGAAAACAATAGAAATGCATTAGTTCTCCTTGTGTCGCTGCAAAGAGGATTGAAAATGTATGATATTGCGGTTATGTAACAGTATCATTACGAAGGGTTGGTGCCCTTGTGTGGCAAGTGCGGTGTTTATACGAGAATTTTTTAGACCATATGATTTGCTGTAAGAACAGCTATTGATGAAGTAAACTAATTTGCATACTTTGGCAGCTACATAGACCAGGATAGTGACACCAGGAAGAAAGTTTGAATTAGA
Organism: Achatina immaculata; assembly: GCA_009760885.1. Lineage (NCBI taxonomy): Eukaryota > Metazoa > Mollusca > Gastropoda > Stylommatophora > Achatinidae > Lissachatina > Lissachatina immaculata. The sequence goes on from CM019702.1 coordinate 10,365,973, forward strand.
ATTGCACAAGCAGCATTGTCCTTCAAAATATCTTGAGAACATGTGGAATTCAAAAATTATAAGCACAAAGACCAAGTTAAGATTATTCAATTCAAATGTGATATTCAACCCTCATTTATAAATGCGAAAGTTGGAAATAAACTAAAGAAATAGACAAGAAATTAGACTCTTTTGAAAACAAATGCCTAGGGAAAATACTTGGTATAAAGTGGAATGAATTTAAGAACAACACAGAGATAAGACAGATGAACAAACAATAACCTGTCTCATTGGTGATCAGAAAAAGATGATGGACATATGTAGGCCATGTGATAAGAAGAAACAATCAGAGAATACCAAAACCAGCTATCAAGTGGAACACAACAGGCCGGAGAAAAATAGGTCGACCACGTGAAACTCTAAAGAGGACATTGTTAAGAGAAGCCAGTTTAGTGGGCATGAAATCCCTTGATGAAGTTGAAAAACTCGCTGAAAACAGGAAAACTTGGCAAACAACTATGCGAGCCCTACGTGACGTTCAACGGCAGAAGAAGATGGAAAATTTGCTGTAAGTTTAAAATAGTATTTTATAACGTAATATCGGCAGTCGGTATTAAATGTTGAGAAATTTTCGAGCTGCGTTTTTGCTGGCTCACTTTGTACATTTAGACTTTAGTAATAATATTTATTTTATTCTTGGAAGACAGTTTGTGAAACAGCTCAGTGGTGTTTGTGGAGGCTGCAAGACGTGACCATCTGTGGCAGTTGCTAGACATGGATGTTTGTCGAAGTTGCCGGACATGAGTGTGGAAGTTGCCGGAAATGACTGTTTGAGGAAGTTATCAGACTTGACTGTCTATGAAATTTGCCAGACATGGCTATGAAAGTTGCAAGAAAAGCCTGTTCGTGGAGGTAGCCTCATATGACTATTTGTGCAAGTTCCAGACCTGACTGTTCATGGAAGTTGCCAGACATGACTGTTCATGGAAATTGCCAGACATGACTGTTCATGGAAGTTGCCAGATATGATTTTACGTAACAGTTTTTCTAACGGCTAATTTGATTGCTTAATATGCTGCTCTTGCAGCACACTATATTTATGGTTCCAGGTCCATTTTTTTCCTCCGTGCGCTTACTTCTGACTAAAAAAAAAACGCGGTCACAGTCAGTAGTTGCTCGCCATTTGACAAGTTCTCCCGCCAGCCCAGATTCTCGAAGGCTGGTGGAAAGATCTCTCATGGATAACCTTCAAATGTCTTTAATATAATTATTATCCCTGTCTGGAGCATAAGCCATTAACAAAGGCCCTCCTTTTATTTCTGCCCTGGGCTGTTTCTTCTATCCGTCTCCAAGTGTAGTCAATCTTTCTGGTACCTGTTTCCAAGACTTCTTCGCCAGGTGTGTCTAGGTCTTCCTTGTTTCGTATTTTCTTGGGGGAATTCCAGGTGACAGCTTGTTTGGTTATGTTCGTGGCAGGCTTACCAAGTGTACGTCCTGTCCATCCCCATTGTCTTTTCATTATCATTTCTTTCACTGCTGGTTGGTTGGTTTTTCTGCCATAGCTCTCCATTACTGATTGTGATACTGGCGCTGCAGTAATTCTAAAAACATAATTATGCTCATGTAGATTTAATGTTCAATACCAGTGTTGAAGAGCTACGCTGGAACTATATAGCTGTATACTAAGTGTTCAGATTGTGGTTCTTCTGGTCCCCACACCCTCTTTTTTTCCTTCCGAAGTTAAAAAAAAGCATTCTTATGGTGTAATTTTTCGTAAGGCAAAGGTATGGAACTCTAGGGAATTAAACTGTGGAAGGATTCGCGATTTTGATATTCATCATCATCATCATCATCATCATCTTTCACTCCCTTGAGAGCATAGGCCACGGACAAAAGCTCTCCAGTCATCCCCGTTCTTGGCTCAGTTTGGATGTCGGTTCTGCAACAGAAAGGAAGCTGCAGATTCTGGTACTGTGTAGTTGTAACTCTTGAATGTGGAGCTTTGGTGTCTGAATCCTCTGTTCTCGGCCAGGATAATTAAAGGGGCAGTGGTAAAGAACAATGCTGTAAAACTTGGACTCTGGCAAACATAACAGAACCGTGGCGATGCACACACACACAAAAAAGTGCATGTTAAATGACAGCAAAGATAACCTTTCTGCCCATTACCATTAATCTGTTTCACTCAAACAAACTTTTCTGTTGTCTGGATATCATCATCATTAACCCGCTTCATTCAAACAATGTGTTGTCTGGATATCATCATCATTAACCCGCCTCATTCAAACAAACTATGTGTTGTCTGGATATCATCATCATCATTAACCCGCCTCATTCAAACAAACTATGTGTTGTCTGGATATCATCATCATTAACCCGCTTCATTCAAACAAACTATGTGTTGTCTGGATATCATCATCAATAACCTGCCTCACTCAAACAAAATATCTGTTCTTTTGATATCATCATCATCAACAGGTGCCATGCAGGTAAGTGTTGGAGGCCACGATTCTCTACAGATCTCGCTCTTTGATATTTTCCATCAGCCCAGCTAGTGATTTTTTTTTTGCCATTGTGTTAGACGGTCGATAATTTGTTTTTCCTCCTGTTCTTCCCATGCATCTCTTTCAACTTATCTCCCCTGTTGTTGTGACGTTTTCAAGCCCTCCTCTTCTCATTGTATGTCCAATGAATGATGACTGTCGCTTTCTTATGGATTTAATTAGCTTCATATCTGCATTTGCTTTTGTCAGACACTCTCTGTTTGTCATCTTTGTTGTCCGTGGTATTCTTAACGTTCTTTAATGAGCGGCATCTCTGTTGACTCTAGTGATCTTTCCATCCGTTCGTTGACTGTCCATGACTCACTTCCGTAGAATAGGACAGGCGCAGTGGCAGTCTATGTGGTTAGAAAATTAAGCATCGATCTTTGAGAATAAGGTTTTACGGTTTTAAGATCTAAGCTCTGAAGAAAGCCATCAAGAACAGGATGTTTTAACACTACAAAGATTTAACTGAGGAGCAAATACTTTCTTCAGAAGTGGATATGGCTTGGTATATAATAGAGTCTCGGCTTCTCAGACTGAATGAAGTATGGAATACCCTAGATGGCGAACTCTTTCTGTTGGTAAGTGAGTCCTACTAGCGTACTGGGCGAATCTGTGATGTGAGGATTCCGGTGAGGAGATGAGAGCACATGTGTACTTGCCCTACGTTAAATGAACACTAAATCTCTCTCTCTCTCTCTCTCTCTCTCTCTCTCTCTCTCTCTGAACCTTAAGTCCCCAGGGCACATGGGGCTTCCGCAAGGGTTTTCCACAAATGCCTGTCCTTTGCCTTTTTTCTCCGCTCTTGCCCAGATGAGCCCTCTGTTGCTCAACATCCTCTCTGTTGTTCTTCTCCATGTCTCTTTTGGTCTACCCTTACTTTTGTTCCCCTGTGATGTCCATCTTAGTGCTATTTTTGGTAGTGAGTTGTCACTAAGTCTACATGAGCATAATTATATTTTAAAAATTACTGCAGCACCAGTATCACCATCAGTAATGGAGAACAAAAAAAAACCCCAACCAACAATGAAAGAAATGATATTGAAAACACAATGGGCATGGACAGGGCATACACTTCGTAAGCCTGCCACGAACATAACCAAACTAGCTGTCACCTGGAATTCCCCCAAGAAAATATGAAACACCTGGCGAAGAAGTCTTGAAACCCTCTCGTCAACCAGATGTTTCAAGGCTGGGGAAAGAAGTCTTGAAACCCTCTCGTCAACCAGATGTTTCAAGGCTGGGGGAAGAAGTCTTGAAACCCTCTCGTCAACCAGATGTTTCAAGGCTGGGGGAAGAAGTCTTGAAACCCTCTCGTCAACCAGATGTTTCAAGTCTGGTGGAAAAATCTCTCACGGATGTCCTCCAAATGTCTTTTCATAATTTCATACTTAAGATAGAGCGTAGTAAGTAAAGATGATTCAACGACACAAAATCAAAGAAATGTATGTGCTTGTGTTTTCCGAAAGGAAAAAAAAAAATCTTTCACTTCGCAGTCTCGCTAACCTGTTGACAACTGTTAGGAAAACATTGCTTCTCATTCTCGAATGTGATTTGTTGTCCCAAACACTTAACGCCTAAAGCAGTCCTATCAAGCTAACCACAGAGACATTTGAGAGATACGATGTTAGCGCCAATAGGTTTTTTTAACCCCCAAGGTACACGGTAGGGTTATGTGGCCTTGCATCACATCTGATCGCCTCTCCTTTCCTCAATTTCAGAATGTGCCAGGTACCGACTTGTATAAACAGAGTAACTGCGTTGCCTCTGACCGGACTTTAAATTGAATTACCTAAATTCTGTGGACAGCACGCCACCACTGGGCTGTTTATTTATTTTGCTTTTCTTAGGGAGACGCCATCTTTATGTTGGAACTGATAAACTCTTGACTACTGAGCAGATCAGGAAAGCATTTTTTTTTTGACTGTTACTGCTCCAGCTTTGTGATGATTTGCTATCTTCAGAATTTAAGGTAAAAGCAGAGAAGGCTTGATTGTGACATAGTTTTATTATGGCATAGCTTTATTGTGACAAGCTTTATTGTGACAAATATTATGACCTTTGAAAGAGGGCATGGTGTTGGTGGTCATATTTCACTTCACCTCTTGGCACGCTAGAGGGTGATTCGATCAGCATCACACCTGAGAGTCTTTCCTTTCCAAGATATAGGATGGGTCAGGTACCCATTTCTGTAGCTGGATAATGATCGCTTGGAATTTAGGTAATTTATAATTCAGTCTTCTCTTTTAGTTACTTTTGACTATGGGACCTGTATCGTTGAAGCATAACTAATATTTCATGTAATTTTTTTAACAAAGTTATTATTTCTTCTTAATCTCTCTTCTGTCTAACATAAGAGTTTACCCCCAACATTGCTGATTCGAAACCTCAGTATTTTCCAACTTTACACGGCCAACAGAAGAGTCGAAAGATTATGCTGGATCAATGTTCAGAGTCTTCTTCGCACATCTGTGAATTACTCAATCAAACATGTTCTTTTAAAATACGCCAGTTATCAGTTAAGATCGTTAAGAGAGGCCAAATTAGTAGACATAAAATCCTTTGATGAGGTTGAAAAGCTCGCTGAAAACAGGAAAACTTGGCGAACTGTCATACAAGGCCTATGTAACGTTTAACGGCACGGGAAGCATGTAAGATGTAAGAAATATTTGTGTGGATATCCTGAATACTATACTCGTCAAATTTCCTTCGTTCGGTTCAGGTTTGCTCAGATCTGTATCACAGTAAAAGGAACTACCAGTCCTTGTCAAACAAACTGGTGGTTCGGTCGAGTCAGATGCTAACGAAAAACATCCTGGAAGATAAATCTCGAAGAGAGGATGGAGGGGTTCTTTTTTTATGCCAGTTTCTACCATCTCTGCTAGATTTACGGACGTATGGACCGCCAAAGAAGTAGCAGACATAACGCAGAGACAATTGAATCTCGTCACGACATGGTGGAAAGATCGCAACGGGACAATTAACCCAAAAGAAAAGCCGAACTATTATGTTGTTCCTTGGATAACCGAACATAAAAAGCTGAAATGCCAAGGGCGCACTGTGAAAATACCTGCATAGAAAGATGTCACATACTTAAATAGTTGGGGATTACCTTCGGCAGATGCCTGTTCTTCAGGCAACACGTGGACGGGACGATATTGAAAGCAACGAAAGGCCTAGCGCCATTCAAAATAATAGCAAATATGAATCTATAATAAAAAAAATTATATTCTCAACAATGAAAGCGCTGGTACTGTCAAGACTGGATTATGGCATCGAAAACCAGGTGATGCGTCGCGAGCTGTTGGCCAAACTATGAGAGTCACAAATCTCCTCCATAGCATGGATTTATTGCCCAGGACATGGTTGTATCAAAGGTAATTAAATGACAGATAAACTTGCAAACAAAGCAACAGCCCTGGGCAACCTACAAATGGACAAAACAGACATAACAGCCACCCTATCAAAATTACAGGGAGATGAGCAAAAACGTTTTGAATGCAGAACCTATCACCAAAGACTATGGGAATGTGGAATAACGAAAGGCAGTGGCAGACATTCAGAACTTTGCGGAAAAGATCGACCTGCATTCAGTCAATTTCCCATTGGCACTGTCACCCTTCATACACTACGAGGTTGAAGGCTGATCAGCACATGGCAGTGTCCTAAGTGCAAGGAGGCCCATCTCTAGGCCACCAGCAGAGCATGGCCGTTCTTCAAGTTCAAACTCAAGGATCCTGCCCTCCCCTTTGCAAACTCGCTGGAAGAGTCAGAAAGAGGACTAGGGCAATGGGGGGCTGGATATATACTAGTTACCCAGGGGAAGCAGGTGAGCTCTCAAACTTTGTCCCCCGAAAAGAGTCAGCGATTACTACCAAAAAAATTAGCTTTATTAATCACACATTTTTTTCTGTTTTACTCCTGACAGATGATTATCATTAACTTCCTGGTATATAACTAAGTCCATAAATGACAAATGTGACATTTCTTACACCACAGAGGCGTTGTCACAAAAAAGAAAAAAACAAACCCACAAGCGGAGGTTCTGTGACGACATCTTGTGATGAAGGAGTTATGTTGACCTCTCTGTGCAAGAACAAAGAAAGTGAAAAAGCATCAAGGTCGGAATACTAATGCTGCTTACAGCATGAACAGCATAGGTATGAACAGCACAGGTATGAACAGTTCAGGTAACTTTAGCTGTACGTTTTCGAAAATAAAAAAAAATACTGTAAGAAGTGAAGATGATGTCCGGCTTGGCCGTCGGTGATCAAATTCTGACATACCAGGGCCAGAGTTGACGAACCACAGCTGACCAAGACACTGTCCCACCTCTCCGTTGGTACCCCCAGTAACGGGCATAGCCTGGCTAACGGGGCAGGGATCGCCATAATCCTCATGGACGTGGAGTCTGCCGAAGAAGCATTGCGCACCTCCTGCTTTTTACCTCCACGTGGGGACTTTTAAAAAAACACAGCCGCCATAACCCGCTCCCAGTCCGACACGATGCTGTGTTTCAACATCTTCACTGCATCGGCTGCAAAGAACACCAGCTTGCAGTATCATGGAAACAGGGGGAGAAAACTGTAAACCTTTTTCAGTTGTTGAGTTGGATAGCAATATAAGTGTTTCCATTGCACGTTCCCATATGTTTGTGTAAAATTTATCTGAAAAAAAAAGAAAAAATATTCTAGGGCATAGGGTCTCAATCTTTTCTTTCAGGTGGTGGACCCCTGAAACCAATGAAAATCCACCCCAGAACACACCCACCCCATCCCCTTTTTCAATCTCCCACCGCTTAGCATTAACTTTTTTAAAGAACCTCCACAATTCCCGATATCCTACATAATCTAGACATGTTAAGCGGTCGCTCATATGGTCATTCTCGGCCTCCTGGTTGAGAACCGCTGTGCTAGAGAAAGTTTTCACTCATAATTATTCTAGCTCTTTAAATATCAGTTTAGATTGCTCCATTAAATTTGATATATGGATCCACAGTTTTCTTATTTTACTCGTCAGTTTGAAAATTGTACACCATATTCACTTCATTAACTTCTGTTATTCTGTTACTGGACACATATTTTCATTTTTTTTCTACATCATATTATCACCTTCGCATATTTTTCTCTCTCGGTCTGCTAATCCAGTTCTACTGGGTTCAAGTCCCAGCAGTGAGTTATTTCTTTTTCTGATACCACCACAGCAAATGGATGCCAAAGAAATCTGGAAATGTAATTGGTGCCAGGCGTGATACTGACCACACCACACTTTCATGTGCAGATGGTCTTGGAAATACGGACCTAACACCGTATCTCTAATAAGCCTTGATGGCGTTGAAAGGGATCTTTTACTTTTTTTTTACATATTTTTCCGTAACATTTTGTTACCTCCATATATTTTTCTGTCATTTTATTCTTATCTTATATATCTTATATCCTTCCCATGCCGTTAAACGTCACATAGGGCTCGCAAGGTAATTTGCCAATTTTTCCTGTCTTCGGTGAGTCTTTCAACCTCATCAAGGGATTTTATGCCTGTTAATTTGGCCTCTCTAAAATGTCCTCTTCAGAGTTTCACGTGATCTGCCTCTTTTTCTCTGGCCTGTTGTGTTCTACTTGATAGCTTGTTTTGGGATTCTCTGATCGTTTCTTCTCATCAAGTGACCAACATATGTCCATCTCCTTTTCCTGATCACCCATGAGACTGGTTGTTGTCCAGTCATCTGTCTTATCTCTGCGCTGTTCTTGAATTCGTTCCATTTGATGCCAAGTATTTTCCTTAGGCATTTGTTTTCAAAAGAGTCTAATTCCTTGTTTATTTCTTTAGTTGTTTTCCAGCTTTCGCATGCATAAATGAGGGTGGATATTCCATTTGAATTGAATAATCTTAACTTGGTTTTTGTGCTTATAACTTTTGAATTCCATATGTTCTCAAGATTCTTGAAGATTGATGCTGCTTTTGCAATTCTAATTCTAACTTCTTTCTAACCCCTTTCTCCCACTTTTTCTCCTCTCTCTCCACCTCTTCTTTACGATTGGCTCTATCTGGCATCTTTTGTTTGGAGGCATCGTGGTCTTTCCTTCTCCCGTCTACCACACACATTTCTGTTTCCTACTTGGAGGAAGACACATTCAGATAAGTTCTTCGTGTTTTTGTTTCGTTGTGTATGTATCCTGGAATAAGGCTCACGCCGAAATATTGGATGTTGTATGTTTTTCATTTATACATTCTCATACTTTCTATTCGTTTTTTTTCTCACTTTACTCACTCCCTCCCTCACTTTGTAAAACTGCACCATACACCTCTGTCTACCTTATTAATTCTAACTTCCTTTCTGGTGTCACCATCCTGGTCTATGTAGCTGCCAAGGTATGCAAATTGATTGACTTGTTCAATATGTGTCTCTTCTACGTATATTTTTCCATTTTGATTAATGGGAGTTTTCATTATTTTTGTTTTGTCCTTGTTAATTTCAAGTCATATTTTGCTAGTCATTTTATTACTACGATATTTTTATCCCATGCATTATTTTATTACCTCGATATATTTCTTCTCTGAATCATTTTATGACTACGATATATTTTCCTATATCATTTTAATACCTCTACATACTTTGAACCTTGAACTTTTTACTCCCCCATCTTGCCTCCACATATTTTTCTATCTCATTTTGTTACTCCATATATTTTTCTATCTCATTTTGTTACTCCACATATTTTTCTATCTCATTTTGTTACTCCACATATTTTTCTATCTCATTTTGTTACTCAACATATTTTGCACAACATTTTATTACGCCTATATGGAATTTTTATGCATTTTATCACTTCTAGATTTTTTTCTAGATCATTTTGTTTACCTGTGCATACTTTCCTTAGTTATTTTATTAACTCTGCATACTTTCCTAAGTCATTTTATTACTTCTGCATACTTTCCTAAGTCATTTTATTACCTCTGCGTATTTTCCTACTCATTTTCTTACCTCTGCATACTTTCCTTAGTTATTTTATTAACTCTGCATACTTTCCTAAGTCTTTTTATTACCTCTGCATACTTTCCTACGTTGTTTTATTACATTAGAATTCTTCCACATCATGTTATTATTTCCATATAATTTCCTACGTGATTTTATTACCTTCACATATTTCTCTCTCTCTCTCTCTCTCTCTCTCTCTCTCTCTCTGAACCTTAAGTACCCATGGCACATGGGGCTTCCACAGGGGTTTTCCACAAATGCCTGTCCTGTGCTTTTTTTCCGCTCTTGCCCAGGTGAGCCCTCTATTGCTCAACATCCTCTCTGTTGTTCTTCTCCATATCTCTTTTGGTCTACCCTTACTTCTTTTCCCCTGTGGTGTCCATCTTAGTGCTATTTTTGGTAGTGAGTTGTCAGTCATTAGGAGCACATGTCCCAACCATCTCTAGCGTCTTTCCTCAATAATTGCTGTCAGTGGCTTCATCTGCATTTCTGTCAACAAGATGTTATTTCTTACGTTGTTTAGCCAACATATTTTTCTACATCGCTTTTATTACCTGCGGATATTTTCCTACGTCATTTATTTACATGTGCATATTTTCCTATGTCATTTTTATTTATTTATTCATCTTTTCCTACTTCATTTTTATTACCTGTGCGTATTTTCTTATGTCATTTTATTACCGTTACATACTTTCCTATTCATTGCCTCTCTATATTTTCATACGTTATTTTATCTTCACGCATTTTTGTGCAAAGCTGTACAGTGACTGTGCTATTTTCACATGTGCACTAAAACAAGAACTGAAAATAATCTTTAATCAGAATCCCGAGGTCCGATGCAGTCCAACGCCATGTCCATCTTGCTGGGTCTGGACCATGGGTACCACGGAAACATCAGTCAGGACATACTCGACCTCCTCAATGAGACAGACTTCTACGATGCTTTGCAAGGCGAGCTGACGTCGGTTGTCGACGATCAGTGGCACACGGTGGTCATAATCCTCTACTCTTTGGTCATCATCTTCGGTTTCTTCGCAAACATGTTGGTCGTAGTGGTCATCTTCCGGTACAAGCAGCTGCACACGGTCACTAACATATTCATCTGCTACCTGGCCATAGCTGACGTGGCCCTATGCGTGTTCAACCTCCCCATCCAGCTGCACTACCAGCTGAGCAACAACTGGATGTTCGGAAGGCTCCTGTGCCACGTGGCCATGCCCACGTTTGGCGTGCCTTTGTTCTCCTCGACTCTGTCTATACTCATGATTGCCATTGATCGGTACATGCTTATCGTCTACCCTTTCAAGAAACGCATGACGAACAGCCAGGCAATCATCACCGTCATCCTCATCGTTGTCTTCACCATTGCTCTGTCGACCCCTCTTATCGTTTTCGTGGATTACGTGGAACTTACCTATCCAGTAGAGAAGGTAAAAAAAAAGACAAATACTTTTAATGGTTTTTTCCACATACATGTTTTTTACATTGTACTGCCTGATTGTCGTTTAGAAGGTACCTGAGATGGTGAAATTATTCTTTTGTCATAAATGGCATTGAAATCAATGTTTTCTCTTAAAGTACTCATAACCCAAAATTTATACGTATGCGTGTGTATGTGTGTAAAAAAACTGATATTGCTTACTGCAACGAAATGTGTAGACTAAAATTCCTTGCTACAATGAAATGCAAGATGTGTCCGGTAAGTAATGAAGCTTGTTTTATTCAGCCAATCAGCAGGAGCGAGGGGGGGGGGGGGCAGATTCTCTGGGCCTGAGGGTTAGTGTGAGATGTTAGATAAAGGGTCGATACCTCGTCACTTGGCTTTGAGCTTTTACAGAGTGCGGATCGTTTGCGAAGTGGACAGCTGTTTAAGCGTTGCGTAACGGTCAAATTGCAGAGAAGTGTCGTGCAGCGATAAAGATTTGTGTTAAACTTGAAAATATCCGCGACCGAGACGCTTCTATGATACAGAAAAGCCTACGGGAAGGATGCTTTATCGAAAGCACAAGGGTTTCGGTGGCACAAGACGTTCAACGAAAAGACAGAGCTCTGAGTGGCACACTATCGAGTCTACTCTATCAAATAAAATGAAATCGATGCTCATTGTCTTTTAATTTTTTCTTTAAAAGTGTTGTTCATAAGGTGTTCGCCCCACCCGGATAATGGTCAACGCAGCGTTTTACGTGGAAGTGTTTAAACGGCTGAAGAACAGAGTCACGTGCGTCCACCGAAAGATCGCCAACACCTGAGTTCTTCACCACGACAATGCGCCGAGCCATACGTTGCTGCTAGTGAGGGAGTTTCTGGCGAAACATACCGCGCTATCGCTGTGCCAACATCTCTACAGCCCAGACTTGGCTCCGGCTGACTTCTTTTTGCTTCATCTGCCCAAATTCAATCTTGAAAGGCCACCAATTTGTGACTGTTAATGGCGTGCAAGCTACCGTGACGAGAACTTTGGGGATCCCTGTTCAAGACTTCCAGGCGAGCTGCGATGCGTGGTTTAACCGCTAGCAGCGGTGTATTGATGCTCAAGGGTGTTATCTCGAGGAATTTTAAGTATATGTAAGTATATCTTGAACAAATCGAACTTTATGGAATCAGTATCATTACTTACCAGACACACCTTGTATGTAAACTAAAATTCGTATTCCTTGCTACAACGAAACATGAAACTAAAACTGATATTCCTTACTATAAGAAAAATGGAAACTAAAATCCATATTTCTAGCTGCAGCTAAATATTTAAAACGAAACTGAAATTCCTTGTTATAATGAAATATTTTAATTAAAACTGATATTTATTGTTCAACTAAATATATAAACTAAAACTGATATTTACTGTTTTAGTATATATATATAAACTGAAACTGATATTTATCTTTCATTCAGCTAAATATATAAACTAAAACTGATATTTATTATTCAACTGAATATATAAACTAAAACTGATATTTATTGTTCAACTAAACTTATTCTTTTTATTACAAAATCTATTTGGTTTTCCGCAGCATGTTCACGAATATTTTTCCTACAGTACGTGAGTTATGTAATATTTTTCCTACAGTACGTGAGTTGTGTAATATTTTTCCTACAGTACGTGAGTTATGTAATATTTTTCCTACAGTACCTGAGTTGTGTAATATTTTTCCTACAGTAGTGAGTTATGTAATATTTTTTCTACAGTACGTGAGTTATGTAATATTTTTTATACAATACGTGAGTTATGTAATATTTTTCCTACAATACGTGAGTTATGTAATATTTTTCCTACAGTAGTGAGTTATGTAATATTTTTTCTACAGTACGTGAGTTATGTAATATTTTTTTAACTGATTCTCATCGGTCAGATCTGTGAAGAGCATGGAGAGTTTGCTTTCCTAAAATGTATGCAATAATAGTAATAATAATAAATGTGTGTTCAAACACTCGCTATATGAAAAGTAAGATATGTTCTGGAAGTATAATTTACCTGAAAAATTCAGAAAGAAGAAACATTCAGAAGAAATACTTGTTAAAATACTGAAAATGTACTATTCATTTAATTTGCAAGTATTTACCAAATGGTATTGAACAAATACTAATGTGAAAATATAAAAATAGCAACCAAAAGAGAGAGAACTCTGGAGCTTATATAAGTAATTCCTAATATTTATAATTAGTGCATTTTAAAACAGATACTAGTATCTTACAAACGCCTGCCTTTGTTCTCCTTGACTCTGTCTATACTCATGATTGCCATTGATCAGTACATGTCTGTCGTCTACCCTTTCAAGAAATGCATGACTTTTCTTGAGAGGGTAGACGATAAGCATGTACCGATCATGTTTTAATAAATATTCGACAAGCTACAGCTATCAAGTTTTATGAACAGTCAAAGCAACTCAGTATGAACATTCCGTGCCACCATATAGGCATCAGAACGGATTATCATCATCTATGACCGCATTGGAATTCTCATATCTAGATACAAGTCAATTATGCCCGCTGTAAATCCCCGGTGCGTTTGTGTAAGCGGAACATATTTTGTTACTGCACATTAGGTATTTCACTTAGCCTCATAATAAGCCTGACCTACTCAGGCACAGGGCCTGGCCTGACCCCAGCCCCTCCCCTCCGCCAGCGCCCCCCCCCCCCCCCGCACAAGAGAAGCTCTACGGTGATGTTGAAAACCTGAGACAAAATGTCGCATTTTGTGAGAGACACTGGTTTTGATGTCTGAGCGAAGAATGAAGAAGAGGAAGAAGAAAAAGAAAGAAGAAGAAGGAGGAAGAGGAGGAGGAAGAAGAAGAAGAAGGTATGTGCCTGTGTCAAATAAGGGCATATGAGCCGTCTGTTCCTGCTGATTTGCCTTTCACAGAATCGGTCGTGGGTGTGTAATGAACATGTCAACGAATTTGCTGGGGTTTCGTCTTGTTGGAGAATTAAACCCTCGATATCCCTCTCTGTCTAGAAAATGTGACGTTTTGTAACATATCCAGATATGCTGGACTTGTTTATTCTCGTAGAAGAAGAATGATCCTACGATAGGCGCCTGTCTCGTGCCTCGTTACACACTGACCTTTCAACCGTTGCTGGCGTGTTCCCTATTACATGTAAATTCTGGTGATTACCACTTCACGAATGTGACATTTTTACCTCGTCAGTAAATAGCAATTCTTTAAGGCAATTCTCAGCCTCGAGAGAATGATACAACATGACAGTGGCAAAATGGACTCCCAGCCTTATTAAAGTTGAGCTTAATTTGACGAAACGTCTGTAAATTTTTTGTTAACGCACATCGCTGTAATAATTTGCACAGCGCATCATTCAATGAGCTCTTTGTCAAGTTCTGGTACAACTAACGGCCAACACTCCAGACAGAGCGTTTCGAGCTCCTCTGAAATGTCAGTCAGAGTGTCTTCATTCAGTCTCAGTCTGCCTGTTGAGTGTCCTTTGAAAAAAAAAAAAGAAAAGAAAACTGCCTGTTTCTAAGAACTGTTCATGACACTAACACAGATGTATTGCTCCGGAACTACTTCTCAATAATGACTACTGAAATTTATTTGCGCAGTCCCTAAGGATTTCACTGATGCAACAGCCACAGTAAATGCTGTGTTTTTCTGTGGCTATATCATGACTGGTTTTTATTAAACAAGCGTAATGTCACTTTAGATTGAATAGCATCTAAAATTGTCAACATCATTAAAGATTTCTACAACGGATATGTCTGTGCAGTCAACACAGAAGAAGGAATGAGCGAATGATTCCAGATTGAAACAAGCGTGAAACAGTGATGCATATTATCTCCCCTGCTTTTTGGAATTGCCGTAGACTTCATAATGAAAAAATGTTGCACAGGTAAAATGGGTATTTGATACATTGGACCCAAGTAGCCGATCTTGATTTTGCAGATGACATAAGTTTTATCAGTGACAATGTGAATTCCATGCAAGAAAAAACAAATACCCTGTCTTCGCTGGCTAGCAAAATAAGACTTGAAATTAACAAGGACAAAAAAACAAAAATAATGAACTTCCCATTAATCAAGAAGGAAAATAAACGTAGAAGGAACAATCGTGAAGAAGTAAGCAAATTTGCATACCCAGGATGGTGACACCAGAAAGCAAGTTAGAATTGCAAAAGCAACATCGACCTTCAAAATTCTTGAGAACATATGGTACTCAAAAGTTATAAGCACAAAAACCAACCTAAGATTATTCAATTCAAATGGAATACCCACCCTCATTTATGCATGCGAAATCTGGAAAACAACTAAAGAAATAGACAACAAATTAGACTCTTTCGAAAACAAATGCCTAAGGAAAATACACGGTATAAAGCGGAACGAATTCAAGAACAGCGCAGAGATAAGGCAGATGAGCGAACAATAACCTGTCTCATGGGTGATCAGAAAAAGGAGATGGACATATGTCGTTCACGTGATGAGAAGAAGCAGTCAGAGAATCCCAAAACAAGCTATCACAACAGGACGAAGAAAAAGAGGTCGACCACGTGAAACTCTAAAGAAAACTCGTTAAGAGAGGCCAGATTAGTAGGCATAAAATCCCGTGATGATGTTGAAAAGCTTGCCGAAAACAGGAAAGTGTGGCTAGCTACTATGCAAGCCCTATACGACTTTTAACGGCACAGGAATGAATAAGATTTAAGACTGTCACTTCGCCATCAGGGGCAAAATTTTTTTTAACGAAAACTTGACAACTAATGCTAATGGCAGCTGTGATATTCGCTGCGTTGATTTGTATGATGAATATTCATAATTGAAACTCTGAAGTGATTTGTTCGAACGCCTTGCAGATAAACGAATGAAAGTACTTTAGGACTTTGACTCTTGTAATCAATTTCTGAGATTCTGTTTACCAGTAAGTCTTTCAAGAGAGCTTTCATTTTCAAAAATGCTGGCACCTTTTGTCTAGGAAAACGCTTTGAAGCAGGGATATATCAGCTGTTTTGGGGGTGTCTTTTGCCGAGCATAAACTTGCTGAACAATTTGCACATGATATGACTTCAAATTATAGATGTCATGGTGCAGTGTGCAAATTTCCGAACTTGTGACAAGAAGTTTATGGATTGGTGGCAAAACATAAAGAGTAATGTCTTGCAGAGGTGTAGTCCAGTTATTAATGACCAACATGAAGAGCAATGTCTTGCAGAGGTGTAGTCCAGTTATTAATAAACAACTTGAAGAGTAACGTCTTGCAGAGGTGTAGCCCAGTTATTAATGACCAACATGAAGTGTAAAGTCTTGCAGAGGTGTAGTCCAGTTATTAATGACCAACTTGAAGAGTAAAGTTTTGCAGAGGTGTAGCCCAGTTATTAATGGCCAGGCTCAGGGACACCACGTTCAGGTCTCATGTGAAATTTCAAGTATTCTCAAGTCTTATAAATCAGACTGTTAAAAGAAAAGTCACTGCTGGTTTTGGTTACCTGTTCAGCTTTACTAAAAGTGGCCTGTACAAAGGTTTAGGCGTTGTGAAAGTGAAATAAGGAAAGTAAAATAAATAAAACGCAGTATATGCTAATATTAACCGTTTCATCAAACATCCAGCAGTTATTTATTCATTTTGACTTTACACATTATTAACATCTGTTAGAAATACGGGTACACGCCGTAAGGTGGGGGCAACAAATGCTGATAATAGCTTTTCATACATTATCACCACGGAATGATTTATAAAACTAGAAATACCTCATTATAACTTTGAGCTAAGATGGCAAATTTCTAGAAAAATATAGTAGTCCATTATAAGTGGAAATGATTAGTAGTCCATTATAAGTGGAAATGATTAGTAGTCCATTATAAGTGGAAATGATGAGCGCATACAGATAACACCGCAAGCAATTAAAGAATGGAGGGGGGAAGATGTTTTGAGTTTCAGTAGCAAGTAAACATCTGGAGACATTGACAACGAAATGTTTGAGTTTCAGTAACAAGTAAACATCTGGAGACATTGACAACGACATGTTTTGAGTTTCAGTAACAAGTAAACATCTGGAGACATTGACAACGAAATGAACTTTAAAGGCTAAACTCTTGACTGAAATATCTCTGTGTTAAAAAAAAAAAAATAGGGATAATACTTGAAAATAAAGCACATGGTAGACAATAACAATCATAGATTCACAACTCACTTATATACGTCTAGTTCCAGTATTGAAAAAGAAATCTCCTATTACTACAATTTGTAGATATATCGATCTCGCACAAAAGTTAGCGTTTCAGTACAGTAAAGCATGGCGGACGCCACTCCTACATTTTGACAGTTTTTTGCACAAATCCAGACCTGAATTAACCTCACGTTATCTTTCACTCTATCTGAGACAGAACAAGCGTGGCAAAGACGTGTCAGAGGCCACTTAGGGAAATCTTCCATTTGTATGGGGCTCGATTGCTTCATAATGCACGCGCCTGGTTTGACTAGACATCATTTTTTTCTGTCTAGAGCAAGCGAATTATTACATAATGTCTGGCCATACACTGGCTAATACTGAACAGATTGTAAATTCAAATTAGACATATACAACAACACACAGGGGAATGGAGTCTGTTGGGGGCATGCATTGTCTTACTAATACAAGAGAAGGAGTGTTGTCGTCGAGTCCGTTGACTGAAAAATGCCAGGTCGCAAGTCTAGTCAGAGACGCTTATCTACATCGTCAAATCGAGTCCGAGTCGAGTCTTTAAAAAGAGTCGAATAGCATTCAAATTCAAGTCGATCGACTTAAATCTACATCTCTGAAGTCCTGTACGATAATTTCCCAAACTATTTAACTTAATTGTAATTAAAGCAGCATTGCTATTATCTTTTATTTTTGGTTGAAAACTGTTGTCAGCTGCCCGTGTTCTGTTTAATTGTTATAATCTGAATTCTTCTAAGAACTTACTGTTAGTTCTTCCTAACTTTATTGTTTCTTATATCTTAGACTTACTGCTCAGAGAAGTGGCCCTCCTTTGTGGACAAACAGGTCTACTCCGTGTCCAACTTCCTGCTGCAGTTCGTGCTGCCTCTCTGCCTCACCTCCTTCTTCTACAAACACATCTGCCACGTGCTCCACAACCGACCCGTCAAGAAACACGACACACGGCGCAACCAGCGCACCAACAAGATACTCATATCTGTGGTGCTCACCTTCACTGTCTGCTGGCTGCCTTGGAGCCTGTTCTCCCTCACAGCCGAGTTCAGCCACCAGCTGGTGAAGGGCCGTTACTTCACTCTGACGGACCTCACACTGAAGGTCTTCGCCATGAGCTCGGCCTGCATAAACCCCTTCCTTTACGGCTGGCTAAACGACAACTTCAAAAAAGAGCTGGAGAAGCTTTTCCAGTACTGCATCTGCTGGCGCGAGCCCACCACCAAGCGGAGGTGCGCGCTCTTCTCCAGAGCAACTGACACACATGAGACCAACGTGAAGTCAGAGACGAACCTTAGGTGCATTCCAGATGTGACAGTAGTGTAACACCTTCATTACGTATTTAGTATGTTTAAGCCCTGTAAAGTAATACATTGATTATCTTTTATGTTGCTTGGTCCAGTAAACTGGATATCTGTCTCCAATGTACACAACACAGAGTGCCGTAATATGTACACACACTGGCTTCAGTGCTTTTATTATGGCATTCTAGCTCTGAAAAAAAATTAATTTGTATTGTTCATTATCAGATGTTAAACTAACATAAACATAAAATTTTGTTTTTCACATTTTTCTCTCACGTTTCAGAAAAGGCTTGATCAGATCTGCGTAGTTAAAGGTAAAAGGTAAAATCCCCGATCCCATGCCATTAAGGCATGCAAAGGATAGGGTGTTAGGCCCGTATTTCCAGCACCATCGGAACATGAAGTTGTGATGTGCCTGCATCTACCATTCCAGATTTCTCTGGTCCCTATTTTTAGAGGTTGGGTGGACCCCCCGGGCTTTCCGGTGTGGCGGTACAGAAAATATCATCACCGCTGGGACTTGAACCCGGTACCATTGGATTACTAGATCAAGTGCTTAACCACCCAGCCATATCTGCAGTCAGTTTATAAAAGATATGAAAGCTGTAGACAATTCATTCGTAATACGTAAACTACTGAAACAATGACTTTTGCCGAAGTAGAAACCCGTCAGGGTTTAATAAAAAAAAAACAGGACAAACTGTTAACAATAACAAATGATTCCTTGAAAATTATTTGCTCGTGGATTTAAATTTAAAAAAATAAAACGTTACTCAGACAGCCAATCGATGATTCGTGAAGAAAAAAGGAAGAAATATTAAACCAAGAACAACATAGGGGAGAGATGTAGATCTTATGATGGATGACGCAACAGGAAGTGCAGACACTGAATGCAGATCTTGAGACCATGTGAAAAATCTGTTGCTGACTTGCAAGGCCTAGGTGCCTGTAACTGCTTAGTCGATCACTGTCTAATGGATGGATGGATGGATGGATGGATGGATGGATGGATGGATGGATGGATGGATGGATGGATGGATCAAACCAAAACGAACGAACTGATGATTTGCCTCAATACTTGCTAGCCAAAATGTGATGGTGATTGACGATGCAGTCTTAGCAGTGGAATTATCAGTTGTTTTTTTTTCTGCATCTGAACAAAACGTTTTTTGTGTGCTGGTAAAATTATAAAAAACCTCACGAAGAACACTGAACACTCTGATGAAACACAAAGAAAAAAAAATGGAAATTTTGCTCCAAGCGCGAAGCCCACACATAATGGATTCATTAATGCCTTTCCTTAGCTATCTCCCAGAGTCAAGTACAGAATTATACAACTGAGCTGCGGGCCAAGACTGAAGTATCAATTTTTTTACCCTGAAACACTAGTGAATTAACGACACTTGCTTAATAATGCATGCATGAAAAAGACTGATGGATAACCAAGGAGGCGATGAAGAGCTTTCGGTGGACCCGCGTGAAGCAGTCTATGGAGGAAGGGGCAGTCAATTATTGTGAACAGCGCAAAATAAAACAACATGAACAAAGTATCACGGCCTCAGCCCTGTAAAATATGATATGCCTGAATTTTATATTCATGAAATGGTTTCTTAGGTTCTTTGTGGTTAACCTGGGGTCCATGAACGCGCAGGGGATTTGCGGAAGGATTTGGGGGGGGGGGGGGTGGAGGTTCTTGGAGGACCTGGGATCGCTGATGGAAGATGTTTCACAGAAATTAAAGGCAAAATATGCCAGGCAAAAGTAGCATTTCAGAAGCTGAAAAACATCTTGTGCTATAAGTAATCGTCACATAATGTGAGAAAGAAAGTATTACAGTGCTATAATGAACCTGTTTTGCTATGAGTCACGGACTACTGGCAGGCAAATGAGAAAATCATTGGCCACAACAGAGATGTAGTTCCTGATAAGGCTTTTAGGATCCCGTAGGCAGCCACGATAATTAATAAGCAGTGTCCGAGAAAAGCTAATGAAAAAAAGTAGTATAATAACAACAAAGATAAGAAAACGGCAATCAACATTCTTGGGACAAGTGATGAGAAGAGACAAACTAGAAAACGCCATAACAATGGACAAAATTGAAGGCAAGAAAGGCAGAGGACGACCGAGGGAGCAGATATTAAAAGGCCTGACACTGTAGTATGGAAATAAATCAGCAATAGAGTTACTCATAAATGTCAAGGACCGAGAATTATGGAGGAGTATGACCGCCCACGCCACCCGGCATGGCATATAACGATAACGACGACGGAGCAAATGAACCGGCTCGAATAAAAATCTTACCATCTTCTGGGTTCTATTTATTGTTTTATTATTAATGAAGTGCCCGCATCTGTTACATGGCTGGAAAGTGAGTCCACGGCACACACGCACTCACACAAAAACTTCAAGAACTACTGTTCTATAAAATCATCGTTTTATTCCTATCAGACTTTCAGTAACTTTTTTTTTTTGGGTTCTAAATACATATGTCTTGTTCGCAGAAAATAAGCTGGCTTCAAAGTACTGTTGTCAGTTATAAAGTGAAAGGCTCGAGAAAATATAATAATGTTGTATCCATTTCCAACGCGCTGGTATTTTTTATTTAGATGTGCACAATAGTGAATTAACTGTTTTCATTTATACGTGAAGCTTGCGTGACGTGATAAATGAAAGTAAAACTGTGCTAATGCCATGCCATAGAAGTGATTAAACATCGTTTTTTTTTTTTTTTCGCTGGCAGTTCATTGTGTCGCTTCTCTCAGGTTCGTTTTTTCCTGACAAAATTTCGATTCATGCCCTCGAAGCAGCATGCAACTACTGCATGGAAGTGTTGATAAATATTTTGTCAACAACTGTTAGTTGATCTTCAGTCTGCGCTTCATTATGGGAGAGTTTGTGCTCTGTTTCTGAGATATGACTGAGTCATTGGAACCATGAGTAGAAAGTGTATAGGGATTAACTTGATAAGTGGATTATTAAGTGCAGGCGTGTACAAGCTCATTTTATATGCTAAACTATGGATTATTAAGGGAAGTCTTGTACATGCTCATTTTATATGTTAAACTATGGATTATTACGTGCAGGCTTGTACATGCTCATTTTATAATGTTAAACTATGGATTATTAAGTGCAGGCTTGTACATGCTCATTTTATATGTTAAACTATGGATTATTAAGTGCAAGCGTGTATATGCTCTTTTTTATATGTTAAACCATTCTTCACCGAAATCCCTAGCATGTCTATTGCTGCCGATTGTAAATAATGATTTGTTAATTATTTTGTTGAGAATGCTGATCAGGGATGTGATCTTGTTGGAGACATTGAAATGTAGTGCCATTTTATTGGTAGAATTAAACTGTAGTGTTATTTTACTGGTAGAATTTATATATAATGTAATTCTATTTGAACCATTAATATCTAAAGTCGTTTTGCAAGAAACATTGATATTCAAAGCAAATTTATCCGGCACTAATAATAATCTTATATCATTTTATCGGGAGTATTGATGGCTAATGTCATTTTCCTGAAATCATTGATTAGTAAAATGAAAAAAAAAACAGCTCTTAACATAAATCTATCAGCTTCATCTTATAACATCACGGCAGGGCATTTCATAAATGCCTTGGTTCTAAAATCTTGTCTTTCATTAATATATATATATATAGATAAGAAAGCATTGAAGTCAAATTGTGATAAGTAGGTTTCACAATCTTTCCTGTCTTCACAGAAATCTGTCTTCCTTTAATCTCCACACCATCATAACATAATATAAACATCAAAGACTTCAGTGGTTCTAAAAATTAAGTCTCTGTTCTCGCGGACACGTGTGAAAAGTCCATAGCTTTAATTAGAGAGGCCTGCAAGGAGGGCGGTGGGACCTGTTAAATTTACTCGTGGATTCTCCCCCCCCCCCCACTCACGTTAATGTATTGCAACGCAGAAACAGGAAGTCTAGATTAAGGAATCAGATTTTAAAAAAGTATGATGGCTTTGAAAATGTAAGCGGAACTGCCTGGATGACATCACCGAAGAATTACGGTGAGGTAGGAATAGAAAAATTTCCCGTTAACTTTGGCACGAAGATTATAGGTACAGGAAATCTCGGGGGGCGGGTGTCGGGGGGGGGGGGGGGGGGGGGCAAATCGTCTACCGGAGAATTGTTTTTATTGTCACAGTTAATTTTCAGCTTCTGTCGTAGCTGTGTCACAGACAGTGTTAAGAGTGCTGGATCAAGAAATGAATAACCTGTGACCTAAATACTTTTTCTTTTTAATTTCCAAAGATAAAGTAAATTCGTCTCGGAGAGCCACAGGATTTGTCTGTGCTATTTACTATAAAGTTTAACTCTTTGGGCTTCTCACTAACTAATACAGCGCCAGTCGTTATAAACTAACTGTTAATTTATATTGCGTGTCCTTCCGATTCCACGTAATTCTGCAATGAATTGTTTTATAAAACTACTAATTATGTTTTGTAAATACTACCTACAGCGGTGAAGACTTTTTCAGTACGAAAAACTGACCCTTATAGTAACTGAAGATCTAATGGCCAGGATAGGTACAGAATAAAGTATTATTATTATTATTATTATTCTGCTTCGTAAAGACAAAACCGAACATGGCGGGTGGTGTGCGCTGTCACTGTTTGGTAGTTCTGCGGCATCTGCTCAACTGAAAGTCATCTGAGAAGAGTTTTGATGTAATTTAGCAAAATCGTGGGTTTTTCCTTCCTCCTACTCTTCTTCTTCTTCTTTCTTCCTGCAGCTGTGAGCTGGTATTCTTTACAGCCGCTGCTGTGAACAACTTAAACCACAACATGGTGTCGGACTGGGAGCTGGTTACGGCGCTAAAGTTCCTGAGTGGAACTGAAAAAACAAAGGCAGGGGGTGAGCAACGCTTCTGTAGCAGACGCCACGGGCGTGAGTACTATGGCCATCCCCATCAAGTCTGTTGCTGGGAGAAAAGGGGGGGGGGGGGAGGTGTACCGGCGGAGACACGGTACATGGGGTCTTTATCGGCTATAGTTCACCACCCCCTGACGCTAGCATGTCAGCTATGACATGCTGATAACCAAATCGGGCAGTGTCTTCCTCTAAAATGTTCAACAAGTGAGTAAATAACTTCTGTTGGAACAAAAGTTTTTTTTCGGCAAAATAGACTGTACATCCATATATACATATATATGCTCTTATGAACTTAATATTAAAGAAGACTGGCTAGTAAAGAGAATTAAATAGAGAAAACTTAAAATATATTTTGGACACATTAAACGTAATGAGAATTTAGAGAAGAACGTCTAGGAAGGGTGCATAACGGGGAAAAGAAAGAGAGGAAGACCAAGGCGAAGATGGCTGAAAGACATGGTTGATAACCTGCGAATGGATGCATCAGCAGCAGGGCATCTTGCTTACAACCGAGATGCCTACAGGAGAGCTGTTAGGGAGACAAAGTTCGACAAGGGACATGCAAATGACTGACTGACTGAGACTGTATTTATCTGTGCTAAGTATTTATAGAATTAACACAATAATTTGAGAATAGTTTTCATTAATTCCTTAATCGAACAACATATTTAGATATATATCCGTAAATATGGTTAATTCGCTGAATGAAAACTACCAGCATATATGTTGTTTCTTGCTTTCTGTTGAACAAAGTGATGCAAGTGACCTGTTCATTGTGTACGTGCTGTTGTGTAACTGTAAATAGAAGGTAGCGTTATTGGAAGCATATTCATCTGTATGAATATAATAGACGCATTCTAAGGCCTGATTACAAATACTGACTTTCTTTTTTGTTGTTGTAATTTTGAGTTAACTGAAAGCAAATGAATGTATTTGTGGACAAAGTGAATTTATTCATGTATTGGATCATTAGAACCAGAACATCTGATAGCAATGAAAATCCGAAAGACATCCAAAATTCTTAAACATAAAACTATCCTTTCTTCAAACAGACACACAAAGAACAAAAAAGGCCCATCCTCCACTGATTTAAAACACTGTCAAAACTAGTACAAAAATTAAAATAAAAAGCGGTATATCTAGGATCACAAAAGGTGAAGCTGGAATACCAGACCAGGGTTTCTCAACTTTTTCAGCTTATGAGCCGCCTACACCCCCCCCCCCCCCAACCCTTTTTTGCATTCAAATTTTCTCTCTGTCGATTCTCACCCTACCCTGTTTATCTGTCTCCATAAACTCCTCACAGACAGAGGGACGAGGTGGAGGAGAGGGGGAAGCATGTAATCGAGGGTGGCTCCTGTCCCTGTTGAGAAACCCTGTATGTAGACTATTTGTGGGCTTTTTAACAACCAAAAGTGTCACAGATTTTAACTGAACTAAGGGACACAATCCACGATGTTCACAGAAAATACACACTGTGAAGCATCAGCTGCTTACAAAGAGCAGTATACAACATTCCAGTTAACAGCAAACTATATCATCCTCAAAAGTCTCTGCGTGGCCCAGCTGCTCTGGCCTTACTTAGCAGCTCAGAAATCCACAAATATTATTTGTCCTGATATCACCGTGTTCTGTTTCAGCCACAGAAAAACACCAGGTTTAAGCAACTTTCGCACATTTGAATGGGGTCAGGATTTGCAGAAGCAATAGAGACGTGGTCTTTCTGTCGGTCTCAAGACACAGGGTGTAGGATCGAATCCTGTTAACCCGGTATTTTTTTCCAAAAAAAAAAAAAACCTGAAGAGGTGTATAATCATAGTTCAACAAATAACAACAACACCAATGATGTCCAACAATAACTTAACAGTGGTTCTTAACCTTTTGGGGGGGGGCCGGCCATGGGCCCCCTTTCTGGTCTGAGAGCAGCTGTGGGCCCTTCATTAAAAAAAAATTAAGCAATGAAATAGAACCCGGGTAATGAGGATATTTTGTAATAGAGCCATTTCGTGGGCCTTGGAGGCCCCCCCCCCCAAAAAAAAAAAACAACCCTCCGTTTACTTCCTAGGGGTGCGTGGACCCCAGGTTAAGAACTACTGAACTACAATAATAAATGATGACTGTACACGGGATATAGAGCTAAATCTGGCAAACAAATTTAAAACTGACTGTACAAATATATGGCTGAATGAAACAATGCTATTGTTGCATAATCCTACGAAAGTCACTTCCTTTTGACAATTTCGTTTCCATCCATCTTCGTAAAAATTCAACTCCTGGAAAGAAATAAGACCAACATGCCGTAAGTTGTGAGATAAAAGTAAACTCATTCATTGGAATTTACAAGAAGGACATGGGGGGAAAAAAGTATGTCATACTCATAAAAACGATCCTTTAAAAGGATAGAAAATGACTGTAACAAAAAAGGGAGGAAAGCATTTACTGAGAAAGAAAAAGCAAATTCTGTTATGGACAGTTATTTTTCTGTGAACTTTTGTCAGCTTGGCTTGAAAATAGAGCATTTCGGGAAAGGGCGAAAGCAAAGTATCATCACAGCATAGCAGAAACAGCTCACTGGCGGGTTTTCTGTGGATTCTACACCGAGTGACAAGTGTCTGTCTATCAATGTCACCAGGAGTGAAGACGCTGCCCGATGAGGCAACCAATGACCCATAGCTGATATGCTATCGTCAGGTTTAGCAAACCATAACTGACCTCCTGTCTCACCTCTCCGTTGGTACACCCAGTAACCAGGATAGCCTGGTTAACGGGACAGGGTTCGCCATAGTTCCCAAGGTGTTGGAGTCTGTTAAAGAAGCATTGCACACTTATAACCCGCTTCCACGCCGATACGATACTGTATTTCATCGGCTGCAAAGAACACCAGCTCGCAGCTACAGGGAGATAGCACAAGACAAGACAAGTCAATGTCACTATTCCCTTTTGGTGCTCGGTGAAGAACGAACATCCGGAGATCAACACAAAATCCCCTTCAGTGTTTTCTTCCCGTTCGTCATTTGCTGTAAGTTTTTCGTTGCTACAATAGAACAGATAAATTTTTAAAGTCTTCTTTTTCCTTTCCTGTTCAAGTAGATCTATGTGATATTACATCTGGAAATCTAGACAGTGAAGTTTTCGCTAGACTGCGTGTAGTCTTAACAGTTCCTACCTGCAGTTCAATCATCTGGGGGAAAATTCCAGGCGGCGTGGGTGTTCATGTACTCGTGAATTGTAGTTTACGTCGGGGAGCTGGACCTCATTCCTGTTTAGTAGATCAGGGGTCACGCACTAACAATTCATGGTCAAGTATCATGACAAAGACAGATATAAAACAAACTCATTCTGTGTCTAACTTGGTGCCACAATCCAAAGAACTGTTTTGTGGCAAATCTTCGTTCTTTAAATACTGCCCTTTCTATAATATTGAAAAAAAAACAATGTAATCCACTGTTTTTACATTAATTTAATTATTAAATACAACTCTTTCTATAAAAAGTGAAAACACAATAAATTCAATTTTTATTAGTCTATTTAATAATTCAGTGTTTCCTTTATAGTAGGTTCTTCTTTTATTTTTTTTTTTTGCTTCATTAAAATATACATTTTTTTCATATTGCATTTCTCAATATACTACTTATTTTTCATAAACGCTAATAATCATTAATGTTAATGCTTTCCTCTCATTTAGTTTTCTTTAACTGTAGTGAAGAAACAGCAAGAAGCTGTTTCAGACTGAAAGATGATGCGAACTTAAAACAATGTTTAAAGTGTGAGCGAGAGGCTTCGTGGCTAGGCCCTGCCACGCTAACCGAACCTTCTCGCTCACAAAAAATAATTTCTTACACAAGCTTTTTTTTCGTATGTTTTGTTGTTTAGAACAACCTTTCT
Organism: Achatina immaculata; assembly: GCA_009760885.1. Taxonomy (NCBI): domain Eukaryota; kingdom Metazoa; phylum Mollusca; class Gastropoda; order Stylommatophora; family Achatinidae; genus Lissachatina; species Lissachatina immaculata. Next base: position 10,393,199 of record CM019702.1, read on the forward strand.
CAGTCTTCAAGTAATTTTGAAGGCTGAAGACACAGTAAACAGACTGAAAGAAAATAATGCTCTGTGATAGAAACTAAAGCGGAGATAAGAGAAATGAACGTGCAGTAGTTTCTACAGTGATCAAGAAAAAGAAGGTAAGCTTGTGTTGGCCACGTGATGAGAATAAACAATCAGATAATCACAAAGCAAGCCATCAAATTGGAAGCATCTGGGAAAAAAAAAGAAAAAGAGGCCGACCTCGAGTGACCCTATGGCGAACACGGACAAGAGAGGCTGAGATGATTAGCATAAATCCCATGAAGAGATTGAGACAATTCGCGGAGAATATAGACTCATGGCAAGATACACTGCGAGCCCTGTGTGGCGCCTGACGGCACGGGAAGGATGTAAAATATAAGAAGATACATAGCTGACTATTTACATCAGCGTTAGCAAACGACAACTGACGAAGATAATACTCCGCCACAGTGTAATAGCATTGATATCGAACTATAGTCTGGCCGAACGAATAGTAATCGAAATGGGAAAGCAAAGCTTGTTCTAAAAGTAAAGCAGGCCTAAGTCGGATGTGTGGGGGCGAACGGTGCGAATATCACACGAAAAGAGCTAAGTTTAATTTTTCTTATATTTTCCCCGTATATTCTTCGTATTTTTATCTGCTGTGTTGTTTTTTGTATGTGATCTTTGAAGAAGCATCATTCATTCATTTGCATGTCCCTTGCGGAACTTTGCCTCCCAAACAGCACTCCTGTAGGCCTCTCGGTTGTGAGCAAGATGGCTTGCTGCTGCTGCATCCATTTCCAGATCGTCAACGATGTCTTGCAGCCATCTTCGTCTTGGTCTTCCTCTTTTTTCTTTTTCCCATTATGTATCCTTCCAATACGGTCTTCTCTAAATTATCATGACGTTTAATGTGTCCAAAATATTTCAGTTTTCTCTCTTTAATCCTCTTCATTAGCCAGCCTTCTTCAATATTAAGCTCTTGTAGTATAGATATATTTGTTCTTTTTTATGTCCACGATATTTGGAGAACTCTTCTGTAGCATTTACATTCAAAGGCATTTATGTGTTTCTCAGCTGTTTTGTTAAGTGTCCAGGTCTCACAGGCATATGTTGCTATGGGAAAGATGCATGCCCTTAAAAATCTTATTTTTGTGGTTCTGTCTGCTCCTCTCCACAGATTCTTTATTTGTTTTACTTTCTGAAGAGCGATAGATGTCCTCCTTTTAATTTCCCTCATTGTATCTCCGTTATTAGTTAGTAGCGATCCAAGATATTCAAAACTCTCCACTTCTTCCAGTTTTTCCTCATTGATACATATTTCAGTTGCCTTGTTTGTTTTGTCAGTTGTCATCAATTTAGTTTTCTTTGCATTAAGATAGAGGTTCTGCTCTTCGCTGTTCTTGCGGACTGACATAATTAGTTTTTCAATTCCTTTTTGTGTTGTGGACAGCAATACTGTGTCATCAGCATATCTAATCTCTGGTATTTCATAACCTCCAACTGTTATGGCATCGTAATATTCTTTGTCTACATCTTCTCTAACATTCTTCATTATATTTTCAGTATACAAGTTAAATAAGTAGGGTGACAATATGCACCCCTGGCGGACCCCTTGTTTTATGTCAAACCAAGCTGTTGTTTCACCATTTATTCTTACTGCTGCTTGTTGGTCTAGATACAGCAGTGATGTTAATTGTATCAAATGTGTTGGAAATCCCATTTTTTCCATTATTTCCCAAAGTTTCTGGTGTTGTACACAATCAAATGCCTTTGAGTAGTCTATAAAGGATAAATATAGATTCACATTAAACTCTCTGCATTTCTCTATTATTAATCTTAGATTGAATATATGATCTCTTTGAAGAAACATATGGTCGAATTATTGGATTGTTGTATGTTCTTCCTGTACGCGTGTTCATCTTTTTCTGCCACTTTCGTTCCTGTTCACTTTTGCCACTGAACCACACTCCTCTGTTTACAGGTATCACAGTCTAGCTGTACACTGTGATACAACCCAGCCAGTTCCACTTTCCGTGCGAATGTACTAAGTATCAGTAGTAGTAGTAGTAGTAATAGTAGTAGTAGCAGCAGCAGCAGTTGCAGTAACAGTAAAAGTGGCAGTAATAGTAGTTGTAGTAGTTGTAGCAGTAGTAGTAGTAATGGTAGTAGTAGTAGTAATAGTAGTAGTAGTAACAGTAGTAGTAATAGTAGTAGTAATAGAAGCAGTATTTTATGACGAATGAAAAGGTACACACAAATTATTTTATTTCTGGCTTAATATTATGGTAGTAGCAACAGCAGCGGCGGTAGTAGTAGTAGTAGTAGTAGTAGTAGTAGTAGTAGTAGTAGTAGTAGTAGTAGTGTAAGAGTAGTAGTTGCTGTTGTTGTTATTGTTGTTGTAGCAGCAGTAGTAGTAGTAGCTGTTGTAGTAGTAGTAGTAGTAGTAGTAGTAGTAGTAGTAGTAGTAGTAGTAGTAGTAGTAGAAGAAAAGAATTATAAGGTATATACTAACTATTTTATGAGTAGCTATATTAATATTATGAGATAATTGTGGCGTATAATTGAAAAAAAAACACTTTAAGGGAGAGAATTACATTTTTTTCTGTAGATCTATATAGAACTGATGTTTTGCTTTTTTTTTTAAAATCACGCACGCATGCAGAATCCCTGGCGACCACTGGCGGAACCTGATCAAGAAACGATAGTTCGGAAGGGCGAAAAGTCTGGGGGTTGAAAGATGGGGGAGGGGGATTTTTTCCCCGTTTATATATGGATGAACTTATTCTGCCGCGTATCTCACATTATTTATATCATTTCACATGCTGTGAAGAGAGATGATGAAACTATAACGAAATAAACCCAGAGCGAAAAGAAAAAAAAACAGATGACTGTTAAGGATTCTTTCAAAAAAAAAAAACCCAGCCACTGCCAGGCTGCTGCTGTCTCCAAGCCCCCTCGCCCCTCCATTGAGAACAACTGACACGGCCAACTCTCGCAGGAAATCAAGAGATAAAACATGTGAAAAACTGGCAATACATTATAGGACGAAAGTGGAATTCAGAGTAAAAAGGATTTAAAACCTCCCATCTTTTGTGGTCGGCTCCATTTTTCTGGGAGAACTCGCATGATTCCAGTCCCTTTAATCCGGAAAGAGAGAACAAAAGAAAATAACCAAATGGACGTGTTCGTTTTTCTTAGTATCTTCTCTGGCAATGACAATTCTGTTTTGTTGTTGTTGAGAATATTCGTTATTTCTCATATTAAGCTAATTGCTCTTCCTGTTTTGAATATCTTCCACTGAGTGCATAATGATGCTTTCATAAAATGAGAATTTCAATGAAAATCATTGATAAACATGCATCGTTCCTTATAAATGCACATTATATATAACTGTGAGATGTTCCTTTTGATTACTGAGGTGGGGCCAGGTGTCTTAATTACCCATGAACAAAATTTACGGCCCATGGCATTTGCATGCCGTATGAGTTGTGAGTCATTCTGAGGTATCCCATTTCTTAGCCAGCACTTGTTCTCACTGCCTTTACCTAGAGAAACCTACCCCCCCCCCTCTCCTGTACTCATTTACGGTGGTGGAGTCTGCTAAAGAAGCATTGCACACCCCCCCCCCCTGCTTTTTAGCTGTACTCTGGGACTGAAAAAAAGTAGCCGCCATAACCAGCTCCCACGCCGATACGATGCTTTGCCTCAAAGTCTCTACAGCGTCGGCTGCAAAGAACAGCAGCTCGCAGTTACAGAGAGTTCGTACGAGTAAGATTGTGTCTAACCGCGGTGCCTGTAGGTCCGAGAAAAATTCTAACCCAACGGGGAATCGAACCTGGGACGTACTGATTGGCAACTACTGCACGAACCAGCACACCACAACAGAATCGATGAAGAAAATACTGGATTTTATAAAATACTGACGGCTTCAGTTCTGAAGACTACCAAATGCAGACTTAATGCAAAAAAAAAAAAAGCCAACCCAAACAGTTCCGTCGATCAAATTAATTTTGCAAGTTCACGGAGAATAAAACATTACTGTATGTCTTTGGCGCGTGTATAGGCGTCCACATTCATGTTCACGATTGGTACTATGAGAACGTGCCTAAGGCATCAAGAGATAGAAATAGTGGGCTTCTACAGTACTTTGTATACACTTACATGTTGTTGTTGCCTGTGAGAACTGGTAGTACTACTCTACCAGAAAGACAATCTTGTCACTGCGGTATAACCTTTAGTGGCACAACAACAATGCCAGGTTCGCAACTGCTACAACAACAACAAAAAAACAGTGTCACGTATGAAAACTTTAACAGGAGCTCCCACTCATTCGACAGAACTAACACCCAGAAAACTCCATAAAGGTAATAAATCTCCAGCTACAGAGAGTACATATCAGCCTTTATTGTATGAAGAAATGGGCGGTAACTAATGATGATGATAAGACAAACAAAAAAGAGAACGACGTGCTGCCAACATGGCAGGATGATTAAACAAGTGTTACTTAGAACTTACCGGCACGTAGTCAATGCCATTTGGAAGAAGGAAAAAAACATAGACTAACTGCAAATTAAGCAACTACTTACAATTCTCTGAATTCCAGAAAAAAAAAAAATCAGAATACTACAACACTGTTCTGTCCTAATAAGGACAACTCTGTAACTAATACATTTCTCTAATAAAAACTCTTATCCTAACGGACAATATTACTGAAACTCAGTTTAAGTCATCACTGAACTGATACATGACTATTATCGCTACTCTCCTTTCAATCTTATTTCTTATATCCCATACAAATTCTCCCCAGGATTCCCGATTGTTCTATCCTGAAGAAAAACTCACTTCACGTGAACGTCATTTATAATTATTCATTAACATAAACATTGAGACAATGGTGTTTTTATGACCTTTTGTTTCCTTAAAAAAAAAATCTTCCTAAAATATCTCTGTTACTAAAATTTGTCTGCTGTGTCAACAAACAGACACCCGACACGACATTTTTCCCTTGCTGAGACCAGTTTTCCCCGAGAAAAAAATGAGGTGAGTATTCTAAAAATAGATATTACGTTCAAGGTTCCCACGGAGACAAGGGACTGAATAATCACTAACCCTACTTTTTAAGTTGATTACTTTACTTCCCTTTGGCACGAACAAACTTACTCTACTAAATTACAAAATACTATTACAAGAAGTGGTTAGTGGACTTTCTTTAAAGAAACTAACCACTAAACGGTGGTTTGAGTCCTATCGGAAACTATTCACTCGCTTAGGTGTGTAAAAAGGTACCTGTTACTTTCTGGACCTCGGAAAGGAAACACTGCAAGTCATGATGCCACTGGCTGCCTCATTTCGCCTGCCCTTTCACCGCAGTATGCTCATTGTAACTTCAAAAATAAATCAACATAAGCTGCACCAACATTACATTTTTCAACAGCAATTTTGGAAAACTGGTCCATTTTTCTGATGGGAACCCCCCCCCCAAAAAAAAAACAAAAAACAATGAACATGTCTCTAAGACACTGTGTCTCGAAAGAGGCTGCGCCGGCAATTCTGGGCTGGTGTTGCACAAGAAGGTGAGCAGACTTTGTCGTAGAGAAAGAGGAGTTCTGCCTCTGATGACCTGGGAAGTTGTGGCGGATATCTCATTGTTTACGTTAATGAATAATTATAAATGACGCTGCTGTATAGAATACCAATGATCACACAAAATTAGTCGAAGTTTTCATTTTCTTTCTGGTCTAATAAAGCCCCCACATTCCCGCCCACGACAATGATAGATGTATATAGGTCTGGCCCCAGGGGCAATTTACTCGTACTCCTGGGTGACCCTGACCACGCACAGAAAACTATGTGGGCGGAAAGTTACATTGCTTCGTTGAATTTTGTTTCCAATAAGAAAAGAGGGGAGAAGACATGGCCGCCGGGACTTGGGGGGGGGGGGGAGTAGTACAACTTTTCTCTTGCTGGGCCTGGAAGTATGGTAACTATAAACGATAACCTTCGTCCTTTGGCTACCACTTCGATTTCTATTCCAAACTGTGGCAAAGTTTATACCGGAAATTTCCTGACTTACCCTGGTTACTGCCAATGTGGAGCCATAAAAAAGCACATCAGTATTCTCCGTCCAACCTAACGCATAACAGTTTTATGTACAAGTGTGAGTTGCAGAATCTAATAAGGGGAAAAAATAGAATAATCTATCATCTTTATTTCAAATGTAAACGAAATATCAGTATTCAAGCAATATATTACTCGAAATTTAAAACAAACTGAAATTCAAAATGCATGCGAGTATTTCAAAAGAGTTTCCAAACATAAAATCCACAGAATCCAGCTGAAACTTTCGCTTTATTACATTTAATAGTAACGTATGTGAAAACTATGTTCATAAATTGTTTACATTGTGGAGAAAACAAAAGAGAGATACGTTTTCGAAAGGAAACACTTTACTGGAGAGAAAACAAGTCTAAAGATGGAGAAGACCACGGTGTCTTTACATCCACGAAATGATGGAATCACTGTTTTTTTTTAAATCTTAATCTTACATCCTTCCCGTGCCGTTAAACGTCACATAGGGCTTGCATGGTAGTTCGCCACGTTCTCCTGTTTTCAGCGAGCTTTTATCAGCCTCATCCAAGGATTTTATGCCTACTATAATAGTTTGGCCTTCTCTTAACAATGATGGGCCTGTTGTGTTCCACTTGATAACTTGTTTTGGGATTCTGTGATTGTTTTTCTCATTACGTAGCCGACATATGTCCGACTCCTTTTTCTGATCACCCAGGAGACAGGTTGTTGTTTGCTCATCTGTCTTATTTCTGCATTGTTCTTGAATTCGTTCCACTTCATACCGAGTATTTTCCTTAGGCATTTGTTTTCAAAAGAGTCTAATTTCTTGTCCATTTCTTTAATTGTTTTCCAGCTTACGGGTGCATAAATGAGGGTGGGCATTACATTTGAATTAAATAATCTTAACTTGGTTTTTATGTTTATAACTTTTAAACGCCATATGTTCTCAAGATTCTTGAAGGTCAGTTTTTTTAATGCTACATTATAAGGACGTCTGTTGGTGTCCTAGTGTGTCAATCTTCATCTTTAAGGCTGTCAAAGATTCTCGTAAAGCCTGACCCTCGCTCTGATTTTGTTCCTTTTTCGTCCTTTTTACTCCAGTAAAAAAAAAAATCCATAGTTTCGTTGAACGTCTTTGTTTTTCGAGGTTTTTTTAAATGCATTCTTTTTTTTTTCAATACAGAACATAGCAAGTGAGGTCATTCGGTTCTAGTACGTTGTTGGTCTCAAATATTTGATTATTTTTTAAGCATTTCTTTCGATACATAATTAAGATGTGTTTGCCAGTACGTTTTCCACCAGTCTGTGTTTAAATATCTGCCTGCACAAACATCTACGTTCGGATATTATCGACTGCTGAGCTCCGTTAGGGTCTACCAGAACATTATGAATGGGTCCCTTATTTGCTTTTCTGTTCCTTGGCCTTTCAGGTACCGCTTCAAATTTACTAGTTCATCCGTTAGATACATTTCCCACCGAGTTACTAGTTCTCATGAAGGACATTTTCTTCCACTAGGTAAAAGGTAAAATCTCCGTTTTCATGTCATTCCATGCATGTTGGGGATACAGTGTTAGGCCCGTATTTCCACGACCTTCGGTACGTGAAAGTCTGATGTGGCCAGTATCACGCCTGGCCGTATTTACCTTCCCAGATTTCTCTGGTGCCCATTTTTAGAGATTGGATGGACCCCATGGTCTTTTTTGGTGTGTACCAGAAAAAAAAAATCCCGCTGCTGGATCTTGAAACCGATACAACCGGATTATTAAACCGAGCGCCTAACCACTTAACTAACCAGGTCGGTTATTTCTTTTTCTTTGCTGAATAATAATTTGTTATAACTAAGAATTCACCCAGCAATTCATGGCTGTCCATTTCTCCTCTAATTAAGCTATTATTTTATCAAGAAATGTTGTGGAACGTGTTAGTCCATCCAAACCAGCTAGGGACCTATTAGTTTGTTCACAGTTCCTGTCTACCTCTAGATCTAAATTTTTACAAACAAGAAGCAACGAGGTTTAAGTACAGTAACGTAATAGGACATAGTACTGTATTGTTAGACCTCGAAAAAAAAATCATAGACAAAGCACTTTCAGGCACGAGAGAATGAAAAATGACGAGAGAACAAGAGAATTACCTGGTACTTGAACCACGGACTCAAGCTGGCGGCCATTTCGCAACCCCTGGACTGCTCGTCCTACGGGAGCCCAATGTTCAAGTCCCATGCAATTCTCCTGTTGCTTTTCTTTTTCGCGTCTAAAAATGCTGTCTATGTTTTTTTTTCAAAGTCTAACCATATGGTACTATGTGTAGGGAATAGATAAGCTCATAGTTACCTGGGTTTGTTGGCAACCCTAAGAGTAGGAATGATGGGTCAGTTACCGGTCAATTTTCAGAGGTGCGCAACTCTCAGAAAATATCGGCTTTCTGGCCCAGTATAGTAAGGTTACATGAGAGAATTTTAACAGGTAGGGATTCGCACCTATAAGCAGAATACGGGAGGCCATGTTGTCTTTGAGAGCGTATGATAGTATATTTCGCCTGTGAATAAACATGTAAGTGTTAGGTTAATATTGGGGCTTATATTCTGTCATGTGGACGTGTTGTCGACTCCTCTGAACCACATCCCGACCCGCTTAGGTATGATTGGGATATCTGAAGGATTTATGAGTAATTATAATTCTAGTATAACATATTTGTCTATGTTTTAGTAATGGACAATGACGGCTCATGTATGTACATATATACGTATTGCTGAAATTTGTGAATATGTACGTTGTAACAATTATTAGTTCCTTATAATACAACAAATACTCAATCATTTGATGATGAAG